>VDFB02086081.1:225342736-225363389 GCA_007258455.2 Sequoia sempervirens
AGTAGAAAGGGAAGGAGAGAGGAGGGAGATAGAGAAAATTAGAGAGGGAGGGAGGGAAGGAGAGAGAGGTGAGATAGAGAGAAATAGAGAAGGAAGGAGATAGAGAATGACGAGATAGAGAGTAGAGAGGGAAGGAAAGAGAGAGAGGGAAGTAGGGAGTGAGAGAGAAAGAGGGGAGAGAGAGGGGGAGAGGGATAGGTAGTTATAGAAAGAGGTGATATAGAGAGTAGAGATATATATATAGAGATAAAAGGAGAGGGAGGGGAGATAGATAAATTTAGAGAGGGAAGGAGGGAGGGAGGGAGATAGATATTAGAGAGGGAAGGAGAGAGAGATGGACATGTAGAGACGTAGTTCTTGAGCTCAAGGGAGAGAGTGTCAGATAAAGGGATGGATATAGTGAGAGAGAGAGATCTAGAGAATAAGAGATGAAAATGAGTGAGATAGAGAGAGAAAGATGAAATTTGACTTCCTGATTACTAAAATTTGACCTCCTGATTATTGAAATTTGACCTCTTGTTTATTGAAATTTGTCCTCCTGATTACTAAAATTTGACATGATAATTACTAAAATTTGACTATCTGAATTTTTTTTAAATCTTCCAAAAGCTAGAATTTGCATTATAACTCCCGCAAATCTAAAACCACTCTCAAACATCCTGAAACTATATACATGAAGTATAGATTAAAGTATAAGAAAGTAAATGTCCATATGTAAATGTCAACTTAAATGTTTATTTCATGTATATAGTTTCCCTGGCAGAGAAAAAGAAAATCAAAGAGTTTAGAAAAATGCATTCCAAAAGTCATGAATGACATTTGGCAACCACCAAATTTGGCACTTGCCAAATTTGGAACTAGCTAAATGAAGCAACCCATTTGGCGAGTGCTAAATTTGGCATGTGCCAAATAGGTTGCAGTGGGAAATACCAACTCAATGGGTTGGATTTTGCATTGGGCATCTAATCCAAAGGTTTTGACAACCATTTCATGCAAAGACGTGATTTTTTGAAAGGGTGTCAAATTTCCTCATATTTTTGCCTGTGCTCCCCATCTCATTTGCATGTCTTTCAATCAAGTTTAAAAATAAACCATGATAATGTTAAACTCTCTTAGCTATCTAAATATATAATTATTTTTTCATTTTGATTCATTTAAGGTTTTGATCCATAGCTTCTATTGTAAATGCCTTCATTTTTAGTGAAAAACCAACATCTGCTAGTTTTAGGATAAATTTTTACTTGATCATCGAATCACGAAACAAATTAAATTTTTTGAAACTAGACTCCATTCTAGCATGAAAAAAAAATCAATTTTTAATTAGTTTTCAAAAAATCTAGGGGGGAGCACGCTCAAATTTTGGCTTTTGAGGATGTATCCACTTTGAAAATTCATAAAATATTATATATTCATTAAAAAAATTATCCGAAAGAATGAGGATAAACTACATGGTGTTAGCTAATTTCTCACTGTTCGGATTTTTCAAATTCTAAAAAAAAGTTAATCAAAAAGGGGGGAGCCCTTAGGCGCTATGTTGTTTTTTTTATAAAAATAGGACCTATTTTGGCCCCCTCCTTTTTGAGACCCTTAATCTTCATTAATTTCAAAAAAAATAGTAACTTAGAAACTAGACTCAGAGCAATTCAACTTTTGTTCTTACTACATCTTGAAATTTTGAGCATAACTATCTTCATTTTCTTGTGCAAATCAGATTTTGTTGATCTCATAAGGAAAAAAAAATGGCATCTTACGCTCCAAAATCGTGTCACAAATCCACACACTTACCCCATGATGGGTCCCAAAAAATAATGCCTAGTGAGGTAACCATCTACAAACAAAATATCTCTCAAAACTAGAGAAAAGGAGAAAACCACAGTGGGAGAAATCTCCTCTCCAAAAGAGAGAAAGATGAATGAAGAACTGAAAAAGCCTCCAACCGAACAAAGTCCTAAAAAAGAATAACATGCAGAACATCACAAAAGCATGAAGAAGTTGTATACTATTGTCAAATGGTGACCGATATGGTGTTGAAATGAAGAACCTCCACTGAAACAATTGGTGATCAGGATCAAGATAACAATAATTTGCATGAGTGCCCACTATGACACTACTCAAATCAAATGGCAAGCAAAGGAAAAACATTTGGAAATCAAAGATACTATAATCTAGATGACTTCCCCCAATGAAACTACTCGAATCAAATGAAAAACATCTAGAAGTCAAAGATATAGGTGGTACATGAATTTGAATGAGTGACCCCAATGACACTACTCAACATACAAGATGCAAGTCAAAAATACAAGTACCAATAGTATGAAGAACATTGATCACAAGAGATACAATAATTTGCATGAGTGTCCCCAAGGACACAACTCGCGTCAAATGGAAAACAAAGGAAAATATCTAGAACTTGAAGATACAAATGACACATGAATCTGTATGAGTGACTAAAATCAACACTACTCAACATGCATGAAAACTACAAGTCAAAAATACCGGTACCAGTAATCTCAAATCAAATGAAAATGGAAGGTCACCTCCAGAAATAGGAATCAAAGAATTTCCATATGGTAAATGCTCAAACTCATTGAAATGCATGTAACCAATTGTTGGTGTGCGTTGCATCTTATAGTACATAGGAACAAGAACTAGATACATAGATCACTCCAACCGTGAAACCAAGGAAGCATTAGCACCAATAGTAGAAACCCCCCCATAATGTTGAAACTATGTGAAACTAAGAAGTACATGTAGGATACACAACCTACAAATAAAAGAATGTGCAAACTAGGGCACACACACATGAGGCAAGAATCACTAGGATTGATTGCTTTTGTGGAAGGGACACTCACTTGACAAAGGTATAATGGAAAACAAAATGAAAATATCAACCCTCCATGGCACTTTATATCATAGTGTGAATACAATAGGCACAACAGGATGTGTGAAATCCCTGAAAAGTATACACAAGAATGGCACTTTATCTCAATATGTCTACAAAAGAGAAATATGCATGAAAAATATGTCTACAATTCCCAAATAGGATATAATATTATAAATACATATAAAACAACCAAAAATGAGTCATCCCACAGAAACGAAAAACTTTCCAGGAGCTAAGACACCCAAATATTTCACTAGAGTGTGAAAACACAAAAACTTGAATAAAATGTACTTGGAGAGCAATCTAGAAAAAGTGCATGGATAGATGTGAATATCTATAAAAGATGGTTTCAATGCCACTGGAATTGCTAAAAATGGATAAACTGGTAAAAAGTTATGACCTCGGGATTGAAAACAATGCCTCTAACTTCAACATGATGTAGAATGCACCAACAATAAAAACAAGTGATGAGACCCACACCACTAGAAATTTTGAAAAACCACCTTTCCGAAGATATCTTGTTTTCTAAAAAATAATATTATATGCCCAAGTTATGGCCAAAAGAAAAAAAACACCTCCTTTATGGAAAAAGAGGGTTTAAAGGGGCCACTATTAGGTGTCTGTACCACTGACCTTAGCATGGAATCATGCTAACATTATTAGAATATTCCCAAAATATTCTGTAATCACTTGGAAAATGATTGGCCCTCCTACAAAAGATGGTTGATGGAATATTCTTGTCCATGGAATATGCTTGAAAAGCTCAACAAAATCTAATGGGAATATTCCTTGTTGACATTTTCTAGGCTAGGCAAATGAAAATAAAATAAAATATAGGTTAGAGTTCAACACTTATTTAAAGCACCACAAACTTCTACCACCTATGGTACGGCTTGCGCAGTGCATTAAAGCCTGTGCAAGCTTCAAAAATGGTGTGCCCTCCTTTTTCTTTTTCTTTTTTTAAAAACTTATGATGCAGTTTTCAATTTTTTTTTTTTTTTGTTTTTTTTTTAAATTTATTAATAAAAGAAATTTTAAAAATCAAAACACCAACCTTGAATAATGAGCCCCCTATTTTTGAAACATGTGCATGGAAATTTGTACAAGTGCCAACCCCTATACAAAAAAAATTGCCTCAAAAGCTCTTGTCGATGAAATAGGTCAAATTTATAGTCAAAATTCATGGAATCAACCTCCTCAATCAAATGATGAGGTCCATTTCACACCAAAATGAACATAAAACATAGCTACCCTCAAGATCCATAAAAAAAAAACCACTTCAAACCCTCACAAATCTGGCATTTGGAGTCCAAATCAAGCCAAACAAAAGGAAAATCTAACTTTCTCAACAACTTTGAATCCAACGGTAAGGTTCTTTTTGTGCCAAAGTGCACCAAAAATTTTCCCACCTTCAAATTTTGCAAAAGAGAAAAGGGGATTAAAATTTGAAGCTTATAACCCTTGTTGAAGAAAAAAAACCTCATAAATCAAGAAGGGGTTCACTGAATTGAGGCTTTGATACCATGTGAGAATTTCAAAAATACTGGATGAGTTACAAATTACACAATTATAAAAATTGAGAAGAAAGATAAACTATAAATAAATGCATTCATGATTTTTATTGATAATTGCTTAAGAATGAGTGCAATATATCTAGCAAGAGATGAACCATCTAGAATGGCAACTACCAACTAGAAAATAGGCATGCAACTCCATGCAATATTGCACAACTAAGCAATCATTATCCTAAAATCTAGCAACTAGCAAACTTATTTAGAGGAATACTCTTGGCAGAATATTTCACACTAACACCCCCCTTTAAGTTTAGCTAGGTGAATAAAGAGATATGGGTCCAAGAAAGAAAGCTTGATCAAGAACCCAATTACAAAGAGGAAAGGAGAAAATATGTGAGAAAAACTCCTAACCCTTTATTCAAAGCAAAGAAGAAAGCTGCAATTCTTGATGAAGAGTTGTAAATGAATCCACACTACAACAAGATTATATGAGTCATGGAAACCACTTCATGAGTACCCCCGAGATATTCTTGAATGCTCAAAATTGAAGTTGTACATATTTTGCACTGCTCAAATGGATGAACATTTGAAGATAGGAAGATTTGAATCTACAAAGATTTGTTTTGAACTAGATCACTGCATAGGTACCCTCTGGTTGGTATAAATCCAAAAAGGAAGCACCAGGCCCCTGTTGGTTTCTAGTTGTAGGAACAGTACAAATCTCGACTATTAAATAGCAACTTTAATACTCTAATTTTGTTTATGAAGCTTAAATAAAACCTATACTAAATGCTTAAAGCGAAACCCCAATGTGGAACTTTATTAAAGTTTGATTTATTACAATGCCCAAATTTCCCAAATTTTTTCCTTATTTTAGTATTTTATAATGAAGTGCTTTTGATTATCACGAATAGTTTAATAAAAAAAAAACAAAAACACAAAATAAATACAAAGCATGCAAAACTAAGGGGATATGCATGCATCTACAAATTTACATCTAACTCCATGGTTTCCTTCCCTACAATATGAAACAAATTTTCACTTAAACTCTAGTCAACTCTGACACCATGTTAAAATTGTGAAAAAACACAAAACCACGAGCCACAAGATCAAACAATGAACAAATGCACCTTCCACACAAGAGATCTAGAAACAATATATGCAATATTCCTCAACAAGAAAAAGCTACAAATGCAAGAGACTATCAAAAAGATATGAAAGCTCGAGCTATCTCATAGAGATAATTACAATGAGGGTTGAGTGCTATATAGGAGAAAAATCCTAAAAAGCATAAAAGAACTCCTAAGATTAGCTTAAGTGGATGTGAATAAATTAGACTAATAATCAATTAAAAATTAATTAATTATTATCCAATGCATGATTACTTTAATAGGATCTTTCACTACATCTACCATATCTTCCTCCATCTATCTAATATTCATCTATTCTTTTATTTCAATATGAACTACTACTTCACTTTTCTTCAGTTTCTTCATTATAAGGTCTTCCAACACCATCTTGATGACTTTATCTTTGGAATATTATTTTGTATCTATTCTACATTCTCCAATATTTTCAACTTCTCTTCTTCCTTTAATTCAAATTGATATGCTTCTTTATTTGTCATTTGTCTTACCATAATCAATTATTCTTGAATAGATCCTCTTAATCAACTTATCTATCTAGACACCTTTTCTCCATCTACCTCACTATGTCTACTCCCAATTATCATCTTATAGAATCTTTTGTATATTTTCATACACTCTTATTGGGTAAGTGCATGGATCTGTGACACAATTTTGGCTCTTAAGATGCCACTTTTTTTCTGAAATCAGCAAAATCTGAATTGCACGAGAAAATTAAGATAATTACGCACAAAATTTCAAGATGCAGCAAGAAGAAAAGTTGAAGTGCTCCGAGTCTAGTTTCTAAGCTACTAATTTTTTTTTGAAATTAACGAATATTAAGGGTCTCAAAAATGGGGGGCCCAAAATAGGTCATTTTTTATCAAAAAAAAAGTATAGCGCCTGAGGGCTCCCCCCTTTTTGATTAACTTTTTTTAGAATTTCAAAAATCCCAATGGTGAGAAATTAGCTAACACCATGTAGTTTATCCTCATTATTTTGGATAAATTTTTAATGAATATATAATATTTTATGAATATTAAAAGTGGACACATCCTAAAAAGCTAAAATTTGGGTGTGCTCCCCCCTAAATTTTTTGAAAACTAATAAAAAATTGATTTTTTTTCATCATGTGTAGAATGGAGTCTAGTTTCAAAAAATGTAATTTGTTTCACATTTTGATGAACAAGTAAAAATCTATCCTAAAACTAGCACATGTTGGCTTTTGACCAAAAACGGAGGCATTTACAATAGAAGCCATGGATCAAAACCTTAACTAAATCAAAATGAAAAGAGAATTATATATTTAGATAGCTAAGAGAGAGGTAAAATCTATCATGGTTTTTTTATAAACTTGCATTGAAATACGTGCAAATGAGACAAGGAGCACAGACAAAAATATGAGGAAATTTGGAAAATCTTGTCAATTAACATGTCCAAAGTAGGTCATTTGGCGAGTGCTAAATTTGGCACTCACAAATGGCACATCACATTTGGCAAGCGCCAAATTTGGTGTGCGCCAAATCTGATGTGTCATTTGGAGAGTTCCAAATTTGGCACTCACCAAATGACCTGCTTTGAACATAACCTAAATTTCCCCTCTCTTTGGTTGACAACTTTGATAATGCTTACAATGCATAGTTTATGATCGTAGATGGATAGTTGAGGTTTTACCTTTCATACACTCTCTAACTTGTTACCCTAACTAGATAAATCTTTATCCCTTTGAAGACTCTCTCTCTTAAGTCTTACTCCCTCCCAAGCGAGCTAGACTACTCTCTCTCAATCCAATCCCCTCTCTCAGGTCTCTTTCCCTCCCACGTAGGTACCTAAATAAATTTATCTCACTCCAACCCCCTTTCTCACTCTCCTCTCTCTCTCCCCCTTTGGTCTTTTTTTCTCTCTCACTCCATCTCCCTCTCTTAGGTCATTATCTTTCTCTCTTTGTCTCTCTCTCTTAGGTCTCTCCTCCTACCCCCTCTCCCATTCCTCTCACTCACTCCCTATCTCTCTCCCTCTCTCTCCCTCTTGCTTTCTCTCAGGTATCTCCATCCCCCCTCTATCTCACACAGACACACTCCCTCTCTCTCTCCCACTCCCTATCTCTCACTCCCTCTATCTCTCTCCCACTCTCTCTCCCTCTCTCAGGTCTCTCCCTCCCACCCCCTTTCCCCCTCTCTCAATAATCTCCCTCCTAGCCTCTCTCTCTCTCTCACTCCCTCTCTGTCTCTCTCTCACTCCCTCTATCTCTATCCCAATCTGTATCTCTCCCTCTCTCTCTCTATCTCTCTCTCTCAATCCCTCTATCTCTATCCCAATCAGTATCTCTCCCTCTCTCTCAAGTCTCTCCCTCCCACCCCCTCTCCCTCCCTCTCTCTCAAGTATCTCTGAAACTACCCCCTCTCCCTCTCTCTCTTTTCCAATTCTCCCCCTCCTACCCCATCTCCCTCTAACAGTCCTCCCTCTCCTCTCTTCCACTCCTCCCTCTCACTCCTCTATCTCTCCTCTTCTCCTCTCCCTCTCCAATCTCCCTCCCACCACCTCTCCTTCTCTCTCTTAAGTCCATCTCTCTCTCATGCCCTCTATCTCTCTCCCTCCCACCCCCTCTCCCTCCCTCTCTCTCTCACTCCCTCTATCTCTCTCCCTCCCTCTATCTCTCTCCCTCTCTCTCTCCCTCTCTCTCAGTTATCTCCCTCCCACACCCTCCCACTCTCTCTCCCCATCTCTCTCTCCCATCCCTTTATCATGAGTACTCCTATCCCTCCCACCCCCTCTCCCTCTCTCAAGTCTCTCTCTCTCTCTCACTCCTTGTATCTATCCCCACTCCCTCTCTCTCCTACACTCTTAGGTCTCTCCCTCCCACCCCTCTCTCCCACTTTGTCTCCCTCCCACCCTCTCTCCCTCTCCCTCTCTCTTAGGTTTCACCCTCCCACCCCCTCTCCCTCCCTCTCTCTTAGGTTTCTCCCTCCCACCCCCCCTCTCTCTCTCCCACTATGGCTCTCTCCCTCTCTCTTAGGTCTTTCCCTCACACCCCCTCTCCCTATCTCTCTCTCTCAAGTATCTTCATCCTACCCCCTCTCCCTCTCTCTCTCTTTGTCAAGTCTTCCCCTCCTACCCCCTCTCCCTCTCACAATCACTCCCTCTATCTCTCTTCCACTCCCTCCTGTTGGATCTCAGTTGTGTTCATGGTTTGTCCTTGATGATAAAATCACTTTCTTGGTTCTCATGGTCTAACAGTTTCAGATTTGGTCTATCAAGATCTTTATGCTTTGTCATGATACATATTTGATTGCTCTTGGCTATTACAGATGGTTAATTATTGTGATTCAGGTTCAGTGTTATGAATGCTATTATTTTGAAAATGATTATGATTATTCGACTGACAGTGTTGATAAGGCTTTGTACAGGTTATTCAAATGGTTTTCATTATGATAGGGCATGCATTAGCTTATGTGATAAATGATAATGTTATCTTGACAAGACTCAAGTTGATCATGGAGCAGTTGGTTTCATTTTGACAGGGTGGCTCTTCTTTATTATATGATGGGTATATTAATTCAATTGCTCATTATAAGGTTGATCATGGCATCATTGACAAGATTCATTTGATTATGTCTTCTATTGATCTTCATGGTTGTCTAATAATTCTTTGGTGTCAATGGTTTTGATACATGGCATATTGGGTTGGAATTATATTAATGCTCTCTTTGTCACTCGAGTTTGATATTTCATCTGGCACCATTGGTATATTAGGTTACTATACACTCTTCAGTTGGTTTTGTCATTTCATATCTTCATGACTCCTTCACATTATCTTGGTGTCATTGGCTAGGACACAGTGATGGGTATATATGAAGTCTTCATCTAGTTCATATGCTTCAGACTGGCTTGATCTCATAATCAGCTTATAAAAGTGTTCTTTGGTTATCATTGTGTTATTTGCATATGAATTTGTAAAAGTCACCTCTTTGGCTCGAAGGTAATATTTATGGAAATATTATAATGTTGTTTTAGGCATTATTTTGGCTAACTTTCCTTGGTAAATGACTTTGAATAAAGTCATATTTGGTTTGGGCTAAATTTTTATTTGGCTTATTTAAAAGTCACTTTGAAATGACATGGCATCGACTATTTGGTAATTATTGTTCATTGTTATTATTGTGGTCGACATTGTTGAAAAGTCTTCAAGATAACATAATGATTTGATGGAAATGTTGGTGTCTGCACTTGGTAAATGGTCTTTGATAGTGAACTCATTGCATTTTTTTGAACTAAGGTTTGATGTTGCAGACTTAGAAGAGCTATGATTATGTTTGCTCTTCAGACTTCAAATGTTATTATGTTTTGACTAAGGTATCGAAAGGTTTGAAGAAAAGTTAGGGAAAAATGTGTTTTATGGTGCTATCATTTTGGCTGAGTATGGAACACTAGCCAAGCCACCGCCATGGTATTTTTCTTTTCTGCTGTAAATCACTCATGGCCAACTCCAGAGGCATTGTGAGTTCAATGTTAGTTTGGTCAAAAAATGTTGAGCAAATCCAAGCTCGAGAGTGGTGAAGGTAAATTGTGGGAGTTACAAACTTGGACAACAATGGTTTTTGGCATTGAATCATTATGGTATCTATTTGATTTCTTTGTAGCTTGAATAGGTATTATTTCTTTCTTTTTGGAAAATAGCTATATGGAAGTTATTGTTTCATTCTACTCAAATGATGGAAAATTTTTGGTGGTTCTGATAGGATATCATGCATTTCATTTCTATTTTTTCTTGCAATATGGGTTTGTGAGTTTCGGTTGATGGGTAGTCATGCATTTTATGAAATTTTTCATTATCTTTGTGGATTCAAAATGGACTTATTTCATACATTACAAAAATTGATGGTTTGGAAAGGAAGCATTACTTGAAATATTCTTGTCTGCTTTTTGAAACGGCCTTTTGTACAGGCATTACATAAGACTTTCTCCATCTGTTGTTCATCATTCTACTGGCTCATTTTCTAAATACAAAATGGGGGTTTCAGATTCCTTTGACAACGAATTCTATGAAGACTTTTTAATTGGCAGTCCTATATTTGAAAATATATATAAACATTGTGATTGATCACTGTAAGGTTGATGTGAGGTGATTATGTGATAGTGTAACTTGTGTTGTATCAAATAGAAAAAGTGAAAAAGCTCTGTAATCCAAAATAAAAATATGATGCAGAGCAAAGATGTCTTCTTAATTTATGTAATATTTTAGGGATTCATTGTTTTGAATATTTAGGGTATTAGATAGATTAAGGGTGTGGGGTTCCACAAGCTTATTTGGTAACAGAGAGATCCTCTGATATAATTATTGTTCTGAAATTCTTCAAGGGGTTGGTGCTCCTTGAGATTGGTGTCTCTAAATGAGGGGTTGGTGCTCCTTGAGTTGGTGCTCAAAAATTAGCACGTAAGGCATTGTAAGCTGTGGTTTTTGAAGTTAAGCTAGTGAGGCAGTTCAGGAGTGGTTTTTCTACCCAGGAGGGTTTTCCACTCAACAAATTCTTTGTCTTATGGTCTCTTTGTTTTGATGTCATAATGCTTCTTGATCGTGATAATTTTGTGAGTAATTGTTCTTATTAGTATGAGAATTGTTGAATGTTAGTTTCCTCATCTCTGAAAATGGTCATATCAAAATGTCTTGCACAAGTGTTCTATCATTGTTGAAAGTTCTAATTCAATAGAAAGTATAAAAGTATTCATTTGATTCATAGCTCAAGAATTGTGATAGTGTGTGTAAATTGTTTACCTATCATGTATCATTTTGTTGCATTGTTGTTGCAGTGTCTTATAAATCTGCATTGAATTCAGTTGGTTAAGAAGTGATTCAATAATGTTGGTCTTCATTTACACAGTCTTATGAATTGTACCTGTATTGTCATCATACTTTGATTATTAAACATTGTCAGTCACAATTGTTTGGAAAATGAAAGATAGCTCACTCAAATCATATTGGCATAAGTTGTCTAATGGACTGAGTTGATGTTGTCATATCTTTATTTACCCCTTTTCATAAATGTTTTCAAAGTGATTAATCTACTTTGTTGTGAATAGAAAGGATATCAGAATTAAAAGTCTTGGTCGAAATTGAAAAAGGTTTAGACACTGATTCACCCCCCCCCCTCTCAGTGTCTGTCCATAACTCCAGCAATTGGTATCAGAGCATAGGGTCCTCATATAGGTCTAAACCACCTAGGATTGTTCCTAGTTTATTGGAGTACTTTGGTTAATATGGGAAAGAATAGAAGGAATAAGGGAAAAAGATGTTCACAGCAAAATGCTAATCATCATGTTCAACCTGAATCTAGTATAAGGAATAATGAGGAAGAGTTCATAAACAATAACTCTGAAATGGTAGAGTATCCTAGATCTAGAACACCTCAGTTCGAAGGTATAAACTTTATTATGTGGAAACATAGGATGGAAACATACTTTATTTAGGGCCTGATGTGTGGGCAGCAGTTGAAAAGGGCTGCACTACTTCTGTGACATCTTCTTCCACACTTGAGGAGAAGAAATCTATTGAATTCAATACCAGAGCTATAAATTCTATTTTTAATAACTTGCCAAATAAATTCATTACAAAAGTTATTTATTATAGTAGTGCTAAGGAAGTTTGGGACAAGTTGATTGAACTAAATTAGAATGGTGAGATACAAGAGGAGATATCTTTGGGTACTGAAATAAGCTATGAAACATCCGAGAGTGAAGAAGGTGTAAACCTTCATAGTTTTGAAAATAATTCCAAGGAGATCATTAATGAATATTTAAATGATCAAGAAACTTGTGTAGAAGTAGATCAATCTTTGGGTGAAGTTGACTCTGAATAGGAATATGATGAACCAGAAAGTGAGGTTGATTTGGAAGGTGAACTCATGTGTGCCTTAGATTCAATTAAGCAAATTAGAAAAGAAAACCAGTTTTTAACAAGACAAATTCAACAAGAAGAGAGTTTGGAATTCAAGTTAAAAGACAAGGATGAATTGTGTAATAAACTAGAAACTGAGATTGCTTCTTTAAAGAAATTTTCAGATAATGATTCCTCGTTAAAAGAACTAACTCTTAAGGATGGTATGATTATAAGTTAGAAATTTGAAATTGAAGAATGTAAGAGGATACAAGATGTTGTAAGGTCTGATTTGGAGATTAAAAAGATTGATTGTCTAAAACTTGAAGAAGAAGTAGTTGCTTTAAGAAAAGAGCTTGAAAGTGTCAAGGTTCAATCTACTAAAATTTAAAAATTTGATCATAGTACTAATATATTGAATGAGATGTTGGGCAGGAAAAATCATTCTAAAGATCCTATAGCAATGGGATATGAGGTTGGACAAAGCTCTGTAGACAAATCTAAACATGAACAGTGTTTACTACTTCAGATGGAAAGAATTTTATAGCCAAGAAAACACCAAGAATGAAGGTTGATCTTGGTTACAGTATTGCTGCACCAAAGGATAACATTGACACTAGAAGACAATCTAAAGGTATTTATAAAGAAAGGAGAAATGTCTTCAGATCTTCACATCCTTGGCATGATCATTCATTCAAGTATAATCATTCTTTTCAAGGATATTGTTATGTTTGTAATGACTATGGTCATAAGGAAATTGATTGCATAAGATGGCCAAATAAGAATCATTCTAATGTCTCTAGAAATGAGAATGTGGTGTGTTACAACTGTAACAATTTTGGTCACTTAAGAAGAGACTGTAGAATAAATACAAGTGATAATGATGTACGGAACAATGCTGGAAATGTCTGTAGGAAGTCTTCTATTCCTCAGAACAATCACAAATTCATTTGTTTTAGATGTAATAACATTGGGCATAAAGTACAACAATGCAGATTTAATAGAAAGACAAGTACTTTAAGAAAACAAGTGAAAAAGTCTACATTGGAGTGGAGAAGAAAGAAATCAAGATGACAAGAAGAGCAATAAAGATGATTATGTGAAAACTCCTTGTGCACTTCTTGTACAAGTGTTACCTTCCTAATCTTGAGATGAAGCAAAGACTCAGGGGGAGTCTAGTATAGTAATCTTTTTACCCCTATGGAGTCTAGAATGAGGTATGACTGCATGCATTTGGTATTGGCGGTATAAGAAGTAAAGAAATGGTTTGTAAAATGCCAATATTTCATTATGCTTATTCTAATTAAATTAAGTATGAAAGGTTGTATATTATTTTGGTTTTCAAGTTTGAAAGTACATTGATAGTTCTTTAGTGTGGTTAATGCTCAGTCCATGGGATAGGATGATAGTTGTATTTTCCTTTGATGGCTTATTTGAATGATCGAATAGAGTGATTGATTTTTGTTGACATGAAAGAGATATGAGATGAGTCACTGAAGAAGAGTACAAAAATATTGTATGAAGAAAAACATTGTAATTATGATGGATTGTTGATTCAGATTCCTTAGACTCATGAGCTTTGGTAAATGGAGTTTTTTTTTTTTAAGGCATTGCAAAAAATATGGGTGAGTATATTTTAAGCTCTGTTGTTATCAATAGTGTATTGGTTGGACGATGTGCTTGGGTTGTGATAGTCAAGGAAAGCTAAGCAATGATCTTTCATATATTGTTCTTCGTTTGGTTCTGAAGTTGGCATGAATGAAAACCTCACATAGCAAATATATGTGATTTTGGGTCCCTTAAAAGGGTTGTTTGTGTGTAAGGCATCACCACATTTAATAGACTCGAGCTTCTCTTCTTTGATAGTAACATGAGAAGATTTACATTATTCCCAAGTTGTGAAGGCTTAGAGTTCTAAATTTATTATGTGAAGAAATCAACCGTTCTGGTGAATTTGAACGTTGTAATTACTTATTTTACTAAGTACTATCATTGTTGTTTTGAATGTGCTGATGCAGTCTTACGTGTGTCAAAATCTGAGTGCATATGAAATTACATAAACATCTGTTCAAATTAGATGTAATAGTAAAATTCAGAGGCTGGAAAATGTTATACATTTTACATGTCTAAAATGATGTGTGGACTATGAAGAAGAATAACCAGTATCTTTGGTCTTTTCTATGTATTGTCTTGGATAGCGACTGAGGTTACTAGTGTTGAGCGAATTGTGACACAAAAATAATGGTAGTGCACTATGTTGCATCTGGAGTTAATCTATATTAATATGAAGACCTAATGGAAGGATTTTAAGGAGAAGCTAGTTCTCATGGAATTTGGTTGGCTTCTCAGTTGTGTTTCATGGCATTGCACATTCTTCTCTTTTATCCTTTGTCTTTGAGGAAAAAAGGGGTAGATTCATTTGTGTTTTTCCATCAAGGACAAAGGAGGATTTTTTTGGATCTCAGTTGTGTTCATGGTTTGTCCTTGATGACAAAATCACTTTCTTGGTTCTCATGGTCTAACAGTTTCAGATTTGGTCTATCGGGATCTTTATGCTTTGTCATGATACATATTTGATTGCTCTTGGCTATTACAGATGGTTAATTATTGTGATTCAGGTTCAGTGTTATGAATGTTATTCTTTTGCAAATGATTATGATTATTGGACTAACAATGTTGATAAGGATTTGTATAGGTTATTCAGATGGTGTTCATTGTGATAGGGCATGCATTAGCTTATGTGATAAATGATAATGTTATCTTGACAGGACTCAGGTTGATCATGGAATAGTTGGTTTAATTTTGACAGGGTGGCCCTTCTTTATTGCACGGCAGGTATATTATTTCAGTTGCTCAATATAAGGTTGATCATGGCATCATTGAAAAGATTCATTTGATTATGTCTTCTATTGATCTTCATGGCTATCTAATAATTCTTTGGTGTCAATGGTTATGATACATTATTTGATACATGGCATATTGGGTTGGAATTATATTAATTCTCTCTTTGGCACTGGAGTTTGATATTTCATTTGGCACCATTGGTATATTAGGTTACTATACACTCTTTAGCTGGTTTTGTCATTTCATATCTTCATGACTCCTTCACATTATCTTGGTGTCACTGGCTAGGACATGGTGATGGGTATACATGAAGTCTTCACCCAGTTCATTTGTTTCAGACTGGCTTGATCTCATAATCAGCTTCTAAAAGTGATCTTTGGTTATCAATGTGTTATTTGCATATGACTTCATAAAAGTCACCTCTTTGGCTCGAAGGTAATATTTATGGCAATATTATAATGTTGTTTTAGGCATTATTTTGGCTAACTTGCCTTGGTAAATGACTTTGAATAAAGTCATATTTGGTTTGGGCTAAATGTTTATTTGGCTTATTTAAAAGTCACTTTGAAATGACATGGCATCGACTATTTGGTAATTATTGTTCATTGTTATTATTGTGGTCGACATTGTTGAAAAGTCTTCAAGATAGCATAATGATTTGATGGAAATGTTGGTGTTGGCACTTGGTAAATGGTCTTTGACAGCGAACTCATTGCATTGTTTTGAATTAAGGTTTGATGTCATGGACTTAGAAGAGCTATGATTATGTTTTCTCTTCAAACTTCAAATGTTATTATGTTTTGACTAAGGAATCGAAAGGTTTGAAGAAAAGTTAGGGAAAAATGTGTTTTATGGTGCTATCATTTTGGCTGAGTATGGAACCCTAGCCACGCTACCGCCATGGTATTTTGTTTTTCTACTATAAATCACTCATGGTCGACTCCAGAGGCATTGTGAGTTCAATGTTAGTTTGGTCAAAAATTGTTGAGCAAATACAAGCTTGACAGTGGTGAAGGTAAATCGTGGGTGTTACAAACTTGGACAGTAATGGTTGTTGGCATCGAATCATTTTAGTATCTATTTGATTTCATTGCAGCTTGAACAAGTATTATTTCTTTCTTTTTGGAAAACAACTATATGGCAGTTATTGTTTCATTCTACTCAAATGATGGAAAAGGTTTGGTGGATTCTGACAGGATATCATGCATTTCATTTCTATTTGTTCTTGCAATATGGGTTTGTGAGTTTCAGTTGATGGGTAGTCATGCATTTTGTGAAATTTTTCATTATCTTTGTGGATTCAAAATGGAATTATTTCATACGTTATAGAAATTGATCGTAATCTACATATGGTGTTTTTTGAAAGAGGAAAATTATATTACTTGTGCATACTTCACTCATTCAGATCTAGGTTATAAAATATCTCGCAGTTTGAAAATGAAGCATTACTTGAAATATTCTTGTCTGCTTTTTGAAATAGCCTTCTGTACAGGCATTACATAAGACTTTCTCCATTTGTTGTTCATCATTCTACTAGCTCATTTTATAAATATAGAATGGGGGTTTCAGATTCCTTTGACAACAAATTCTATGAAGACTTTTTAATTGGTAGTCCTATATTTGAAAATATATATAAACACAATGATTGATCATTGTAAGGTTGATGTGAGGCGATTATATGATAGTGTAACTTGTGTTGTATCAAACAGAAAAAGTGAAAAATCTCTATAATCCAAAATAAAAATATGATGCAGAGCAAAGATGTCTTCTTAATTTATGTAATATTTTAGGGATTCATTGTTTTGAATCTTTAGGGTATTAGATAGATTAAGGGTGTGGGGTTCCATGAGCTTATTTGGAAACAGAGAGATCCTCTAATATTATTATTGTTCTGAAATTCTTTAAGGGGTTGGTGCTCCTTGAGATTGTTGTCTCTAAATGAGGGATTGGTGCTCCTTGATTTGGTGCTAAAAAATTAGCATGTAAGGCATTGTAAGCTGTGGTTTTTGAAGTTAAGCCAGTGAGGCAGTTTAGGAGTGGTTTTTCTACCCCAGGAGGGTTTTCTACTCAGAAAATTTTGTCTTATGGTCTCTTTGTTTTGATGTCATAATGCTTCTTGATCGTGATAATTTTGTGAGTAATTATTCTTATTAGTCTAAGCATTGTTGAATGTTAGTTTCCTCATCTCTGAAAATGGTCATATCAAAATGTCTTGCACAAGTGTTCTATCATTGTTGAAAGTTTTGATTCAATAGAAAGTATAAAATTATTCATTTGATTCATAGCTCAAGAATTGTGATAATGTGCTTAAAGTTTTTACCTATCTTGTATCATTTTGTTGCATTCTTGTTGCAGTGTCTTATAAAGCTACATTGAATTCAGTTGGTTAAGAAGTGATTCAATAATGTTGGTCTTCATTTACACAGTCTTATGAATTGTACCTGTACTGTCATCATGCTTTGATTGTTAAAAATTGTCAGTCACAATTGTTTTGGAAAATGCAAGATAGCTCACTCAAATCATGTTGGCATAAGTTCTCTAATGGACTGAGTTGATATTGGCATATCTTTATTTACCACTTTTCATAAAAAATTTCAAAGTGATTAATCTACTCTATTGTTAATAGAAAGGATATCAGAATTAAAATTCTTGGTCAAAATCGAAAAAGGTTTAGACATTGATTCACCCCCCCTCTTAGTATCTTTCCATAACTATAACACCTCCCTCTCTCACTCCCTCTATCTCTCTCCCTCTACCTCTCCCTCTCCCTCTCTCTCAAGTATCTCCCTCCCATCACCTCTCCCTCTCTCTCTCTCAAGTCCCTCTCTCTCTCACGCCCTATATCTCTCTCCCACTCTCTCTCCCTCTACCTCTCTCGCAAGTCTCTCCCTCCCACCCCCTCTCCCTCCCCCTCTCTCTCTCTCAAGTCTCTCCCTCCTACCCCCTCTCCCTTTGTCAGGTCTCTCTTTGTCTCTCTCACTCAATCCCTCTATCTCTCTCCCACACCTCTCTCTCTCCCTCTCTCTCAAGTATCTCCCTTGTACCCCCTCCCACTCTCACTCTCCCTCTCTCGGTATCTCCCCACACCCCCTCTCCCTCTCTCACTCCCTCCATCTCTCTCCCCTTGACAGTTTAGGGTTTAGGGATTATAGCTTATGGTTTAAGGGTAGAGGGTTTAGGGTTGAGGGTTGAGGGTTGAGGGTTGAGGGTTGATGATTGAGGGTAGAGGATAGATGGTTTAGGGTTTAGGTTTTAAGGGTTTAGGGTTCATGGTTTATGATTTAAGGGTAGAGGGTAGAGGGTAGAGGGTTAAGGGTAGAGGGTTTAGGGGTTTAGGGTTTAGGGTTTAAGGGTAGAGGTTTGAGGGTTGAGGGTTTAGTGTTTAAGGGTTAAGGGTAGAGGTGATCCAGGTGGATCTTCAGGACCTGAAATTGAAGTGTTCTAATTTTTCTTGAAAGTAGTTCCATCACGTAGAGCACAGAATTCTGAATTCGACGCAACTTGAACAGGCGAAAAAGGAGTCCGTTTGCCTAAGTTACGTACAGTCAAAGTTGGGTCAACCTTGGACTAAGAGGCCGTCCAGAAGGTGAAAATTTGACCAACTCAGAATTGGCTGAAAGTGGTGTCAGTTCAGAGGGCTCATTGACACGATCACAACAAAGTTCATTTCATCAAATTTTGAGTCTGTATGTCTGAGATATTGCCGGTCAAAGCTCGGTCAAGGGTTGGTCAACTCAGCTATCAAGGACGAGGAAAAAGGTGGAAAACTCATCATCACCAAATTGGTTGAAGTTGGCATCATCACGAAGTTCTCATTGTCATGATTCCAACGGCATTCGTTGCGCAATCGGAGCTCGTATGTGCGAGATATGGCCAGTCAAAGTTTTAGTTGACCAAGGTACCATCTGGTACGGTTGCTGACATCAGCATGACATCATCATGCTAACTTGTCATACAGATGTCGAGATGGACCAATCAGAAGCTAACACGTTTCAGTCCGTACGATGTCGTCAGCAGTGCGAGTGATGTCGTGGATCAATGGGATCTTGACACGTGGCAGATCGTACGTGTCATACAGGTGACGTGGCAGGCTGACTGGGCAGATGATGTCAGCACGGCGAACCATTCAACTCTTGACACATGGCAGTCTAATGATGTGGCATGGTGACTGGCAACTGCATGTACAGCATTGGCGAATCAAATCTTGCCATGTGGCGCATCGAGGATTCACCACGTGGCCCCTTGTCTTCACTTCCAGCGCGGTTCGTTCGGTTGGTTCGGTAAAAAGATCTTAGGGAGGTTTGAACCCCCGAGATGCTCGCAATGAGCCGCCAGCCCGACCACTACGTTGTGTAGGCCGGGTCTATAGTGATACGGCTCGGTATCTTTTTGTTGTATGTTTGTTGGGTTTGTTAAAAATGAGCGCCGGCGGGGTTGGAACTCCCAACCACCCGCCGACCAAAATAAACCCTTGCCATCGCACCTCGCAGTGTGGCTTAGGCTATAACTGAGATGGGTTTTGAATAACCCTTAATAAAGCCCGAAACATAAACTAAATAACCATTGTGTTTATTAGTTATGTGCTAAAATTAAATACAAACAACAACCTCTAATCTCAAAAGCCCGAGAATAAGAAACTGTTAAGGGCTTTAAAACAATTTGATAAGGGGTGTAATTGTTTTTATGTAAAAATAAGGGAATTGGTTTTTAATTTTCCATTAAGGGGAAAAATGCCAAGTCAGGTGGTTTTGATGGTTTTAACCATATAGGCCCAACTTCAAGTATAAAAGGGAGGAGTCTTGGAGTGTTTTTCATCATCCAATAGTTGATCATCACTTCCTAAGTTGATCCATCAGTTGATCATTCTCCATTGTATCCTTTTCTCTTGGTCTTTGAGAGGCTTTTTGTGAGAGAATTTCTTATAGGGAATTAGGAGAATATTTGAGTTGTGATGTATTGATGTTCTGAGTCTTGTAGTAGATCCTATTAGGCAAAGTTAGTTTTCTTCCTCTTTGTTAGTCATCCCTAGTTTTGAGAGCTTTTGAGAGGGGTGTGAGTGAGAGACTTTTTGTATGGATTTGTGGAAAGGCTACAAGATATTGTAAAGCAAGTTGCAAGAGGCTCCATTGGAGATTGCATTGCCATTTCAAAAAATTTCAATAGATTGGTCACTCGATTAAGCTCAACCCGGAGACATAGTCCACTTGGACGAACTCCGTAATCAAATTGGTGTCTTCTTATCTCTCTCTTGGTTCTATGTTTTGAATTCTCTATGATTAATGTTCCTGTTACTTCATTGTTGATGTCTTTACACCTTTGTTCATAATCACTTAAGCAATGTTTGTCATAGATCCCTTCCGCTTTATGGATCAAGAGGGTAGAGGTTTTATGGTTTAGGGTTTAGGGATTAAGGGTT
>VDFB02086081.1:225366685-225582906 GCA_007258455.2 Sequoia sempervirens
ATTTTAAAGTTTCTACATCATTTTACATTATCTCAGGTAATATATTCATTTTGCTAATATTGAAATTTTTTATATTTAGTATGTTTGTTTATTGTTGACAATAATCTAAATTCCTTTAATGATTTTATTAATCATAACAATTGGACATAGAATTCAACATTGAATTAGATGGGAGTTGAATAAAAAAGTTTATTTTTTGACTTTGAAGAAAAAAATGAAAACCATCACTTAATTTAGATGAATTCATGTTGAAATTTATATAAACAACATCAACTTAACACAAATTTTCTTATGGATTCTATTTTCATTGCTTATACTAGTCCATTTCCAACATGCTTAGATAAATGAATTCAACTTAACACAAGTTTTTTTTTGAAAATTTATAAACCATTCATTTGATGATTTTATTAATCTTCATTGTTACACATAGAATTGAACTTTAAATTCATTATTACTAATGGTTGTGGGAAAAAAAATATTTTCAACTAATTTGGAAAACCTAAGAGCTTTCATCAATGTTAATGTGCAAGTTTCTATTAATTTTTTTGTGCCATAAAGAATTCACCTTCATCATGTGCTTAGATAATTTCAAGTGACTCAAGACATAGTTGGTTTAATGCAAGTTTCCATTCATTCATACCATTTACTATTCTTCCTTGGCAGATTTATGTATGAAAAATGTTGTAGCATATAGACATGTTTGATAATTCCAAACAACTCGCTGCCTTCTTTCATAAAATGCTTTGGTGTGCTCAATAAAATGCAATGTAATCAACATTATCAATATGTTTCATAAAATGCATTACTTAGTTTATGTGTGATTTTGAATATGCAACATTCAACGTCATGCCAAGGAAGCAACCAAAGCCTCTAACACCGAAAGAACCTACTGTAAAAAATGCAAGGAGAAGAGAATCAAAAATTGCATCTCGTGAAGCAAAAGAACTACAACCCATACAACCAAAAATTCTCGTGCAATCTAAGAGAGATGTAAAATTGGAAAAACAAAGGGCATGAATAGAAAAATTTTGTGGAAGGAAACAAATGGATCCCCAAGTTGGAGGCACATCATCAACCATAGGTGAATTTCAATGCACATCTCTAGTTGAATACACACCAGCAAAAACATGTGGTCTTCCAAGTACATCGGAAATCACATCTACAGTTGAAGACACACCATCAACAACATTACGTTTTAAAAGTACATCAGAAAACACACCTCTATTTGAATTCACTCCACAAACGACATCTCAAGTTAGAGGTACAACATCATTTACATGTCAATCTCAAGGTATGTCATCAATTGCAGCTCCAATTGAAGATACGCTATCTATCCCCAATGTTGTTGACATTCCTAATGTTGAAACAAATTTACATTTGAGAACTCCTCCTAGAGTTTTGCATAGAAAACCTATATTTTTAATTGATATTGATCCCAATGTTTTGAAATGGATGCCTGATAAGATGTCAAAACGTACATGTCAAAGAGTTGCATAGAGGATATTGTTGGATGTTGTGGTTGTGTTGTTGATACGTGGTTGTCAATGATGTCAAAAATATTAGCATTATTGTATTGAAGGTTGTATATGTCGAGGATATTGAGAAAATTATTAAAGGAAGAGTTCCAGGTTGCCAATGGAACAGTCAAGGTCATGAAAGCTTCTTGTTTTATATGTTGAATATCAATTTTTGTCGACTAAAGGGTTTATTATAGAGAGTATCTAGTTCATCTATTGAAAGTTTCAAAGGTCTGCATGAAGATATGATTGTGCTATGAATAGTTGTGTTCTAATAGTATTTTTGTGGGTTCTATCAGTGTTCCTAATTGAAGTTTATGTGTTTTTGATCATTTCTATTGTTGTGGATATTTCTCTGTTAGTTATTGTTGTTTGTGAATGCCTCTAGATCATTCTCTATTCTTGTTGTATGTCCATGTTGATCGGTGTGCTCATGGTCAAAGATTTTTTCTCCGTATGTTCAGGGTTTCATGTTCTTGGCCAACACGATGGTTGTGACGTGTTGCGGATCCTTGAAGATTTAATTTTGAATGTTTGGCATGCTCGAGGATATTGTTTTGGGTTGCATCATGATATTAGATGATGGTGTTTGATCCACATTGAAAATTTGTTTGTAAATTTGGTCCGACATTGTAAATATGTTTTATACTTTGGCTAACAAGGTTGTTGATGTAATTCCATATTGCGGATATACAAGAGTGATTTTTTGTGCGAAGTTAGTGCATGCATAAGAGGAAATGTATGCCAGAGAAAGTGCAGATGTGCGAATAGTGTCCCAATCATTCGATTGCAAAGCAGAGTGAGAAGAATTTTGAGTGAAGTGTGACGAAGGTTTTCTATGCTTAACTAGAACTATAATCAAGCTTGTGAAGAAGCTATTTTCTCAGTTCATACCCTATGGATCTAATTTGTATTGTTGTGTATTGGTTGGAAATGAGCCCTCTTGCATTTGAGCAGTGAGCTCTAGGAAGTGTGCCTGAATGCATGTGCATTCCCATTTTTTTCCTTATACTTTTAACAGGGTATAATATTGTGGACTAACATCCACTGTGGTTTTTCCCCTAACAGGGTTTCCACGTAAAAAATATTGATGTTCTTTGTGCTTCTGATGTGTTGTTTGTTCATGGTTTACTATTCATTCATTAGATCTGAGATTAAGTTAAGTTTGAAAAAATTAAAATATTTTTTGACAACTGATTCACCCCCCCTCAGTTGTATGTCCTTGTTTTTCCAACAATTGGTATCATAGTAGGTTCCTCTAAAGAATTTTAAAAGCTTGAGGTGATCCAAGATGGCATCGTACAATGACAGTCCTAGATTCGATGGAACAAACTACTCATTGTGGAAAACTAGGATGGAGTGTCATTTGAGGAGTATTGGTGAACCCTTCTGGAAGATTACAAAGAACAAATATGTTATTCCTCAAAATTGTCCTTCCATTGCTGATGAGATTAAAGAGGTTGAGAATAATGTTAGGGCTATGGAAGCTTTGTTGAGTGCTCTAATAGATTCAGAAATGACAAATGTGATAGGTCTAAAGACAGCTCATGAGATGTGGACAAAGGTGGAAACTTTTTATGAAGGAGATGTACATGTGAAGATGGCTAAGCTATAGAGTTTGAAAGGAAAGTATGAAAATTTGAAGATGGGTGAAGATGAAAATATTTCTTCTTTTATGCAAAGAGTAAATGAAATAGTGATGGGTACTAGATGTGTCAATGGCACCCTGGAAGAGGAAGAAATTGTGGCTAAAGTGCTCAGATCATTTCCTCTATCCTACAAAGAAAAGGCTCATTCTATTGAAGAAACCAAATCATTGACGAATGTGACAAGAGATACATTGATTGGAAAACTTGTTGCCTTTGAGTTGAGTGAATTTGGTGAATCTGTTCCCAAGATTGAAACTGCATTTAAGGCTACTATATCTAGAAGAAACAAGCAAAGATATGATCTAGGGAAGATTTCTAGAAATACATTCAACTATGAGGAATAAATTGAACAACTTGAAAATGAAGAAAAAGAGGTAGAAGAGTTGGAAGCACTAATTGTGAAGAAATAAGGTAGAGGACAAGGTAAATATAAAGGAAAGCTACCTATCAAATATTTTTCTTGTGGTAAAATAGGCCATTTTGCATCAAGGTGTCCTGAAAGAGTTCCTAGATCTAAGCCTTACAAATCTAGATTCCAAAAGAAATGTTACTTTGCTAAAGAAGGTGTGACTAATGAAGAGTATGATAAAGAAAATGGAAATGAAGATGATTGGGTTATCATTGCTATCAAGGAAAATAGTCCAATGGCTACTGAATCTGCTAAAGTTGAGAAATAACTTGCAGCCCGAATTGAAGAAAAGGATGAGTGGGTAATTGAAAGTGGATGCTCACACCATATGACTAGTGACAAAAGAAAATTTGTAAATCTAGAGAAGTATGATGGTGGGATTTTAAGATTTGGAGATAACAATGCTTGTGTAATTCATGGCAGAGGATCTATTTGTCTTGGTGGTAAGCATAACACTGATGATGTTCTTTATATTAAAGCCTTGAAGCACAGCCTGTTGAGTGTTGGAAATATGGTGGACAAGGGTTATGATCTTTAGTTCAAAGATGGAAGATGCATGATAAATGGAAGTTCTGGAAATATAATTGCTTCAGGTAAACAAACAAAAGGTAATGTTTTTCACCTCAATGTTGCTAGTGAAAGTTGTTTAATTGCTTAAGTAGATGAAAGTTGGTTATGGAATAGAAGGTTGTGTCATGTGAATTTTGATAACATTGTCAAAGTAAGTTCCACTCAAGCAGTAAGAGATCTACCTAAGCTAGTGAAGCCTGCTAACACAATTTGCAAGGAGTGTCAAATGGGAAAACAGACTAGAGTCTCTTTTTAGAGCAAACAACATCATTTGAATGAATTACTAGAGTTGGTGCATACTGATCTATGTGGTCCTTTCAGAGTCAGAAGTCTCCATGGTGAAAGGCACTTTATGCTACTTATTGATGATTATTCTAGAATGATATGGATTGCTTTCTTAAGAGAAAAATGTGTAGCATTAGAGAAGTTCAAAAATTTCAAAACTATGGTAGAAAATGAGAAAGGTCTGAAAAAAATACTTAAGGTTAGACAGAGGTGGTGAGTTCACCTCCAGGGAGTTTAATTCTTTTTGTGAAGAGCATGGAATTAGAAAACAGTTATCTACTCCTCAAACTCCTCAACAGAATGGAGTTGTAGAGAGGAAGAACAAAACAATTTTGGATGCTACTAGAACAATGATGATTGAAGGAAATGTGCCTCACATCTACTCGAGTGAAGTTGTAAGCACTATTGTGTACACTTTGAATCGAGTAAATGTGAATGGTAATTCTAGTAAGACTCCTTTTGAACTATGGATGGTTATAAGCAAATTGTTAAATACTTCAAGATCTTTGGAACCAAGTGTTACATCAAGAGAGATGATGATATAGGAAAATTTGATGCAAGAAGCGATGAAGGAATCTTTCTAGGTTACTCTACTAGAAGCAAGGCCCACTGATGCTATAACTGAAGACTAAGAAAAATGGTTGAGAGTGCAAATGTCAGAGTTGATGAGGATTCTGCTAAATCATCCAGATATTGTGGATATGATTCAGATGACCAGGAAGACAACACAAACAAAGGGAAGAATGCTCAAACATAGAATCAACTTCAAATTGTGCCATATGTTCTGATAAATCAAGATAGTCAAGAAGCAGAGACAAGTGCAAGTGCAGAAGAAAGAACAGAATAATCAGAAGTTTGAGAGAATTCTAAAACTCTGAGGTATGTAAAGCTAAATCACTCTGAAAATAAAATTATAGGATACAAGAACAAAGGTGTGCAAACTAGAAGAAAGATTGCAAAAGAGTATTGCTTGATTTCCAAGATTGAGCCTAAAGATGTCAATGAATCTTGCAATGATGAACGCTGGATGGAAGCTACGAAGGAAGAACTGATGTAGATTGCAAAGAATGATACATGGATACTTGTTCCAAGACCTAAAGATAAAAATGTGATTGGTACTAAATGGGTCTTTCGAAATAAGTTGAATGAACAAAGTAAGGTGGTCTAGAATAAAGCAAGAATGGTATGTAAAGGGTATTCACAAATGGAAGGTATTTTTTTTGAAGAAACCTTTGCCCATGTTTCCAGAATTGAAGCTGTAAGGTTGTTTCTTACTTATGTTGCATATAAGAACTACAAATTCTATCAAATGGATGTGAAGTCAGCTTTTCTGAATGGTGAGCTAGAAGAAGTATACATTGAACAGCCAGATGGATTTCAATTGACTGATAAGGAAAACATGGTTTTTCAATTGAAGAAAGCTCTATATGGACTCAAGCAAGCCCCTAGAGCCTGGTATGCTAGACTGGACAAATATTTACTGAAGCTTGGATTCAATAAAGGTACTGCTGACAACTTGTATTTCAAATTGGATCATGACAAAGAGTTAATTATTGAGGTCTTTGTTGATAACATTATTTTTGGAGGAGATGACAATCTATGTATGAGGTTTGTTGATGAAATGAAGATTGAATTTGAGATTAGCATGATTGGAGAGATGAAGTTCTGTTTGGGATTGCAAGTTACTCAGTTAGACAAGGGGATCTTCATATCTTAGTCCAAATATGTGAGAGAGTTGTTGAAGAAGTTTGGCATGGATGACTCAAAGCCTACTGGTACCCCCATGGTAACCAAATGTAAGTTGACACAAAATGATGATTCTCCTAAGGAAAATCAAACAAGATATAGGTCAATGATTGGTGGATTTCTCTATTTAAATCAGACCAAACCAGACATTATGAATGTTGTATGTATGGTTGCTAGATTTCAGGTTGATCCAAAAGAGTCTCATGTGACTATTGTAAAAATAATCTTTAGGTCTCTAAAAGGAACAACTAATTTTGGGCTTTGGTGTCCTAAGGATGATGATCTTACTTTGAATGCATGTACTAATGTGGATTGGGCAGGAGATGTAGATGATAGGAAGTGTACTAGTGGTGGTTCCTTCTTCCTAGGGAAGAAGCTAGTGTCTTGGTTGAGCAAAAAATAGAATTCCATTTCTCGATCTACTGTTGGGGCAGAGTATATTGTTGCTGCAAATAACTGTACTCAAGTGATGTGGATGAAACAAATTTTGAAAGATATCAGAGTAGTATATGACAAATCTATTGTCATATATTGTGACAACTCAAGTGCAATCAACATATTAAAGAATCTGGTGCTACACTCTAAAACCAAGCATATATTAATCAAGTTTCACTTCTTGAGGGAAAAAGTGAGTGAGAAAGAAGTCAGACTGGAGTATGTGCCTACCAAAGAACAGGTTGTAGACATTTTCACTAAGTTGTTGCCAAAGGATACATTTGAGTATCTCAAAGGGATGCTAGGGGTGAGTACCCCTCCTAATATGAACTAAAGATGTATTTACTTGCATCAATCCATGTGCTTCATAGATATTTCATGATCTAGATTGATATTTTTGTGGTTGCTACTCAAGGGGAGCAATCAGATGTGCAAATATGTGGTTCATAGCTTGTATGTTGGAAGATAATTCTTATCTTTTCCATTGATGTCAAAGGGGGAGAAAAGTAATGTGAAAAATTGTTTCTTATCTGGAGTGAAGAGTCTTGTGGGGTGAAGTTCATGCTAAAGAGGTTAAGGAAGAAGAGTCAAAATCTAAGAGGGAGTAAGTGTTGATTGAGAAGTTAGGTTGATGGTGTTTTTCACATCATGTGTTTCCATCAATGCCAAAGGGGGAGATTGTTTGATGTTGTGGTTTTGTTTTTGATATGTGGTTGTCATTGATGTCAACACTATTAACATTATTGTATTGAAGGTTGTATATGTCGAGGATATTGAGAAAATTGTTAAAGGAAGAGTTCCAGGTTGCCAATGGAATAGTGAAGGTCATGAAAGTGTCTTGTTATGTACATTGAAGATCAGTTGTTGTGGAATAAAGGGTTTATTACCTTGGTTATCTAGTTCATCTACTAGAAGTTTTAGAGGTCTGTGTGAAGATTTGATCGTGCTATGAACAGTTGTGTTTTAACAGTATTTCTGTGGGTTTTGTCAGTGTTCCTGATTGAAGTTTATGTGTTTTTTATAATCTCTATTGTTGTGGATATTTCTTTGTTAGTTCTTGTTGTTTGTGGGTGCCTCTAGATCATTCTCTATTCTTGTTGCATGTCCACGTTAATTGGTGTGCTCATGGTCGAAGATTTTTCTTGGTATGTTCAGGTTTTCATGTTCTTGGTCGACATGATGGTTGTGATGTGTTACGGATCCTTGAAGATTTCATTTTGAATTTTTGGCACTCTTGAGGATATTGTTTTGGGTCACATCATGATATTAGCCGATGGTGTTTGATCCACATTGAAAATTTATTTGTAAATTTGGGCCGACATTGTAAATATGTTTTATACTTTGGCTGACAAGGTTGTTGATGTAATTCCATGTTGTGGATATATAAGAGCAATTGTTTGAGCGAAGTTAGTGTGTGCATAAAAGCAAATGTATTCCAAATAAAGTGCACATGTGGGAATAGTGTCCTAATAATTCGATTGCAAAACGAAGTGAGAAGAAGTTTGAGCGAAGTGTGAAGAAGGTTTTTTGTGCTTAATAGGAACTGTAATCACGCTTATGAAGAAGCTATTTTCTCAGTTCATACCCTACGGATCTAATCCACATTGTTGTGTATTGTTGGGCATTGATCCCTCCTGTATTTGAGTAGTGAGCTCTAGGTAGTGTGCCTGAATGCATGTGCATTACCATTATTTTTCTTATACTTTTAACAAGGTATAATATTGTGGACTAACATCCACCGTAGATTTTTCCCTAATAGGGTTTCCACATAAAAAATCTTAGTGTTATCTAGCTTCTAATGTGTTGTTTGTTCATGGTTTAATGTTCATTCATCATATCTGAGATTAAGTTAAGTAAAGTTTGAAAAAGTTTAAATATTTTGTGACAACTGATTCACCCCCCCTCTCAATTGTCTGTCCTTTTTTTTCCAACAAATATGGAGTTTTTTTTTAGAAGCTAGGTGAGGGAGGAAGATGCCAACTATTTGTTGAAATGATGAAGCAACTCAAATTTAGGCCCACAATGAAGTCTCTTGGGCTGAGAGTTTCGAATGACTCAAGTGAAAATTTCATTGTAAAGAACTTGATGAGTGCATATGAGAGAGTGGATTCTACCTCACGCATGAAGGATAGTTGTGCCACAAGACGTGTGATGAAAACAATACTATTAAGCAGTCAAACAAGGAACAAGGTGAACCTTACAAAGACAAGTAAGTATTTGAAAATAAACAGATCATCTCTAATGAGAGCCAAAGGAAGGTGTGAAAGATTGGAGGAACCAACTAGCAATGACTTATGGGCATTCTCGGGTAGAGTGCCATGGAAAGATAAAATAATTACTCAAGGCTTGAGATCTTATAGTAGATTATTGGAAGGATAACAAAAGGACCTCTCCTAATCAAAGAGATGTTGTAAGAAGGAAAATTGGTAGTAAAATCCATGAGCCACATCCAAAGCATTATTTGGATACCACTCAAACTCAATTTTTTGCTGATTTTGTATAAAAGTTTCCTGAAATTAAAATATGTCAAAGGTATTTTGAAATGCTAAAGCATTTTTATGTCAAAATAAATAACACACACTACTTGTTGTTGTAGAGTACATATTGATTTTTCTAACCATTATGATGTTTATCGACATATATGTGTAGATATGCATACTGATAATGTTTTGCAGGAATGTAACATAAGGCCTCCACCCAAATCCTCAAGGGAATTCTTATCTTCCATTTTATGTGAAAGAGAGGATGGTTAAATTTTTTACAAGTCATGTTTGGATGGCACATGTCATCATTGTGGTGGCATGCAACATTTTCCAATTTTCCAACACATGGCTAGTACACACACAATTGGACACAAAATTGTCGAATTTGGCAAATACAAGACAGTGGCCTATAGTCTAAAAGATGGGAAAGAAACAAAGAAGTGTGAATTGGTCAGTGATAAGATTCTAGTATATCAGTTTATGGGCATTTTCTATGATCAAGTGGTCTATGAGTATGCAAGGCATACACATAGAGCTCAATGGTTGGACTCACAGTTCAAGTTATGCAAGGACATGTTTCCACTTCATAACATCATTTCAATTGTCGACTTCACAGAGAAATACACACTACAACCATAGAATGAGGTGCAATCAAAGTACTACAACTCCACACAGGTTGCTATATTTGTGCATATAGCATTCATTCATGTAAATGATAGTACAAAGGATAATAGGAAAGTATTGAGGGAGTATCACTTTTACATCAATGATGATCGCACAAATTCTACCAAGTTTGTGCAAGGTTGCTTTCAAATGTTCTATATTGATCTAGCTAGCAGGGGCATATCATTCATTCAACATATCATATGGTCAGATAACTGTACATCACAATTCAAGAAAGCCAAAATGTTTTACTAGTTAAGCAGGATGCATAGGATCAATGGTGTTCAACATATGTGGAACTTCTCAGAGGTTAGGCATGGAAAGGGGGAGTATGATGGAGCAGGTGCATGTATCAAAAGATCCTTTTCACGAGAATAGTTAAAGCACAAAGACATTGTAAAGTTGACATATGTAAGATCAATTGTCGAGTGGTGCAATCATGCAATGGGTCTAGGTAGTCAAGGTAATTCTTTAGTTCGTAGATTTTTTCATTTAGTAGATGATGCTAACATTGCAAAATATAAGGATTGTTGTACACTAACAGGATCAAGTGAGATACACTCTTTTTAGAAGCTCCAATGCAGGTATATGGACTATCCATATGTGGAAGATGGCATGCTTTTGTTCTTCATGTACACTTCAAGCATAGAATGATTGTGAGTCAATAGAGTGGGTTGATAAATGGTTTGTAAGAGTCTAAGCCCACTTGACACTTATCAGCTCCTAATGGCTCTACAAATCACAAAGATGCAATCATCTATTGACTTTGATCATGTATCGGACCTTGTAGAACTAGGTAATATATCTTACTTTCAGGTTTTATTTTGATGTTCATTAAATACATCTAACAAGATGAACATATCAATGCAGTGCACATATATACGGTGATTGCAGATGAAGACAATAAAGAGGGTACACATTATTACCTGTGTTATTGTATCAAGGCCAAAAATAAATTGGAGACCCCAATTATAGATAGAGAAAACATAGAATATCCTACAGGTTTGGTGGTTGTTACTGGAACATGGCTTAGAAGGTACCCAGTTAAGAATGTTGCAGTTTGGTTATTTGAGGACTTCAACACACATCAAAAGATTCTTCACTACTTAAACCTTGTCGTGGCTACCAATGTTCATTTGATCAAATATAAGGGCAGACCTGTGAACAAGAACTTGTGGAAAGTGCGTGAGTCTGACCACGAGGCAATACTTGACACAATAAAGAGTAGAGTAGACCCAGATGGTTCCTTGGATTGATTAGTAAGTATGCACATTGATTTTTTAAATTCATATTATTTATCATTTATTTATTTCAATAGTTTAAGTTTGATTGTATAAGGCTTTACAAAATTGCATTAATGTAGATATGCAAAATGATGGTTATATGCTGCTCTCTATTTGATGCAAACCTAGGAGGCCCAAACTCACTCAAAGTGTCAACATTCCTTCAAGAGGCATCTAACAAGATTAAAAGGGCCTATTAGACCAATCCAAACAACTCCCAAATTTTAAAAACAAAACAAAAGTAGAATTTCCCATTTTCACCCTTGCAACCCTAATAGCAGTGCAAACCTAGTTTTAGGCCCTTAACTCCAACACTTCCCAAAACACTTGAAAAACCAATGGATGATTCAAACACCCATTACAAAGTTACAAAACATATCTTAGGGTTAGACACAAGTCCTTTGGACCAAACTCTTGAAACTCCCCCTCCTACGTTGTCCTAATTAGGCTAATTAGGCCTAAATTACAAAGCAACCCACCTTTAGACTTATCACAGACAACTAAAACTTTGGGGTAGAATTTCCCATGCCCTCAAACCACTAAATCCACAATTAGTTTCTAGAGTTGACTCTTCTAACATAGAAAACTATGAAACCCTTGATTTTTAGCCAAACCAAGAGGGTTTACTGAAAACCTACATTCCACACCTCCTCATATCTCAAAACCAACTCAAACACTCTTAAGAAACCCTACACATGCTAAATAATTCAAAATAAATGACCTCCCACTCATATTTTATGAAACCATAGAATAAAACCTCCAATTTCATGCATTTTCCCACATAAACTCAATAGGGACAGCAACCCACTCTACTTTATTTATTTCTCTCAACATAAAACACTCTCCCTAACACCTAAAAATTCTCCATGAGACCCAATACACCAATCACAGTGAGCACAATTGGTGTATGGGCCTTCAAAACATGATAAAAGCTACATTATGGAACAATGAGACACCAAATTTACCATTTACATCAAGCATGGTCTTCTTAGACCTTGTTAAGAGAAAATAAACTAAAGAAACCCCTACCAACCTACTAATCACCCATCAACTAGAAAAGAATCAAATTTCTTGTGAGTAAGGTATAGATGCTCCTACACCACTATTTGGTGCAGGGGCACCAAGCTTCAGTGGTTGTCATTAGGGTGATGAAGTCTTGTTTTGGCTTGGATAAGGTCATATAGACCATTTATTGATGTAATAAGTCTATTTTAGTAGTTATTAGTGAGTTAGAAGGTTTTAGTTGCAAATTTACTAAATTAGTGCAAAGTGTCATTTTTCAAATTTTCAAGTGCAAGAAATGCATAGTGGGCAAGCTGAACGGTTAAGGAAGGCCAAAGGTCACTTGTGGTGTTGGTTTTCAATAAATTCTTGATTAAGGTAGTTGAATATATGTATGTGAATCTCGCATGAAGGAGTGTGTGGAGAAGAGTGGAAGATTTTGTACAAGCATTGATCAATAAAGCTTTATTTTCTTTGTAAATATGAGTTTGTTTTTCTCTTTTTCAGTGTTGTAGTAGTCAATTGCATGAGCCCGTACTAAAGGGAATTGAATAAAAGTTTTTTATTTGGGTAGAGGGATGTGTTATCCATGTTTTGGCTTTTGTGGCATTGAAATCCATCTTGTTTTGAGCTCTTAGGGTGGATTTTACTATAGGCGGGTCTGGAAGTCTAAATTTCAAGTTTTGAGGTCATCAAGTGATTTAATGGCTCATTCCACCTAATGTATATACTATAGCTTGGTGGAATGATTCCATTAGGTTGGAATAGGTTAGAATATGATTCTTGGAGTAGGGGAGATCATTTTGGAGTGATGGCATGTAGCCTTGTGTGTGAAAATGTGTGATTTTGAGTGAATTTGAGTGGTTTTAGAGTGTGAATGGATGGAATCCTTTGCGGAAATCATTTGTGAAAGTAATTTGAGCATGTAAAAACATCATATGGTATGTTTGGGGTGTTTTATGTGAGAGTTAATTGTTGGAAGAGCGATTTTCAATAAGGCTCCTTGGAAAACCTAGGTTTGGTGGCTTAAGAGTGAGGGTTTAGTGGATTGGTAGCTTGGTGAGAGGTTGGAGCTCTGAAAATTGTGCAATCTTAAGGTTGGTAACCTATTTAATTACTTTCCATGGTGTTTGACTTGATTGCAAGTGTTTGGGAAGGTGTCTCTTTGGGAAAGAGGCCTAATTGGCCTAGTTGCCCCTACAGTACAGTGGGATTTTGGAGAATACATTGAAAAACCCATCTCCAGGCCTCCTGTGACCTTATGACCACTTCAAACACCCTTTTTTAAGCCTACACATGCTTAATAATCCTTAATATTATTTTTCCCCCAAACTTCACCCACTTTTAGTCTCTAAAACCTCAATTTTCCATTCAAAAATGTGCTTCTCTCAACCAGGGCTTCATGCCCAAACATACACATGACCTCCCCAATCCTTGCAAACCTTCAAACACATGAAACCCCACCATATCTCACTAAAACCAACTGGTTCTATCCTTCTTCAAAAAAAACTCTTCAATCTGCTACTTCAACCCATGCCTTTAGGCCCGAATTCATGCATTATATAATTGATTATCATTTGAATTGTCATTAACAAAATTATATATTAACTTATATGTTTATCTTATTTTCCTCTTGTAGGAGTAGGTGTTGGAACACTTGAAGGAGTAGGTGTTGAAACACCTTAGGGAGGAGGCGTTGAAACACCTGAAGAAGATAAAGAAAAAGAGATGCCTAAAGAGGTATGTGTTTATTTTATTTTGTGTTTGGTAAATATGTTCCTATTACTGACAATTGTATGCTAACTTGTATCAATTTTGTGTTTTTGTGTTCACCTATATAGATTGACATTGCAAAAGTTGGTATGATTGGTTCTTTGAGAGGGGAATATTCTAGGACTCATGATGGTTTGAAGAGACATATATCTATGAGGTAATCAAGATTTCAATTTTAGAGTTCAATTACAATTCAATGTATATTGATTTTGATGTTAATTATTCAATTTTAAATTATATAATATAACTAATCTCAATTATGGTTTGAATTTTTCTTGTGCAGTTACCTCCAGAGCCAAAGAGTGCTTCAAAGAGGCTCCATTTTGATGATCCACTAGTAGTTTAGGATGAAATAGACATTTTGGAATGTATACAATGAATAGATATTGAGATGGCGTATGCCACACTTTGTAAAACTTTTTTTGAGTTGGCATTGATGCCATTTTTGTTTATGGACATACACTTGATTATTGGATAATTTGATATATAGAAGTTGAGAATCGAAATAATTTTTTCATCATGTGCATGTTTAAACTGTTCAAAAATTTAATCTTGAGCAATGGTTAAATATCAATGTATAATAGCATAAAAAAATAATGGTTATATTATATAGTTGAAAATAAAAAATAATGAATAATGGTTAAATTATATCATATATTCCTTAGTTATATTATGGTTAAATATATAGTTTAAACAACTTTGAAGGCAAGAACAATGGTAAAGTTTAACATTTTAACTTTAAAGTTTAAATACACAAATGTCATTGTCTCACACTACATATTTCATATTGCATTATCATTACATATTGAAATTCAAAAAGTATCATAGTTTTATGTTGATAAACATGCCAAAGTGATGCAGAGTAGGGTGGAAAACTCTCAACAAACCAACCACCCTTTAATCTTCCTTCCAGACACAAAACACCATTGGACAGTCATGAGCAGGGAACATAAGCACTAAATCAATAATCATATTCCAATGAAACACTCACCAACAATCCAAAACTCAAAACCCTCACTTTTGACAAGTTTTAAGGGAGTTTATTGAAAACCTCACCTCCAGACCTCTCCTCACTGTTTCAATGCCTCCAACACCTTCAAATATGTTTTCCCTTGCTTAATTAACTCTTACACAATGCTGCCCCAAGTGTTTTCCATCACTACCTACTCTTAACCTCCAAATTTCACTCAAAACACACATTCTTGACAACTAGGCATCATGCCCAAACCCCCAAATGGCCACCCCTACTTCTGAAATCATGCACACATTCCCCCTACACCTAATTATTCCATTCCACTGAGTTATAGTAGAAGGTCGAAAAGATATTTGGTAGAAATTTCCAAACTGCCCTTGTGGAAAAAACATGAATTTAGGCCTAGGAGGCATAGCTTGAAGTAGCAGATTAAAGCATTAGTTTGGAAGAAGATTAGAACCTAGTTGTTTCAGTGTTATCAAGTGGATTTTGATGTGATAGAAGGTCTACAAAGGCATGGTAGGTCATTTGGATGTTTGGGCTTGAAGCCCTAGTTTAAAAAAGAGTGAAAATGGGTGAAATTGAGAGGTTTTAAGAAGGAAATGTGCGAGAAATTTGGGGGCAGCATAATTTGAAGGTGAATTAAGTTTGTGTAGGGTGAAATAAGAGTGTTTGAAAATATTTCGGGTTGAATGAGGTCTGGAGATGGGTTTTTCAATAAACACCTTATTTGGTGAAAAATGAGGGTTTCATGAAAGAGGGTCTTAGAAAGTAAATTTTGACTCAGTGGTTGAATAATTTGTGGTTTTGGAGGTAGTTTGAGGACTATCCAATGATATTTTGAGTGGGAAGCAAGATTGAAGGAGAGTTCCTTTGTTAAAGTGGGCTAATTGGAGCCCCTTTTCGAGCGTTCAAGGTCAGTTTGGTGGTATCATTCCAAAGTAAGTACATGTGTTTCAATTTGGATAGTTGTGTACCTACCTTTTATTGCATCACAAAGGAACTTATTCATGACCAAAAATATTAAGACACCCTAAGCACTAATTGGTGCAAGGGCACCAAGAGCATTTTATGCAAATGTTGACAATTGAGGTCTTTTGGCTATTTAGGGGTATTTGAGTCTTTTTTTCAAAAAATAAGGTCATTTAGACCATTTTATGGTGTATGAAGTCATTTTATAGGTCTTTAGGTGGTTGGAAGGTCTAAATTGCAAAATATTGCAAAAATTACAAAATTGTATAAAAGTTGTCAAAATTGCAACTTATTGTCAAATGGTGGAAGTTCAAGAGTCATCTTGTTGTAGTTCGTGAGGAAATCAGTTGGAAGTTTTTTAGTCATGTTTAGGCATGGTGCTCTTTTGCACCCAAACGTGCCAAATTGCTCTGAGGAATGTTCAACCAGCTAAATCCCTTAAGAGTTTGAAGTACTACAAAATGGCTGTAAACTTCACCATGACATTAATCGGACACCGTGACACTTAGAAACTTCTCGTCTTAGCCTATGGGATTTTTTTGTGCCCCTTTACAATAACCTCTCTTATTTTTTGCTATCTTTGAGGCATTTTCCTATGGCGGCAAGATTTCACTTGGGGAAAGAGTTGTCAAATGCAAGTAGTGCAAAGTTGCAAAGTGGTGCAACTTTCGTTCTGCAACTCGTGTGACCAAAAAAATTATTTCAATGCATCAAAGTGGGTACATTTATGCTAGGAATGGTCCTTTTTTGCACCCAAACATGCCAAATCATTCTGAGGTACATTCAACCAACTGAATCCCTTAAGAGTTTGAAGTGCAAAATGGCTGCAAAATTCAGCATGACGTTACTCAGACACCGTGATACTTAGAAACTTTTCATCTGAGCCTACAAGATCATTTTGTGCCCCTTTACAATAATATCTCTCAATTTTTGCTATCTTGGAGGCGTTTTCCTGTGGCGGCTATATTTTGCTTGGAGAAAAAGTTGTCAAATGCAAGTAGTGCAAAGTTGCAAAGTGGTGCGACTTTCGTTCTACAACTCGTGTGACCAAACTAACTATTCCAATGCATCTAATTGGGTACGTTTATGCTAGGAATGGTCCTCTTTCACACCCAAACATGTCGAATCGCTCTGAGCTATGTTCAGCTAGATGAATCCCTTAAGAGTCTGAAGTGCAAAATGGCTGAAAACTTTAGCACGACGTTACTCACGATGTTACTCAGACACCATGATGCTTAGAAACTTCTTGGATAAGCCTATAGGATCATGTTTTTCTTCTCTACAATAACCTCTCTCAGTTTTTGTTATCTCGGAGGCATTTTCCTATGGCAGTGAGATTTCACTTGGGGAAAAAGTTGTCAAATGCAAGCAGTGCAAAGTTGCAAAGTGGTGCAACTTTTCTTTTGCAACTTGTGTGACCAAAATAACTGCTCCAATGCATCCAAGTGGGTACATTTATGCTAAGCATGGTCCTCTTTCACACCCAAACACGTCGAATTGCTCCAAGCTACGTTCAACCGGTTGAATCCCTTTAGTGTTCGAAGTGCAAAATGGCTGCAAACTTCAGCATGACATTACTCGGACACTGTGATGCTTAAAAAACTTCTCATCTAAGCCTATGGGATTGTGTTGTGCCTCTCTACAATAACCTCTCTAGGTTTTTTCTATCTCAGAGGTGTTTCCCTGTGGCGGTGAGATTTCGCTTGGGGAAAAAGTTGTCAAATGCAAGTAGTGCAAAGTTGCAAAGTGGTGTAACTTTCGTTCTGCAACTCATGTGACCAAACTAATTATTCCAACATGTCTGAGTGGGTATTTTTATGCTATGCATGGTTCTCTTTCGCACCCAAATGCGTCGAATTGCTCTGAGCTACATTCAACTGGTTGAATCCTTTAAGAGTTCGAAGCGCAAAATGGCTGCAAACTTCAGCATGACGTTACTCAAACACCGTGATGCTTAGAAACTTATTGTCTAATCCTATGGTATCATGTTGTTCCCCTCTACAATAACCTCTCTTATTTTTTTCTATCTCATATTTTTTTTTCTATGGCGGTGAGATTTCTCTTAGGGAAAAAGTTGTCAAATGCAAGTAGTGCAAAGTTGCAAAATGGTGCAACTATCGTTCTGCAACTCATGTGACCAAACTAACTATTCCAACACATTCAAGTGGGTATTTTTATGCTAGGCATGGTCCTATTTCACACCCAAATGCGCTGAATTGCTCTAAGGTACGTTCAACCGACTGAATCCCTTAAGAGTCTGAAGTGCAAAATGGCTACCAACTTCAGCATGACATTACTCAAACACTGTAACACTTGAAAACTTCTCGTCTAAGCCTATGGGATTGTGTTGTGCCCCTCTACAATAATCTCTCTTTTTTTTTTACTATCTCAGAAGCATTTTTTTATGGAAGTGATATTTCACTTGGGGAAAAAGTTGTCAAATGCAAGTAGTGTAAAGTTGTAAAGTGGTGCAACTTTCGTTCTATAACTCGTATGACCAAACTAACTATTCCAATGTGTCTGAGTGGGTACATTTACACTAGGAATAGTCCTTTTTCACACCCAAATATGCTGAATTGCTCCGAGCTACGTTCAACTGGTTGAATCCCTTAAGAGTCTGAAGTGCAAAATGGCTGAAAACTTTAGCATGACATTACTCGGACACCATGATGCTTAGAAACTTCTCATTTGAGTCTATGGGATTGTGTTGTGCCCCTCTACAATAACCTCTCTCATTTTTCACTATTTTAGAGGTATTTTCCTATGGTGGTGAGATTTCGCTTGGAGAAAAAGTTGTCAAATGCAAGTAGTGCAAAGTTGCAAAGTGGTGCAACTTTCGTTCTGCAACTTGTGTGACCAAACTAATTGTTTCAACACATCCAATTGGGTACATTTATGTTATGCATGGTCCTCTTTTGCACCCAAATGCGTTGAATCACTCTGAGCTTCGTTCAACCGATTGAATCTCTTAAGTGTTTGAAGTGCAAAATGGCTGGAAACTTCAGCATGTCATTACTAGGACACCGTAACTTTTAGAAACTTCTCATCTGAGCCTATGGGATCATGTTGTGCCCATCTACAATAAGCATGTCTAATTCAAGAGAAATTCCTCCCAATCTTGTCAAGGCACAAGCAAATTCCACCGTGCCCATGGTCAAGGAAAATGTTCAAAATGATGCAAAGTCTTCTTGGGAAAGAAAAGCTATGTCCAAACTACTGTCAAGTCCACCCTTGGCTTGAATAATGCTTGTCCAAGACAAAGGTAAAGTCCTCCCAACTCAAAGCATACACGGAAAAGACAATGTAAAGTCAGCCTAGCTCAAAGCATACATGGCAAAGACAACTTAAAGTCTACCCAAGCTGAAAATAGGAGATGGCAAACATATCTTGAAGTTTTCCTTAGGCCAAGATCAAAGGGGACATCCAACACACTGAGATGGTGCCTCGTCATCTTTCAACCAATCAAATTGTTCCAAGCTAGCATGTCTAGGTTCAATGAACCTGACACTTCATAATGTAACAACATTTTATTGTTGGTTTATATTTAGCAGAAGGACAGGTGTCCCCAAATCTAATTTTCTCATTGGTTGAGAGGTAGTTAGTTGTAACAAACCCTAATTAGGGTTTTATTTTGTAATCTTGTTCGTTGATTCGAAATCAATCTTGGCCATTGAATTGTATTCGAGGAGCCTATAAATTGAGCTCACTCCTCATTTGTAAAACATGGGAGCATCCATCGCATACTACCAGTTAACTACCTTGTCTGTGCTTTCGCTTACTATTATGCTTTGATACATTTTTTTCGAGCATCCATCGCTTGTTCAAAAGCACTTTTGTAGGCTCTTAGCCATAGTAGCAAGACAGTGAACTATTTGATAAAATGCTTTGGTAGACATGTATGAAAAATGTGGTAGCATAGACAAGGTAGTAAACTATTTGAAAAAATGCCTCAAAGAAATGTAGTCTCATGGTGATAGAATTCCATGACAATCGGGAATTTGATTTTCATGACATTCCATCACCATGAGACCTCATTTCTTTGAGGCATTTTTTCAAATAGTTCGCTACCTTTCCTATGCTATTACTTACTATTACGCTTTGATGGATTTTTTCCAAGCATCCATATAGCTTGTTTGAAAGCACCCATTTTAGACTTTTAGCCATAGTATCAAGGCAGTGAATTGATTGATAAAATTATTTGTTAGACATGTATGAAAAATGTGGTAGCATAGACAAGGCAGTGAACTGTTTGAAAAAAAATCCTTAAAGAAATGTGTTCTCTTGGTGATGGAATGCCATGACAAGCACATTGAGACCACATTTCTTTGAGGCATTTTTTTGAACTGTTCATTGCCTTGTTGGTGCAAGAGCACCAAGCCTCCTGATATGGTATTGAATGGTCATGGATGGAATTGTGGTTAAGATAGGAGAGTTTGAGTTTTTTTTTTTGTTTCAATAAGGTCTACTTAGACCATTCTCATGTTTCCAAAATGATTTGGAGTTTTCTTTTGATAATTTGGCCATAACTTGTAATCATGTTAAAAGTTGTCAAGATGGTCAAATGTTGTCAAGGTAAGTAGAATAGAAAGTCATTTAAGAGGGTCTAGGGGATTAGGAAATAATAAAGAGTCAGAAGGAGAAAAATGTCAAATTTGTAAGTTGCATAAATGCAACAAATTTGAAAACCAACAGCTACCTCCTTTGAAAAGTTGTTACTTGGTAGATATAGATGTTGGGAGAAGTTGGATTTGAATGTAATCATTATAAAAGCCTAAAAAATGGTTCATGCAGGGTTGTTGAAGGAAGTTTGAAGATTGTACACATTTTTTTTCATGAAATACAACATTCTCAACAACTTTTTTCCTATTTTTCTGAACTCTTAAGGCTTGGTAATGACCCGTATAGCCTATCTCTTCTCTAAAACTTCTTAGATGTTGTAGGTACATGTGTTGGCTCTTTAATGCTTCATATTTGAGGTATTAATCATGCAAATTGAGGGAGAAATCTTTATTTTTCTAGGACTGCCCATTTACCCTGTTTTGGGGGTTTTGAAAGGGAACAAAATGGGTTTCTAAGCCTTTCACCCACTATATAGTCCTATAACTTGGTGGATAGGCTTAGATAGGTGAAATACACATGCATGCATCTTTTTTTTTGTGTAGGGAAGGCGTGTTTCTTGATTTGGGTGAGTCCCTAGGGTTGTTTCCATTGGAAAATGCATGAATTTAATGGGTACATACTTGAATTTGATGATGGGGTGTTAGGACAAGTTATCTTATGAAATTTTAAGCTTTTGGGGGTGAATTCAAGGATGTTTGACTAGGTGGAAAGTTTGGGAAGGGCCTAGAAGTGTCTTTTTCAATAAACCCTCATCAAAAGTGCACAAAATAAGGGTTTTTGGGTTTGGTGTGGAGATGGCCATACAAATGAAATCTAATTGGGGATTTTGTGGTTTGATAACTTTCCAATTAATTTCCTAAAGTCTCAGAGTGTTTTCACAAGTTTAAGAGGGGGGTCCTTTGTAAAATTGACCTATTTGGAAGCCTAAAACAGTGAGAAAGTCAGTTTTCTCAAATTTTTTCCAAAGGAGTCATATAGGGGGCTAAGATATGTTTTGTAACTCTGTAATGGGTGTATGAATCATCCATTTTTTTGTCAATTTTTTTGGGAAGTTGTGGAGTTAAGTGCCTAAAAATAGGTTTGCAAGGGTGAAAGTGGGAAATCCTACCTCTGATTGATTTCAAGCTTTGGGAGTTGTTTGGATTGGTCCAATAGATCATTTTAATCTTGTCATATTCCTCTTGAAGGCAAGTTGACACTTTGAGTGGGCTTGGGTCTCCTATCTCTGCATCACTTGTCTATGCTATTGCTTCTTATTATGCTTTGATAGATTTTTTCCAAGCATCCATAACTTGTTTGCAAGCACCTATTTTAGGATTTTAGCCATAGCAACAAGGCAGTGAATTTTTTGATAAAATGCTTTGGTAAACATGTATGAAAAATGTGGTTGCATAGATAAGGCAATGAATTGTTTGAAAAAATGCCTCAAAGAAACATGGTCTCATGGTGATGGAATGGCATGAAAATCCATAGCAATTTGCATTTCATGGCATTCCATCACCATGAGACCACATTTCTTTTAGGCATTTTTTTCAAGCAGTTCATTACCTTGTCTATAGTATTGCTTGCTATTATGCTTTTGATAGATTTTTTCCAAGCATCAATAGCTTGTTTGAAAGCACTTGTTTTATGCTTTTAGCCATAGCAACAAGGAAATGAACTATTTGAAAAATACTTTGGTAGAGATGTATTAAAAATGTGGTAACATAGACAAGGCAGTGAACTATTTGATAAAATACGTCAAAGAAATCTGGCCTCATAGAATGTCGTGATAAGAAAATGCAATTGGCAGCTGCTCCTACTTATTAGTTATGCAATGTGAAGTAATTGCATAACTACTTAGGTTGACTTTGTAAAATCTATATTGTAATTGAAATTTTGTCGTCTATCAACATCTAGTTATTAGCTATGCAGTGTGAAGTAATGCTTTGACTTTGAAAGATGTGCAATAAAATGTAATCAACGATATGAATATAAACTACAAAAAAATATCTTTTACAATTCATTAGTTAAAATATTTATTTTATTTTCTCTCTATATCTCTATATGTTATGGAAATACCTTTCAATTTCAAAATAAATAGATTTTATCTCTTGTTCTACAATTTTTTACATTTTTTTAAATATGATTTTTTCCCAACTTTTTAAAAAACTCTTATACTTTTGGTTTGTCAAATTTTCCCCAAAATATTTTTGCTGCTATGCATTGGAAGCATGAAGCATACACGCGAATACATGCACTATATGTGAAATATACATGTGAATAAGTGAAGCATGCATGCAAATAAGTAAGGCACAAGTAATTGAAGCATTCCAAAGGATACAAACCACCAAGAATGGATCTTATTTACACAATACGCTTTAGATGGAGCTTATTGAGAAATCGACAGTAATTAATTAAGCATTAGATGTAAACAAAATCCATTCCTACAACATTCAAGCATACGATTTACACAATACGCATGATGACATCATTCAAGAATGGCAGTAGCAAAATAAGATTTTTTTAATCAAAAAGTCATAAGGTATACAATAATATATATTGATAAAAGTATATACAATATATCCAAAAAATCCATACAGGCTTAGTACAAAGGAGCCATATTATGGACATAAAATGTCACATATATATCGATAGTAAAAAACATATGTTCCAAAATGCCACATAGGCATACAACAAATGACCCTAATACAATCATTTCCCTCTAGGGGAAGGAAATAGACACCGTGTTGCCTTCAAAATTTAGTTGGATGGAGTGACTGTTGTTTCTCTGGTCTTTTGAACATGCTCACTAGTCCTCCTCTCTTCACTCTGGACCTTCAACTGATACAATAAAATTTAAAGATGTTAATACATAGAAATTGAATTATGATATGACATATAACAAAATATAATCACTTACCGCATATAGATAGTCATCATTCACATTTACATCATTACCATGTCCATGATCTAGAGTGACAACCACCTATAGCAACCATCAAGATAGAAATTAAGCTACAAAAAAGTATCATGAAAATTTTCTATAATAGACCATAAAAGAGAAAACTTAATGTCAAATTGACTAATTTGTTGCATACCTCTCTCAATGGATCAGAATTGGATATTGTTGTAGGAACTTCGTGCTCCATCGTGCCACCAACATCACCAAGGTTGTCTGATGTCAACATCTGCAAATGGTAAATGAAAGAGTAAATGGTAGGGTCAACTATTAAATGTTAATGGGGTGGGATTAGGAAGGAATAAAGGAACAAAAATTGAATTAGGAGAAGATAATGTGACACGATCAAGGAATATAAATGCAATGTTTTTGTTTCTCATCAATTTTTTAGATTTGTATATGCAAAATTATGAAACTAGCTAACATTGTTTTACAACACAATTATTGAATAAAGGCTACCTGAGTGTAAGTTGTTTGAGGAAATGAATCATGAGGTGTGGAGGTCGAAGGTCCACCAAGAAACTATTTGAAATCTAGAGCACGTTATGAGAAAAACATTCAAATATAACATTCAATTTTTCAAATGCAATAATGGTATCTTTAATACTAGTTGCATACCTGTGGACTCAATGTTGAGAATGAATAAGGTTCTGTAGGAATGGGGCACATCTCATGAACACTCCAACCCTGAAATTTCATCATATCGAAATTCTACTAATTTACTTATTCTTAAATTTTAAAATATAATTTAATAAACAACATTAAATGAACTTGCTAAATTTTACCTAAGTGTCAATGTCGAATGTATCATTCAACAAATCATCTGTGAAATCCATCACCTCTACAATTGATGTAGGCTACGTAGCTACATCTCAAGCACTTTAATGATCGTACATGCAAACTGCACCACAAGCGTCGCAATGGTGGGGTGGAGCTCAAGGCCTGCATGTCTCCTCCATACTAGGCTCTACTAGAGGCCTCAAACACTGTAAAATGGTCTGGGTGAGTGAGCCAATCGACTCCAGCATGTCCACCTCTACACTATCCTTAACAATGGAAGGAATGGTGACATGCTCCACCAAGGGTCTCGCCAAGGGTCTCGATGCCAACTATGGATTACATCATGCAGTAAGTCTATCATGTGTGGAGCCCGCACCTCTACCTTGAAAGTCTAAGATGTCAAAATAATTTGGCAGATCTTATTGAGGACAAACTCACAATAGAGTTTCCTCAAAAAGTATTGTGGTACCTCATGGTTATTGCATGAAGGTTGGTCAAATACCATCCACCACCGCTCCCAAAATTTATTTTTAATTAACTCATGGTGGCACCAATGGATGGGGAACCTCTTGCATGTATGAGACAAAGGTACGTTGGTTTTCGGGTCTGTAAATACGACACATGAGTAGTCTTTGCTAATTTTTTGTTTTTTAACATCTGCATATGACAAACCCCTAGCATAATATTGTCTCATCTCATGCCTCTTATTTGACCAAAAATTTATTTTCTCGCTTATTTCTCCTACATGAGATACAATTGAATTCAACGATTCAACAATCCCTCTCCTATAAGGGTGGGTTTCAGCATGCTTGGTTAATCTTCCGATTAATTCTTCAATGTCTCTTTTATTATTTTCAATTTGATTTAGAATACTTTCTTGTGTTCCTTGAGGATGCATATCAATTGATGGAGGGGTTTTAGGTTGTTCTTGAATAGGAGGCTCTTCCTAAGGGGGTGACTATGAATTCTCAATACTTGGAGGTGGAGTTTCATTCCCTGAGAATTAGAACAAAATTTTATTATAAAAACCTATTTCAATTTGCATTTTAAATCAAATTTGAAATAAATAGAATAAAAATGCATACCTCTTCGCAATCTTCAACGTCTCTGACGTGTTGGCAGCATCCTCGTGAAAAATAGCAAGCTAAGGATGCAAATAATTGATGATATTTGGCGAGCACGAGTTGCAGACCTCAAATCCTCCAAGCCAAGCCACGGGTTGAAGTGAAATGAGGTTTCAAAATGCATTTTTTTCTTTTATTTTCATTTTGCATTTGGTGCACGCCAAATGGCCAATTTCGGCCTTTTTTTGTGAATTTTTACAATTTGACACCTAAATTGTGTCACAAATTGGTGCACTTACCCTATTCTTTTATCACAAATTTTGTAAAATTTTCAACATTTCTGAGTGTAATCAATTTTTATAAGTTTACTCTTCAACTTTAAAATTATTCTATCATGTTTCTCTTTATATAATCCCCATCTCTCCATTCATTTCCATTTTTACCTATTTCCCCCATATTGCAATATATCATTTCAATTTAGTCTTAATAAACCTAACCCTCTTAGGATCTACAATTTCTTCATACATAATATTTTTTAAGATAATTTCTCTAATCATTCAATTATTTCAAATTCAAACTATCAAAATAAGTAGCAATATAATTTTTAGTCCCTTATAATTTTTGAAATAGATTTCAATATCTTTTAAAAAAATTATATCTTCATCTTCTTGTTCATCCACAACTTGCTCAATAAATAGTGCATTCTCTAGAGTACTTATTCTTCTTTAAATTTCTTAATCATCACTTTAATCAAAAACACAACCTAAGTATAAATTATAATCTTATGAGTTGATGTGTGATACAATGCTCTTCACAATGTGCTACTAAACTTCACCAATATTAATAAAAAATATCTTTTGGAGCTAAAAAAATAACCACCTTTGAGTGAGGACCAATGACATTTATATAGAGAGTGCAAGATTAATTTGAGTTGTACCAATTAGCAAGGTGATGCAATGTTCTATTCACATGAAATTTGTAGATAGGCTCATTTGGGATGAATAAAGTATGTATTAACATCAATGCAATGAGAACTATGTTGTGAGAATATTATTACAAATTTATTAGAAACTTATGAAATGAGCCTAAATGTGTGATAGGTGATCCAACATGCTACTATAGGTGTCACCAACACTATTGTAGGTGTGTTACAGTGCCCCAAAGTGTTGCAAGAAATACAAAACTTAGCCTCTGGGTAAAACTTTGGATTAGTTTAGCAAGGTGGCTTGTTATAAATAACAAATTTCTTTGCTTTTGCTTTCCTCTTTGATTCTGTGAGGGTGCCATGGCTTTGTATTCACAAAAAGTTCTTAATGGAATTCATCTAATCAAGTTTACTTTGCCCTATTTGGTCAATGCACACATACTTCAATGTTGGATGGATAGTTATTCAAGTCTCTCAATTGTAATCAACTTTTACGAATGTAATGCACCATAGACTATATCTATATTTTGTACAACACAAGACATTAGGAACAAAGAAGAAATAGAAATTCTATATAACAACACTGAGTATGTAAGAAATTTTTAGAATCAATAAAATATAAGGTTAACCTTTGCAATGAGAACATTAATTGCAAATTTTAGTACTTGTGCATTTGCCATAGTCATACAATAAATTTAACCATGTTGAAACTAAAAAATTAAAGAACCAATCCATAAAATATGATCCAATATCTTGACACCAAGTTATATTTCTCCATTATTTTACATGGATTTATGAATGTATTCCAGATGTTAGAGTAATCATGGAGGTTTTATGAAATTCTTCACAACTTAAAACAAAATCATATTAGTAAATTGAAAAGCCTCTAAGGGAGCATTTCTTTGGAAAGACTTTAATTCTCTTAAATATTGAAGCATCTATACTCTTTTTCCATTATTGACTTGACATAGGGTAGCTTGTTATAAATAACAAATTGGTTTGCTTCCGCTTTCCAACACTTCTCAATGTCCTTTGCAATTTGTGCAGAATCCATTGAAGTGCAAATGTCCTCTACTATCCGTGGTGTCCATTGAATTCCTAGCAAACTATTTTTTAATCCCACTATGTTTTTTCCCTTCCATTTGTGGGGAAGGAGGTCTTGGAAATCCCATCATTTGAGAAAAAGTCACATTCCTAAACAAGATAAGAAAGATCAGATTTAGACTACAATAAATCTTGTGAACAATAACAATTTGAATCCAAATAATAAGATAAGAGAAAAGTAGGCTTTTGATTGGGGTTGTTTCTTTACCTTTGTCAAGAGGGACACATTACTTCTATATCCAGGTACAAGAATCACAATATCAAAATCCTCTTGCCCATCTAGGAATTTGGCTCCATAAGATGTGAAACTTTTTATTCCTGACAATACTTGTAAAGATACAGATTTGTAAACCATTCCACTGCTCCTTATGCCACAACCATAAAAATCAAATAATCAGAGAGAGAAATGGACATTCTGTGTACCTTGATTTGCCCCTTTATTTATTTTGGCTAGAGTTCCAATGTCCAGCATAGGCATTTTCCCACACTTGTTCTTGAACTCAAAAGGGCCCATAACAGGCCTTCTCAAATCATATTTGGTAGTGTCGCCCAACATCACCCAAGCCGATGCCTTTTCCCCAAAATAGCTCTGTAGACTTTGCTCTCTATTGTTTAAGATAGGGTATTTCAGGGTAGCAAGAGATACAGAGTGTGTATCCAACAACGCATAGGAGGAGAAATGGGTAGAAGGTGATGGGAAATGCTAGTGTGGTGGTTGTGCATGTTTTGTGCAGGGAGCGGGTTTAATATCATGGCATACCAAAATAATGAATTATCAAGCTAAATTTGCAATTGATTTTTGAGATTATTTTCCCACTCTTACATTTTCAAAACAAATATCCAGATATTTCCAGACATGGACAACCTATATGTAATTTGTTATTTGGAGCTTTGGATGTCCCAAATAACAAACAACTTGCCCTCTGTTTAAGCTTTACCATCAACATCACCATTTCAATCCCCTTTGTTCCATTTTCATCTCTGATAAAAATTGGGGATAGTCGTGTTTTAAACATCAACTTATTTTGCTTAATTCGCAGATCTAATTTTTTCAAATATTCACAGATAAATACATGATTAATCTCAAATTCTTGTCTAGGAACAAAAGGCATTGAGATTCTGCATAATTATTTGGAGCATAATGCAGTGGATACATGAAGAAATTGTCTAGAAAGGACAACTCTTATATTGTTCTTTTTCAATGATTTTTGGATTTGATTGTGTGGGAATTTTCCTCGATCTCTTTGCTTTTATTCTGACAATGGATCACAGAATGTGATCCGAAATATTGATGTGATCTGAAATGTTGATGGAAAAATTATCACACAATCAAATTCAGAAATCATTAAAAATAAACAATATGAATTGTAGAAACTTAATGTCATTAACACTTATATTGATCAAAGAGAATGTGAAAACGTTTTATACATGAAAAAATAAAATTGATTTCTACTTACTCAGACATAACTATCCTCTAATTAAAAACTAAACATAACCATCATATGTTTATTATTCTTACAAATCATCCTTGTAAATAGTATCTAAATCCCCAAACAGGGTCTGTTCCTCTATATCGTATCTTCCATTGGTGAGATCTACTCCTCCCACGAAGCTCACTACGTGTAGAGCCGTCGACCCCATGGGTGCATCCAAACTCACAGTTTTTTGGTGGTGGCTAAATAGGAGCACGACCTCTGCACTCTCCACGTAGCTCAGAGAGCGACGGTCTGGTTGTCTAGGAGACAGAACAGAGTGCACATTGTTGTACTTGAAATACCTGAAGGTCTCGTCGCAATGGGTTTTCATTACACCATTGTTCATAGGGAGTTTTGCAGTCCAGTCCTCCCATATTGAGACCAAAACCCTAACTCCCTTATCCACCGTTTTTCCTAAGAAGCTCCATCGATCATACACTCCTTGCCCCTCACAAGAGTAAACTCGATGTACGCCGACCACCCAACAATGTATATAAATACCTGGCTCCATTAATGAACTCATATATCTCCTCCCATAATCTCGGAGGGTTGTATAAGCCTCCTCCCTACAGTGCAATCCTGGGTCGGAACAGCTGAGTTAGATGCGTATTCTGATACAGAGTAACCATGGAGCCATTTCTTTGTTTGAAATACACATTCTCAACTCCGGCGAAGTCTCGGTCTTGAATCCCAGCACCCCTATGTGGATCTTCTATCACATGATTGAACTGTAGCTGAATTTGAATCTGAGCCTTCTCAAGCTTCTCCCTAAATAGTAATTGAAGGAAATAAAAGAAATGGGGTTCTTAAAAAGTTAGTAGATGAAAACATTACCAGGCGCAGGAATATTTTGGTGGAGATGACCACCCACCGAGCACCCTGCAACACAGGCTCATTTTCGCCATTTGTATATGCATATGTGTAAAATCCCCATCTCGAGCGGTGTAAAATCCAATCTCGGGCATAACAGTTTTTTCTTATTTTTTTTAACAAGCAATGCACAACTATCAACTTAACCAACCAAACATATTTCTTGTAAATTAGAAGGATTAATTTTCAATAACTCTCCGTTCATGCCATGGTGGCAACAAAATCAATCACTGCTATTTATATGCTTACACTCAAACCTGTGGTAAGGTCCCAAGGACAAGGTCCTTCCTAGACCTACAACCTAAGCTTTGAGAATTCATGATGAACCTGCCTACATATCCCCTTGTGGGAATTAGAGGCATCGTAGTTTGCCCCATAATGATAGAGGGAGTTCAATCTCACTACTTATGTGAGAGCTATTATCTCACCTTTAACACAACTATTAATTTAGTACAAGTAAGCTATCAACATAGTCAATTATAATATAATGATAATATTCTTACCATCAAGTGTTGGGTCCATACCAAATATTATCACGCATTAGTGTACAAATATTCACAATATTCAGAAGGGGCATATCATACCATAATCCCAAAAATCATACACAATGTAAGTCATGAGCATACCTCCATATGCACAAGCTAACTAGCTCGTACACATTAGTAGTATAACAATGACTAGATCATACACAAATCATAAGTATAATGATGATTAGCTCATGTGTACATCACGCGTACAATAATGATTGTTTCATACACATATCACATTTATATTAGTGATTGGTTCCATCATATATCACAAATACATAGTGACAAGCTCTAACCATACATCACAAATACACAATACAAACTCCAACATACATCACATCCACAATGGTCGGTTAACACATCATAATGGATAACACATATCCATAATGCATCCTAGATAGAAAGAATGTTGGTGCATTATGCACTACACCACTGGTCATATCCATTCCACTAGTCTTTTTCACCATTCGACAATGGGAGGTGGAGTCGGTGCATCCCATACTACATTACAAGTTCATCCTCAACCCCACAAGGCTAGGTAAACAGTTTGACAACTAGGAAGGGGATTCGATGCATCCCATTCTACACCGTGGGTCCATCCACCATCCCAAGGGTTTCTCCAAGTAGTGAACATACCAAACCCAGTGGATTCTGACTTCAATCACCTATAGGCCACCAACAACAAGTCTATCCACCCAAGAAGAAGTAGCTCCCGACATATACCACCTTGTAACCTTAGTGATATTGTCAACTATCTTCTTCACAATCTCGGGTAACACTTGGCATCAGTCACTTTTGTGCTTACCAATGACAACCAGTGAACCCTTTCAATACGTCATTAGACCCAAATTATCGTTACTCGCACAGATGGGTCCCTATCAATGCAACCGCTATGACCATATCATAACTAGGGTAGCCTGCTACCTTCACCTCCATGAACTAGGTAAATGCTGACTAATGGCAAGTAGTAGCCCATACATCGATCATTGGCACGGTTCAATGACTGTCTGACACTGCTCAAATATCTCAAAGGTTCACTCTTGGGTGGGTCATACATAACATGAATCACATTCTCAATTCACAGATACACTAGCCTATACATAAACACATAGATATGGAGTTGAATTACACAAATAAATAAGAGATATATGGATCCAACATGAGATGGACTTTACCCATCATATACTATAATCAAATACCCATTATAAAGTAGTCAATCTTCACTTATTATATAAAAGCATATTATCTATTAAATACACAATATTAGTTTCCTTTAACTCATTCATACCCATTTGGTACCCATTCAGTCTCAAACCAAAGCTCATGGAGGAGGAAAGATAAAACCATCTAGGACCAATCCCAACATTTGGAAGTTATCCCCCCTAGACCCTTCTCCTACGGACTTGAGGTCACAAAGGCATCCTTGGCCCAAGGACAACCTACATTCCCGCTTCCAAATGGGTCAAAGTCACATATATTTCTCCTCACAAGGTCTCTCAAAGGACCTACACACAATTTTCCCCACAATCAAGGTTTCATTAATATTTATCTTCCATTATTAATGTTTATCTATAATTAGGAAAGCATAAATAGGTATATAATTTACCCACTCATTATAATTCATTGACTAGCTCTAGAACATCCCAAGGTTCATTTTAACAAGTCTCAATCATTAAAGGCGCTAGGCTTATTCTCTTCACCAAAACTACCTTGGTTCATAACAACCCATAATTTCATTTACCTAATAGATTCAACATAGGGTTCTGGGTAAGATTTGAATGTGATGATAATATACAATATGATTTGATAAACTCAAATGTCACTAGTGTATTGGTTCTTGATGTCTTGAACCACTATATTGTACTAATGAGAAACCCCTTAAAATTCATATATGAGGACAACATAGCAGAGTAGATTTATCATTTAGGATACATTTGCTAACAATAAGAGTAATGATACTCAAGATCTATTCACAATGTGATAATTATATGAAGCCCATATAAGGCTCCAAAACCTATTTAGCCAATATGATCAAGCATCATGATTCTCTAATTTTTTGGCATCGGTCTACATTAGAAAACATCATGCCATAATAGGACCCTACAAAATTATTTGAACTTCAAAGAACGTACAACAGTTATAATCTTGCTCCAAGAAAGGTCGATATATAAGTCGACATTAAATGGTTGACAACACTAGATCTATTGGATCAACATCCATATATGTATGTATGTATATATCTTCAAAAATAATACATTATTAGTCTCTTAATATCATGTATTATTTGGTGGAATCCATTACTTTTAAGATAGTCTTAGTTCATGAAATATGAGAAGTTCACCTTGGCCACTTATAACTAAATGTGAATTTATTGGTAACTTGTAATGTCCCCACTCTAGTCAGTGTCAATAGCAGATGGGCTAGCCTATTATTTGGACCATCGTAGGCTAATATGTGTGGATAGGGGGTCTCAGTGGCAGATAATGGTGGATATTGTAATTTCCACCCCTTCAGTTCAATATTGGGTTCAATGCAGGTCTTTGCAGTTCATTGTTTTCCAACTTCTAACGACACATCAAAACATAGAAAATTGAAGGATATATTAATATTTTAGTAGTTAAGTTATTTAATTAACTTATGGGGATATTATAAAGTTATAATTTGACTTTATAATAAATTAAAGCCACTTAAATATTATAAAGTGAGAATTAAATCACTTAAGTCATAAAAGGCATGCCCAAGTTGATAAAGACAAATTAAAACATTATTAAAGTGACTTGAATACATTTAAATGTATTTAAATGACAGTCGTGCTTTTTGGGAATTTGTGCCATTTTGAGGATATAAGAAGGCAAAGGATAAAGTTGACCTCATCTTTGAGCATTTGACATTTACTCTTTCTGGCTTCTTTGAAGTTTATGCTGAGACAAGGGTTTCAGAGGATTTTCACCATTAGAGAACAAGAATTCTTCAATGTTCTGCGATTGCGAGGCTGTGAAATACCAGTTGAATTGTTGTTTTTGAGAGGGCTTGATCCTAGAGACCATTTTTTCCTACATCTTATTTATTGTTTAGTATTTATCAAATTTCAATAAAGGAAAGGGCTTATTCATCTGGGACGCCATCTTTCCTCAACTCCTGCATCAATAAAGTGGTCATACAATTCCTTCAGAGGGTATTACTTCTTCATTGGGAGGCGTGTAGCTTCAAGTTGGGCGTGTGAACTAGAAGGCTAGAACGCCTTCTTTTTGGGCATTGTGTTGTCTCCACCTTGGATGCCTAGCACATTCAAGGCATTTGATCTAGTTTCAATGTGGAAGAAATCATTATCTGGAGGTGGGTGTTGCATTTCACCAGGTTCATTAGTTCTTGCCTGACAAGTACAGATCTTCCTTAATTAATTTGAGGACCTCCAAGTATGCTTATTGTATTATATTTACTTGTAGTAGTTTCCAGATACATAATATAGTTGCAGTTACTCCATACTTCTTGTCTATTCAATTTTATCTTCATTTCTTGCTTGGCACACTTCTATATAATTTGCTTAAAATTCATCAAACAATTGAAAAACACAAAACAAGATAGTTTTAGCATAATAGGTTGAGTTAGAACTAGCAGGGTTCTTCACATAAGCATTAAGATATCAAGTTATGTACTATATGGTAGAAAATGGATCTATCTCTCAATCTCTACAAAACTATTGAAATAAATGATGATTGCATTCTATTCACTCAAGCAATGATTCAGTACCAGTCCCTTAGTTCAATTGATAGTTCAAACCATACTAAGAGTTTTATAGGCTTCATGTATTAGTGTAAAGCCTATATATATCCCTGAATCATATGCGAGTTACCCAAAGGTGTCAATTTGTAATAATGTTAAAATATGAATACAAAATAGTTTTAGTTCATAAGCTAGATAATTTATTTATAGTTGTCATTCATACTAATTAGGACCTTGATGGTCAACAATAAGGTATTAGAAGATGTCACATAACATGATTGCATATGGTTTATCTCTTAACTCAATCTCAACAACACTATCCAATTAAATGGTATTTTTCTTTCATTTAGTGTATAAAAATATTGTAGTTCATCACCATTATAATATCCTTCCTTGGCTCACATGATAATTTCCATAACAAGGTTCTAGTACATGTTATGTAGTCCAATAAAACCTTTGTCCACTAGTATACAATGGGTTGCCAAGTTTATCAACTTAAAGCACATAAGGATATGTTTAGAGGGGTTTGTGAACCCCCCAAAAAAGAGAGGGTTAAGCTTTAAATAACTCAAGGAGATAATATTTTTAGATAAGGGAAAATCCCCAATTTTAGATAAGGGAAAATCCCCATTTTAGACAACTAGCCATAATTCCTTGGAGTGTAATATTTCTTATCAAAGATATCAATGATTTTGGAATTAATGAAATTTGTCCACAATCACAAATAGAGTATTTCAAAAGCATAAATAGAGTAGCCAAGGTCAGAAAAATTATTCCTTGTACCAATTTTCCACATATAAAATTTGATATCAAAACTCAATTAATAACAATAGAAGATATGCCATAGTTCATTACCAAGCAGTGTTATGTTTTATAATCTAAACTCAACTAAACTACTAATAGAGCCTGACATTTAATTCCTTTGATTTATTTCCCTTTTTTTTTAAAACAAGAAGATATTTTGTTCATCAAGATTTTAAGAATCTACTATGTTTCATTTGGAAAGAGTTGCCACTTGTAAACCCATAGCATTATATGTGTATCTGTTGGTTGGCCTACAACTAAGAGTGATCAATCCTTGGAGATAAATCATTACCATCCTCCTGGTTTTGAGTGAGCTACAAGTTTATCCACCCTCCAAGTTGTACTTGAAACTATTCATAGCTTCCCTTATATGCCGCCCTCTTTTATCATGAGCAAGGAGGGTTTGGCTTCTATGAACCCCAATCCTAGACCTACACAAACATAGAAAACAAACACAATATTAAATCCATATGCAAGTTAGAATTAAGATTCCCCGTGTAATTCATCTACAATGCTCAAAATAGGAAAAAAATGAAGAACAAAACAAGAAAAGCTATTAAATCCTATTTAAGCATGCAAACTCTCAATCCCATGGGGGGATTGGTGCCAATTTGATGTGGAAATTGGCCCTTTCCCAACTCCTTTGCAAGCTTGATGAAGATTGATCCACTTGATGATGATGAACAATGTGCTTCCTTAATGAAATCTGCAATAACTTCGCTATGATGATGGAAAATGCTATGGAAATGTATGGATTTGCTCTAAATATGAAGATAGTAACTTTTCTCTAAGTTGTGGATCCAAAATGAGAAGAAGAGCCTTCTATAAATAGAAGAACAAGATGGAAGAATGAGCAAAATGGAGGGATGTGGGATCATTCAACATCCAATGCCCAAATGCCACTTGTCTAGATGTGAATGGATGAAGGATGAGCACATTTTGATGAATGGGCACAATGATATTAGGTGGAATTTCAAATTTGTGAAATGACATGTTGGAGGGAGAAAAAAATGACTTAAATTCCACTTAGCTCAATGCACAAGGACATGTAAGAGATATTGAATGCTTTGTTGGAAGGAAAAATCCACTTGGAGGGATTTTCAAACTTGAAGGAATATTCTCCTTTTAATGCCATGTTGAAAGTAATTAGGGGAATTAATAAATCAAAATAAATGATTTATTGAGCAAGTTGCAAAATATAGAGGATTCAAGTGATTAAGATTAAGATTAATCAAGATTTGATTAATTTAAAAGGATATTAGTTGATGTGACAATTTAATTTTGATTTTTGGATTGATTTAAATCAAAGTTGAGAGGAATATGATTTAGATTTAATCAAATAAAGATTTCAATTTATTTAATTAAAGAGGGATGATGTTAGATTAAATTAAATAAGGTTTAATTTATTTAACTTAATAGAAATGACTTTAGAGATTTAATTAAATAAAGTGGATTATTTAATTAAAGGGAGACTATAGGATTAATTAAATAAAATTATCTATTTAATCAACAAGAGATGATGACTTAATCAAATAAAAAATGATTTATTTAATTAAGAGATGAAATGTGGTGGATTTAATCAAATACAAATTATTCAATTAAATGATTAGCAAAGGAGATGATTCAAGATGAAGCGGTGTTAGTAAAATTAGGATCAGGTGTATAGGATCAATCTATACATTTTTTGTGTCTACATTTTGCCCCTCTTTGAATCAATGTACCCATTGCAATGGTTTAAAGAATAACCTTGCCAAGATAAAAAAAAAATTGATTCTTTTGGATGCCCCAGCGGAAAGAAGTATACTAGTACATTGCCCCCTCAAGAGATTGAGTGAAAAATTCAATTTGAGGTTCGATCTCATGACAAAGAGGTTCAAGATCAATTCAACCCAGAGAGAACTAGAAAGCTTAAATGTTTGATGTAGACAAATTTGATGATGTATAGACAATCATTGGCCATGGATAGCCTCATGTATATTTTGATATAACACACAAATTTGGATAGAAATGTTAGTAAAGATAGAAGAATAAGAAGAAATGAGATGGATATAAGTAGAATAATAAGATGGGTGAACCCTTGATTCTAAGAAGATGCAGAAGTCCAACAAGTCCATGAGTCATTACGACTTTATTAGATATGATGATGAGTGATGATGATGATTTTCTTATCAGGAATTGAGATTTTAAAAGGGCTACTTACCTTATGTTTGATAACACACATAGATATGATGCATCAAGGTATAAAGAACTAAGATGGCGTTGCACCTAGTGTGATGGACTTTGACTCGACAATCAGATAGGAGTACTCTTGTTCACACTTGACATATGGAAACCTTATTAGGATGTACTTCATTTATTTCAAACATCTCAGACCAAAACATAGAAAAGTAAAACCTAACAATGTAATAGTCAACAAGCTATCCAAAACACCTTCCATGCATACCTAATAAAGCAAGTATTCGCCAAGGTTATATTACAAGAACGTCCAACAAGCACAATAGACAAAATATAATGATCATTTCCCCATTCCTTTCTCTCTAAATCATTTTGATTAGACATCATTAAGAGGTCATTGGAATGAGCACAATAAGATAAATCAAAGAAAAGATCAAGCAAGCAAACAAGCCAATGTTCTTCATACCACTAGCCAAAGGAATGTGTTTTGGGGACAAGAATCCGAAGTGTTTGCCAAAGATAATGCCCATTGTAGGAAGGATGCATCCTAGGACATGTTAGTGGATGGTGGCAAGTTGATAGGTTGTTTGAAAGGCTATTAATATAAGGTTGATTGACATGCTTGCGAATGATCAAGAGTTTGATTTTGCATTTACAAGTTTGTCGTTTCGATTTTGATTTTGCGTTTGAAGCTTACTTTTGTTGATTGTTGTGGTTGTTTCAGTTTGTTTTGCCAAGGGGTGAGTGTGACGATTTTTTTATTATGAATTAGATTATTGTGGGTGAAAGCGAAACATGATAGATGGATTTTTTCAAATATTTGGATGTTTTTATGTTTTGAAATATTTTGAGGCTATTTTTTGGGTTTTTTCCAAGATTTTGCAAAATTTTTGATTTTAAAATTTTCTAATGTTTTTGGGTTTTTGTGTGATTTTATGAATGTTTTTGGATTTTGTGTCTCGGGGGTTGATCATAGATTAGCCTTACCTACGTTTAAGCTCAGAGACAACGTAGTTTGGATTTTTGATGTTTTCTGACTTTGTGACATGTTTTGGGATTTTAATATGTTTTGGATGTTTTTGGATTTGCTTGGTTTTTTGAATGTTTTTTAATTTTCACATGATTTTGATGATTTGGATATGGATATGTTTGATGATATCAGTGATCTGTTTTGGGATTTTGTTGAAAACCAAGCTAAGGTTGATTGATTAGATTGATGGATTGATGTTGATAACATTGTTGAGGATACACAACAATGCAAGGATAGTGTTAAGCAACACAAGGGTTATGATGGATATCCCAAGATGATGAGGGATTGATTGGATTTGATTGATCAAGATTTTGAAGCTTGATTTGGAACAAAATTGTTTTTGGATGATTTGATGTGGCATTGACGTGCAAATTAGATGCGACTGATATTGATTGTTTGGATTGATGTTCGATGAAAGATAAATCTTGATAAGGAACATCTTCTAGCCAAAATATGTCATGGGCTAGTGATTTGGATTCTTGTTCACAAGTTGTTTGACCAATTTGAATTTATGTTTTCCAATGTTCAGATCACCACATAAGTTGGAAGACATAGATCAAGATTTATTTTCGAAGCAAGATGTACATATCTTCCCCAGTGTCTAGCAATGTACGGAATGCCATAGGTGGATTCTTAGATAGATGTATGGATGGAGGGATATGGATAAGCATGCAAAGGATGCCAAGGATTATCTTGTGATAAGATAAGGTGTTTGAATAAAGAATGCTCATTTGGCTAATTCTTCAAGGCTTTAGATATTGCTAGGTAGGATAGGATCAATAAAAATGATCCATGTCAAGATGTTTACCATAAGCAAGTGTAAAGTGTGCACCAAAGTTTCATCAAGATTGAGATAATGTGGAAGATGGATGAAAATGGATTGGATAAATGGTTCATGGATGAAATGGATTTATTATAGATAAGATGGAAGGAATGTTGGATTTATTATGGATGGAATGAGATGATTCCACTTAAACTAGCACACGTAGATGCTTCATTCTACACATGATGCCTATTTTCCAGGTTTTCACCATGGTACTTGTCCAAAGCACCACCGTAGTGGTTTTCACTAGAGGATGATTTTTTTCTTCACTATTTTCAATCTTTTTTTTATTTTTATATTTTTTGATTTTTTTGTATTTCTCTATGAAATATTTTAAACTCATACTAAACCACCTGGTGGTGTTGATGTAGATGATTTTTTCATAATGTGCCATCGATATCCTGCCTGAAGAATTTTTTCCAAGATACGTGCACTTGAATACAACTTTTGAGATTTTGGATTTGCTTTGTTGATATCAGAGTTAACTTTGTCTTTTTGCGCACATCATGATAGAGTGCCTTCTGAATCCTTATGATGAAGGGTCACTACCAATACATGGTCAATGTGAGAATTGGATATCATGCATGGAGGCATGGATGGAGTTGTGTTTAGGAATAGGAGATGGATTGGTTGATAGTTTGGAACCTTTGACTCTCCAAACTTGGGAAGATTAGCAATGATGGGTGGATACAGAAGTGTGCATGGAATTAGGACTAACTACTTGATATACTTTGTATGTTGCTTGATAATCCTACTTTTTCTTTTGTGGACATCTTTGATGGATACTTTTCCCTTTTTTATTTTTCCCCATAGTTTCTTTGACTAATGGAGTTTGATAGAGATAATCTCTCTTTTTATTTTTTGGTATCCACGTGTATTTGATTTTTCCATTAGGCTTCTCAGATTCTTTTTCTTTGATGATGTTCTTCTTTATTTGATTCACATCCTTCTTTCGATGTTGGTCCCAATTCATGGATGGGGTGATGGGTGGATGAAGATTCATGACGTGGTTGGTTGTAGTATTGGCATCGGTTGAATCATAAGGATTCTTCATGCTCCCTATGTTGATGTTTGCTTGAGATGAATTTTCCCCCAATGTGGTGGTAGTAGCACCTTTATTCTTTGATTCTGCTCGTTTCGAGAGTTCCTGTTTAGAATACATTCTCTAATAAATGATCATTGCAAATGATGTTATTTCAATTTGTTGCTCTGCTAACTCTAGAATATCATGTTCTTTCTGACCTGCTTCCTTGAGTAGATAATGTTGGATATCTTCATACATGATGTCCTTAGTCTGAATTTGGGATATATCTGATCCTAATGTTGACAATTCAGTTTGACTGTAGGAATCAATAACTTGCTCTTTTTGTGTAATAATGTCAGGAGTAAAGGAATCCTGTTCTGAATGAAGATCATCTATGTGTCCATCCAAAGAAAGAATCTCATGGGTAGATGGAGGAGTATGTGTTGTGGGGATGTGATCATGATTTGTGACATCTCACATAGATAGGAGAGTGTCCATTAGATCATTGTAGTAGCTTGGAGATACAAATTCTTGATCTCGAATGATTTCAAAATTGCTTTCGACATGCTTTGGATCAAGTTCTTGACATGGGTCAATTTCAAAGGATGGGTTGCTTACAAAGGGTTCTTGGACATTGTCATTAGGCATGGGAAGTGGCTCAATATCCTCTTGTTTTTTGAGTGGACTTGAATCAAATGTTGAGTTGAGGATCCCTTTAGTATCTCTAACCATGAGGTCAAAGGATGTCAATATGTCTTGGAAAGGGACATTGCTAGACTTTGGTGAAAGATGTTGATCATGCTTTGGAATAAATTCTTGAGATATGTTCTCTAACTCATTAGGTTATGTAGATACATTTTCAACATGATCATTGGTCGATGGGTCATGGATTATGTCAATAGGATCAAATATGTCTAACACCCCTTGAAATAGATCATTGTCGAATATTGTTGAGGGATTTTGATCACGACTAAAAAATGACTCTTGATGCATGTTGATTTGATCATTGGATGGGGTAGAAACATCTTCAAGGTGCTCATTGATGGATATATCTTGATCATTATTTTCAACAATTTTGGTGGATAGATTGTTAATGCCATGACTAGTGGTTGAATCTTGATCATTGTCCCTAATAGTTATTATTTTTTGATCAATCGAGTCTTGGATGAGTTTTTTGAGTCGAATGCAACTTGATGTTGTGTGTCCCTTTATTTTGTGAAAATCACAAAGGTGCTTCTCATTATACCCTAGTGGTTTAACTTGGGGCTCTTGACAATTCTCATAAATGGGGATTTTGATGATATTTTCTTGTACCAACTATTGCATGACCGATTCGATTGGTTTCCCAAGTGGTGTGTATATCCATTTGTTACCTTATGAGATTTTAAATTGACCTTGTGATGATTGATTTTGGAGATGTGGTGATTGATCTTTGAGATGTGGAGGTTGGGTTTGTTGTTGATGTTGTTGATCTTGATATCCAACTTCTTGACACTGGAGATATTGTTCTTGATATGGTTGTGGACACAACTCAATGCTTTGATGACATGGTTTAACCAATGGAAGAGTGTATTGATTTTGGGGTGGAGATGTCTCTTGGCACAATGAATCAACTATTTTGGTAAGTGTAGCAATTTGATCTCGCAAAATCTGATCTTGACACCCTTGATATAGTTGATTTGGTTTTTGTTCAAGTAGATTTGGAATGTATACTTGTGGTGTTTGTTTGGGATCATGGAAAAATTGACTTTGGACAATGTTATGATTTAGGATGATGCTTAGAATTGGCATGATAGGTTGAAATTGAACATTTTTGTGGTTGGGAATCACATTGCCTTGATTTAGGTAACCTTGATTTTGCATGGTGTTACCTTGACTTGGATCAATACATGGAGTTGTTAACATATTGTTTGGACTTTGAACAACATTTGTACATGATTTGAAAACATATCTATCCCAAAATTTACCAAGTGTGGATTTGAAATTTTCATGTTTGGTAAACTTGTACTTGGTATATTCACATTTGGCATGTATTGATTTGGTGGGATAATGTTGTTTTGTTGAAGACTCGTGCATTGATTATTCGATTGATAGATTTGTAAGTTTGGACTTTGATTTAAATCTACCATAGGGAAAGGTGTTCCAAAATTTAGATCAGGCATACTCATATTTGTTGTACCATTGAGGTTTGTAGGAGATAGTGATCCCATGTATGGATTATATAAATGTGGGTTTTGATAATCCATTGGTTTTGTAAGGCTTTGATAGTTTGGTTGACTTAGACCATTCATGATGTATGAATCAAGTTTATGTTCCATGTTTTTCTTGTGTTTTGACCTTGTTGACCTCTAAGGGTTTTAGGACAAATGATGAGATGAAGGATGAAAGGGGTGAATGATATGGGTGTTGAACTTTTAGGAACCTTGGAGGAATACTAGACTTTAGGATTCTTTGGATTTTTTGATTTTGGATTTGATTTGGATTTGATAACGAAATCATAAACTCCAAGAGGTTAGATGTTGTCTTGGAATGAATTTTTCCACAAGATGATAATTTAACTAAGTGTATGAGGAAGGATTCATCCACACACACTTAGCCAAACAAGGAGAATTTGATGTTGATTTGGAGGATTTTACCAAAAGTCTAGTATGAAGGATTTTTCCAAGATTCCAAGAGTTGTTTGTGAGATGGGATTTGATTGATGTTTGAGATGGATGAAATGATTAGTTGTTTTTGATCCTAAATGAACCTAAGAGAGACTTATTTACAAGACCAAGGTTTTGAAGAACATGCTTTTTCCTAAGAGTACTTCAAACCAAAAGATCAATGTTTGCATGGAAAATCATATGACCAAAATATAGACAAGCACATGTGTGGGGTTCAATTGATTTCATCTTGATTAATGACTTGCTTTTACCACAAACACTTTGTTGCTTAGATTTTCAAACTGAATGTCTAATGTCTCAATTTCTTTTCATCCCACAAGGTCCATTATGTGGAAATCAAGGGAATTAAGGTAATAGTTCCCTACTGTTGACTTTAGAGAGAGAAAATGGAGATATAAATTCAAATACTTAGAAGGCTCTAAGGATAGAATCCCTAGGGCAAGCAATAACACTTGAATTGTGTCAAAGGTATTTGCTCCTCTAAAGGATTTGAAATTTGATGTTCATGTTGAATGTTTGTTTTCCAATATTTTAGATCCAAGCCAAATGTTTTGATTCCAAAATGATGTACAACCCTAGGATAGAATGAGACAATATTTGTTGAGTTCCCACTTGGATAAATCCAACTATGCCTACTCTTAGTAGATGATTAGATGCTTGACCACATAGGCTTCCCCTTACAGTGCACTCACTTCTTAGGTCAACCAATCATCAGTACCCATGAAACTCCCATGGTATACTTCTCATCTCTACTAAGAGCCACAAAAATGTGGGATGACTTCAAAACAACCTTTCTTGCACCAACAAATAGATTAAGGATTTGGGCCTTCTAGACAAGAGGTTACAGTATAGGCATTCCATTCATGGGGGATCATCCATATGACAAGAAACCATTGTTTCCCTTCTTGTCGGAACAATCCTTGTGATACTTGAACTTTCCTCAAGTACCCACACTTATATACCGGGTGGAAGTTGCTTGGATTTAGTGTGTTCCCAGATGGGTCATTCCCTAGGGTGATTACTTTTTCCCACCAGGAAGACCCTCTAAGGATAAACAAAAGCGAGCAAGCACATCCGTAGTTTGATCAATATTTGTTGAGAAACAAAGAGAGAACACACGTGATATACTCCACTCACACTAGCAAGATTTTGTTCAACTTTAAGAGCCCAAATTGAAATATGGAGGCAATATTTTATACAACTTAATGTCACCAAAAGGAATTTTGATTCTCAAGATCGTTGTGAAGAGCGAGAGAAGTGCATACACCCTTTTAAATGAGATTACTTTCTGTAAAATATTACAAAACACATAAATGACACATGATCATTTTAACCTTTAAAGCAAGAAAATGAGTTCTTTTTAAGCACCAACTTTGAAGTGTGAGATTGTTTGTTCAATTGTTAAGTCCAAAACATAATGTAGTAAGTTGCCTAAGGTTCTTTTTAATCCCTTTTGTCTTGTTCGTTTTAAACCCAAATTGAAATTAGTGAGTCCTAAAGAGCTTGAAGAAACAAAATCATTAAATTTGGAATTATAATTGTTTCCAAAAGTGTTTAAAAACACTTGATGCAATAAAGAGATGATGCCATGACTCAAACTTCTCCTTGCTCCTTCCTTGTTTCGACCTACAAAAACTGATTAGTCCAAGAAATATAGAGGAAGAAAACAAGTCAATAGCTCAAAATGATCAAATGTAAAAAAGCACATGTCAAAATAACTCAAAATTTAACCTTTTACCCCACCCTAGTGGTGCAACTCGCATATGCATCATAGTTTAGAAAGGTCAACGATGCTATATAGCGCCTCTAGGTCTAATAGCAACGCTCTACAGTAAGACCAGAGAGCACAATTGTAGCACTATTTTGATTAGCGGTGCAGTTTGGAATTTGAAAAATTCAATGACAGGAAAATAGCCTAGTGTCAGAGTTTGAAATTTTGAATTTCTGGGCAAGAAGACTTCAGTGGTGGAGTTTGGAGTTTACAACATCATTGTATGGGGCCGCTAGATTGGTAGCGTCACTGTATGGAGTTGTTGGACTAATAACAGTGCAGTTTCCTGTAGGCACAAAAAATACAAAAAAGCCACAAAATTTTGTCAGAAAACATATTAATATCTTGAGACTTTCCCTCCTTCTAGCGCCAAAATGTGAACCCCAATCCTAGACCTACACAAACATAACAAACAAACACAATATTAGATCCATATGCAAGTTAGAATTAAGATTCCCCATGCAACTCATCTACAATGCTCAAAATAGGAAAGAAATGAAGAACAAAACAAGAAAAACTATTAAATCCTATTTAAGCATGCAAACTCTCAATCCCATGGGGGAATTGGTGCCAATTTGATGTGGAAATTGACCCTTTCCCAACTCCTTTGCAAGCTTGATGAAGATTGATCCAATTGATGATGATAAACAATGTGCTTCCTTGATGAAATCTGCAATAACCTAGCTATGTTGATGGAAAATGCTATGGAAATGGATGAATTTGCTCTAAATATGAAGATAGTAACTTCGCTCTAAGTTGTGGATCCAAAATGAGAAGAAGAGCCTTCTATAAATAGAAGAACAAGATGGAAGAATGAGAAAAATGGAGGGATGTGGGATCATTCAACATCCAGTGCCCAAATTATGCCACTTGTCAAGATGTGAATGGATGAAGGATGAGCACATTTTGATGAATGTGCACAATAAATGATATTAGGTGGAATTTCAAATTTGTGAAATGACATGTTGGAGGGAGAAATAAATGACTTAAATTCCACTTAGCTCAATGCACAAGGACATGTAAGAGATATCGAATTCTTTGTTGGAAGGAAAAATCCACTTGGAGGGATTTTCAAACTTGAAGGAATATTCCTCTTTTGATGCCATGTTGAAAGTAAATAGGGGAATTAATAAATCAAAAGAAATGATTTATTGAGCAAGTTGCAAAATCTAGAGGATTTAGGTGATTAAGATTAAGATTAATCTGATTAATTTAAAAGGAGATTAGTTGATGTGACAATTTGATTTATATTTTTGGATTGATTTAAATCAAAGTTGAGAGGAATATGATTTAGATTTAATCAAATAAAGATTTTGATTTATTTAATTAAAGTGGGATGATGTTAGATTAAATTAAATAAGGCTTAATTTATTTAACTTAATAGAAATGACTTTAGAGATTTAATTAAATAAAGTGGATTATTTAATTAAAGGGAGACTATAGGATTAATTAAATAAAATGATGTATTTAATCAACAGGAGATGATGACTTAATCAGATAAATAATGATTTATTTAATTAAGAGATGAAATGTGGTGGATTTAATCAAATATAGATTATTCGATTAAACGATTTAGCAAAGAAGATGATTCAGGATGAAGCAGTGTTAGTAAAATCAAGATCAGGTGTATAGGATCAGTCGGTACATTTTTTGTGTCTACAGCTTCAGTTATGGAATTTTGGCTTTACACCTACTATTCACACTTGCTTGAAATTTTCTAAAGCCCTTTCAACAAATCCATTTCATGCATATCTTGCAATCTTTACATTTCATGAAACCATGTTTCCTTTTAGGATTTCATCCAGCTTAGGCATGACTTCTCTCTGCTGCCATATTTCTGCATACATCTCTTCTAGGACACTTGCAATGACTTCCACCTATGCCTTGCACCCACCCCTCGACTTCTTCTCCTCTTTCTTTCTCACTGCCTTCCTTCTCCTCTCGTTTCTTCCCGAAATAGAGCTTTAAATGGCATATTAAGGGAGGGTTGAGAGTCTCCCTCTGTGCATCAACCTTCATTTGCAGTTGTAATTCCTCTTTCTTATCTCTCCCTCATTCGCACCTTTAAACAACCGCACCATTTTCTCTGCATTAATCTCTCCATACTCTTCTTTTTTTGTACCATCTCTTCCCTCCTTTTCCTCCACTTGGACTTGAATGAGCAGTTAAGGGGCTTGTGAGGGTTTGAAGTCTTCCTTGCATATTTTACCACACAACCTTCCATCTAGAATGCTCATGAAAGTGGGAAGTTGTGCCCCGCGACCTACCTACCATGCCTGAGCCCATTCCCATTTATTGCAGGTTGTCTCCTATCGTGGAATGGATGTAATCGCCTCCATAAATGTTTATTTGACCTCTTCTCCTCGTCCATTTTCTTGTTCCCAAAGGTGTTTTTAAATTTATTTATTTTTAATTCCTTTTCCCCATCTACTTTGTCTCGCTAAAACATCATTGGTAGGGGGTGACACAATATGGATCAGATTTTTAAAACTCGCGCTTTTAAAACTGTAGCTCCTTTTTAAAATTTTCAAAACTCCATTTGTCTCTAGCCTATTTCTCTTGTTTTCGTCTGTCTATTTATCTCGTTTATTCTGTCATCATCATAGCATGGGAGATGATACTGTATGTTATATGGTATCTAAAACCATGTCGTTTTGGGACAAAGGGTCTAATTCGATTGGCTAAAGCATTTTGTTGTAGCCAAGAGGTCACAAGGCCTAGTCTCTCATTTGTCCCTGCGGTATCGGATGGTGTGTCGCGCCAACATCACAAGTCACGTGAAAAATGATTACTAGATTCTTGTAGTCTATAAAAAAGATCATGCCGTCTTGTGTGGAGAAGTCGGAGTTTAGCTTTCCCTGATTTAAAATACAAAAAATATAAACATTTTAAATATTGAATAATTGAAAGAATAAATCCACATAAATAATTCAAGGAATAAATCCACATAAATAATGAAGGAATAAATCCACATAAATAATTCAAAGAATAAATCCACATAAAATCCACATATTTCCTTCTAACACGTAGTATTCCATTATACACAATAATTTGCAATTATAATGCATACATCGAATTGGACGCCGAAATAAAGGGTGAAGAGTTTTCGTTGAATATAAATACAAATTAAAAAAAAAGTTAAATTGATTCCGTGTTTCCAATTAAAATAATCAAAGTGTCAAAATAATTTCGCCTTCGACGAATTTTTAAACGGTTTTCTTTTTGTCGAATGAATTTAGTTTAAAGCAAATTAAATAGAAGAACGTTCATGAACTATTAATTCAAATAAATTTGTGTCCAACGAATCGATGCTCACAACCGACAACCTCGGGCATTACAACGGCATATACAAAAGCGGTTTTGAATTGCAATGTCAGCATGATAACAAAAAGGAAGCCACTTTTTTAAACTCTATGTGAAATCAGTTCATGGCATTCACATATTTCAAACTCATTTATTATTGATTTTCATATTTGTATATTTGATTTGATTTTTAGATTTTTTAATTTATCAATGGTAGTAGTTATATTTTATATAAAATTGTATTAGAATTATGCTTTATCATGGTGTAATATATATGATCATTTATATTTTTTAATTTTTTTAAATTTTGTATTTTTAGTTATTATATTGATGACAAAGTGGATGACGTGTTATGTAATAGTAAGGATTATGGAATATGTCATGTAATAATAGGAATTAAAATCAATAGCGTTTTTTATTCAATAGGAATTAATTGAAGGTTGATTATTTTTATTCAACAATTTCTTGAGTGTTTTTTTATTGTGATATTTTGTTATTATAGCAATATACGATGGAATGATATATTTTCATTGGAAATTATAGCAGTCAAGTTCTTCAAATATTTTTTCTCCACACTAGCTAGGAATTTGTGGAAGTCAATAGAAAAAATATTAAGAGACATGAGGAGAGAATAGTATAGGGAAGAAGGAAACATAGGAAATAGTCACTTGAACAAGCTTAGTTTGATTTAGATATGTTTTTTAAAAAAAATCTTAGTTTAATATATATGTGTGATTTATGAAGCTTAAATAGGATTTTCTTGAAGTCAAGAAATTATAAATTAGTAGTTTGAGTGTTTTTCAACTTGTGTGTTTTTTTTTTTTAATTTAAATTTTGACATTTAAGATTTTGGAATTAGATTTTAGATTTTTTGATCTTGGATTCATGATTGGAATCAATAATCATACACATCCTTTTAGATTCTAGAACCTCGGATATTGGGATAAATGATTATTGAAAATATAGTTAAGACATTTCATTTGCAACAATGTTTGGAAATTGTTTTGATAGAGGAATGATGTTTATATGCCCCAATATCTAGAACCCTTATAATTTTGATCGTGTTAAAGTTATTTTCTACTTTAATGCTGAGAACTTGTACTATTTCTCATCCACAAGTGTCTTGAAAAGGTTTACACCAATAGACACATCCTAATTTATTGAGTTTTGATGTTCTTGATTCTATTGATTATTTATTTCATACTAATTAAAGACCTTGTCTTTTCTTCAATGTTAAAGTTATTTTCTACTTTAATGCTGAAAACTTGTACTATTTCTCATCCACGGGTGCCTTGAAAAGGTTTGCACCAATAGACACATCCTAACTTATTGAGTTTTGATACTCTTGATTCCTTTGATTATTTATTTCATTCTAATTAAGGGCCTTGTCTTCTTCTTCAAAACATATTGATGCAGTTAATTCAATTTTAAAACTTCTTGTCACGGTCCCTTGGTGGAATGTTATTTTGGAATCCCACACACATTCTTCAATGGCTTGATTAGTCTATAATAAATCAATTAACATATTCTTTTATTGGTCATCATTGGTGGCTAGAGGAAATGGATGAGATTATTGATGGTTAAGGTGGATGATAATGATAGCAACAAATAAAAAGAAAAGGGAATGAGACTAGGACTTTTGGGTTCATTATGTTTTCTTGATCGTAGAATGATTTGCAAGTAATTTAAATTATTTTTTGCAACATTTTAATTTTTAAATTTTTTAAAATGATCTTATAAATTAGGTTTTTCTTTTTTTAATATTAATATTATGTTTATTCTTAAATATTAAAGAACTTTTATTTATAGTTGATATGAGCTTTTGGATTCACTTGTGTATTTTTTCTTTCTACGTTCTGATTTTTCTTCCTGATGGTAGATCACTGAATGCAGATCAATTTAATAAAGGGATCACTAAGTGTGATTTGAAATGTCGAAAGAAAAACATACACAGCTGAATCCAAAAGCTTACTTTTCAATTTTTATTTGTATTCATACAATCACAATAAAAAGACTTTAATAATTTAAAAAATTATAATTTTAAAAAATAATAATAAAATTTATTAAATTTGCTTGAAAAATGATTTTTATAATTATCTTTGTTAACGCTAATAATTGTTATGCTTTCATTTTCTAGAAATTGAAATCATTTTGGATTAGGATGAAATACATTTTGCCCAACTTTGGGAATAATTGGATGCATCGTATTGTCATACTTATCCATTGAATGTTCACATGACAGGGATATTGAAGCAGTTTCCAGAAAAAATATTAAAGATGATAATCACCATCCATTTGTCACTGCAAGAGGCATGGAAATAGGCACCTGCAGAAAAACCTTAAAGAAAATTCTCGATGGGCTGTGACACACAGGAAATATAATTCCAATATGGACTTCAGGAAACCAGGTTGTATGCAAATTCGCATCTAAATTGATCTAACCCACTAGTGGTTTGTCATTTTAGATTTAAATACTTCTTTCGTTTTTTTCAATTTTGTTTTGGCTTTTTCCTTGGCCACCTGGTTGTTTTTGTTGACTATAAAAGGGGGATAAGATTGCCATCACAACATGACCGATCAATTCTGAAACCGAGGGAGTTATAAGTGAGAATCAGTAAGCATTTTGTGAACAGCAGTAAGAATTAAATTGTATACGATGGCTGAGCCTAAAACCCAACACAGCCTGAGGTCTCTGCTCTGCACCGAGGAAAGAGATTTCCTGATCAGAAACAATGGAGAACAGGTGTGATTTTTTACCATTTGGGTTTCACTAGTGATGATTTTGCACACTGATTCTATGTGCCAATTAACCTTTTTCTTCTGATTCAAAGTTTACTAGTTCTTTTTTCTTCTTTTCTTTTATGTTATTTGAGTTTGGAAAATCATACCTTTCTCCTGTGTATATGTTGGTAGACAAGATTATCTGCGTTTGGATTGAATTTGTTATTGGGTATGCAAAAGTTTATTTTTATTTGTATATTATTTCAAATTAAAAGAGGTTTTAGATCAAAATTGGTACTTGGTATTGGATGTACAAAGTCATGCTCAATTGCTAATGGGTATATAGCACTGTGTTCTTTAAGATTGAATTTGCTATAATTACTTGCACATCATTTTGTTGTTTTAGATTAAAATTTATTGTTGGGTAGAGAGCATTATATTCTTCTGGATTAGATTTGCTATTGAGCAATACAACATTGTTATTGTTAAATTAAGTTTGGCAGTGGATATACAATGTTTTTTTGCATTCTAATGATAGATCACTGAATGTGATCCCAGTGGTCGATGTTAACAACTAATTACCAGTCTTCTTACAAAAACTCTTTGCATATCAACATTATTTTCATTTATATTAAATTTTCTATGATCCATCATTCAGACAAAATCGGTTTTTTCAAAATTTTCAGGTTAAAATAGAGCAGCTGGAAGGGAAAATAGTGGGTTTGTATTTTTCTGCCCACTGGTGTCCTCCATGCAGGGCATTCACCCCTGTTCTTTCAGAAGTGTATACAAAGTTAGCGGAGAAGGAGGATTTTGAGATCATCTTTGTGTCTGACGATGAAGAAGAGAAATCATTTGAAGAGTATCACAAGAAAATGCCATGGCTTGCCTTGCCATTGTCAGATACACAGGCCATAGAGAAACTTGATCAGGAATTTGATGTCAAAGAAATTCCCACCCTTATCCTTTTGGACCAGAAATGCAAAACTATTAGTACTGATGGTGTAAAAATCATTGAAGATTATGGCGCGGAGGCATATCCATTTAGCAAAGGGAGGCTTGCTGAACTTAAAGCTGAGGAGGAGGCCATTAGGCTTTCACAGTCCTTGAATTCTCTTCTTGTCTCTCCTGACAGAGATTTTGTCATTGGCAATGGAGGAAAAAAGGTCAGTGAGATTTATGTATCATGATCCGAGTTGAGGCTTCGATTTTCTCAGTATACCTTTGTATAATGACTATGATATTAAGGATTCCTCTGTTTTTGTTTGTTTCTTCTTACTTTTATTATTTCTAATTTTAGTTATAGTTTACAGAGTCAGACACGCCATATCTTTGTAGTACAAATAGCATAAAATGTACAAATGAGATCCAATACGAATCCATGCAAATTACTAAAATTTGATTCTTGCTTCATAAATAGGTGCCTATATCGGAGCTGGTAGGCAAGACTGTTTGTCTCTATTTCTCAGCTCATTGGTGCCCTCCTTGTAGAGGGTTCACTCCAGAGCTTATACAATTCCACGATGATCTGAAGAGTAGAGGTGAGGACTTCGAGATTGTGTTTATCTCTAGCGACCGAGATGCAGAGACCTTCCAAGAATATTTTGGAAGCATGCCATGGCTTGCTCTGCCTTTTCATGACCGACAGGCAAAGAATCTTGGGCGCTACTTTGAAATTGAAGGCATCCCGACCTTGATTGTGCTTAGTCCAGATGGGAAAACATTACAAACAGAAGCCGTGGAACTGGTTATGGAACATGGTGTTGAAGCTTATCCATTTACAAAGGAGAAATTGGATGAACTCAAGGCCAAAGAGGAAGCTGTACGTGCTGCGCAGACCTTGGAATCCCTGCTAGTCTCTGATGAGCGCAATTTTGTTATCACAAACAGTGGTGGAAAGGTAAATGCCTGAACCATTCAACCCTTCATCACCAGTTTTAGAGATTTTCTTTCTTAAATTTCACCTGCACATGTCCTTAACAGCTAGATCAATGTAAAGAAACCAGAACACTGAAATGCCAAAAATTGAAAAGATGCACCATGTAATCGATTCAGGGTTTCAACACCATGTAAAGAAACCAGAACACTGAAATGCCAAGAATGTTACTAGTGCACCATGTGGGCAAGTAATCGATTCAGGGTTTCACCACACAACTATCTGTAAACTCCATAAGATTCTTCAATGACATATACAATACAAGAAACATAGATAGCCGCAGCTGAACATTAGGCTAGACAGTGGACAATAGCTTGTTAAGATCAATCTGTCTCACACCCTGATGAACCAACTACCCATGTCATTCCCATCACGTGCAGGGTTCTCTATAACCTCAATATATTGTACTAAACTAAGGCTATATACCACAGATAACATCATAATGTTATGGGAATAGGGCCTGAAAGGCACCAATTCTATTGTTTTAGCTAACAACTTCTATATTTCCAAACTGTGTTTGGATACAACTGCCTTAAACTTTTCATCCCAACATTTTGAGTCTCCTTTTAGATTCTCTTTGTTTTCCCTTTCAATATTTCAAGTCTCCTCCTTTTTTACCTTCCAATGTTTTGAGCCTACTTCTAGATTCCACTTTTCCCTTCCAAAATTTTTTTCTCCTTTGAGGATCTGTTTTTTTTCTTTTTTTTTTACGAACAGGTCCCCAAGGAAGGGGCTCAAAACATTGGCGGAAAATAGTTTAACACAGTTGTATCCAGATGCAGCCTTGAAATGTTTATCCGTGGAAATCTGAAATCATTAACTTTTATATCTGTTTTAATATACTACAGTTATATTTGTGATCAACCAGCTTCACCTCAATCAACAGTAGATTTGCAAAATAACCAATTCATTAAATGCTGTAATTGTTGGAATAAGGGTGTTGCAATGCCATATGGAGCCGTAGCTTTTAACTAACACTTTTACTTGTACAATGGGTAAAAGCCACCGATATGTGTGTTAGTAGAGCCATAAATGAGATGATCATTCTTGATCTTGATTATGCTGCAGGTGCCAGTTTCTGAGCTCACAGGCAAGACAGTTGGTTTATATTTTTCTGCTCATTGGTGCCCACCTTGCCGAGAATTCACACCAAAGCTTATACAAGTATACAATAAGCTCAAGCGAAATGGAGAAGCCTTTGAGATTGTTTACATCTCTAGTGACAGAGACCAAGAAGCCTTTGAAGAGTACTATGCAAACATGCCATGGTTAGCTCTTCCATTTGGAGACAAAATGAAGAAGGATCTAAGCCACTACTTCCACGTTAAAGAAATTCCATATTTGGTCATAGTAGGTCCTGATGGGAAAACTGTGACAACAGAAGCCAGGAACATTGTTTCTGCCCTTGGGGCCAAGGCCTATCCCTTTACTGAAGCACGCCTCGTAGAGCTGCAGAAAGAAATAGAAGTAGCAGCAGAGAAATATCCAAAGGAAGTAAAGCATGACATGCATGAACATTCTCTGAATTTGACTAAGAGGAGGGCTTACAACTGTGATGAGTGTCAGGAAGAAGGGAGTGATTGGTCTTTCTACTGCAAAGGATGTGATTTTGATCTTCATCCAGATTGTGCTTTGAAGGATAACCACTCTGATGGAAATGAGAAACAGCAAACACATCTTGAAAATGGGGACAAGCCAGCAGGAGTCATCTGTGAAGGAGATGTTTGTCGAAAGGTTTAAGCATGCAAGAAAGTAAGGCCTTCAAAGGGCTTTTATTATAGGCTTCCCGATATAGTATATAGAGGGTCATATGCTATATAGGCAGTTTGAACATACTCCTAATCTTTCTCTCTGTAAAAATCTTTCTCTCTGTAAATAGTTGCGCACAAGCTTTTATGGCCTAAAGCTTATTTAGTATTTGTATGATACGAACATATTATTTAAAACAGGATCTGTACCTACTAAATATATTTCAACTGGTTTTGGTTGTTTATTCTGTGGTTCCTTTGTGCAATATTGGCAGTTTTAAGCATTATTTGTAGTTTTACAATGCAAATACTTCACAGATTGGGAATTTCGGTAAGAATACTAAACCCTTAAATTAGGCAAAACAGGCTTATTGTGTCTGGAATTTAGGAACAGAGTATTTTTGTCAAACAGATCCACAAATTTTGAATTTGGTGTAGTGTATTTTATGACAATATTATGGTATCAGCAATTTTTCTTTTTGAATTTCATTTTTAGTTGACTATCGGTGCATGGTGATGAGGCAAATTGAATGCATTTGTTATAGCTTCAATTCTGAATCAGTTTTTTTTGTTTGTTTGTTTTCATATTAGTAGTGGGTAATTTAGGTGGTTCTATTAATAGCATGAAGTTTCCACAGTCCATGATCAATAAGTGCTGAGATTTCTGGATTGCAACTGTGTGCAATCTTTTTTGCATCAATGTTTCAGATCATACTCCATGATCAGTATCCTTGGATGCTGATCATGGAGTATGATCTGAAACGTTGATGCAAAAAAGATTACACACACTTGCAATCAGATGCTGATCATGGAGTATGATCTGAAACGTTGATGCAAAAAAGATTACACACTGTTGCAATTCAGAAATCTCAGCACTTATAGGTGGTTTTAATCAATTGTCAGAAGTTACTTGACAGGTAAGAAGTTGTGGCAATCCCATCTAGAAGTTGTGAAGTAGAAAAATGGAAAATCATGGCAAGCGCCTCTGGCAGTTGTCCAACCATTTCTATTATATTAGTTTCTGAATGATAGATTCAAAATTTCAAACCATTCATGTAGTTTTGTTATAGACTTAGGGGGACCTTTCTCAAATGAAGGGGCTATCCAGCATGTTACATTTACAGTCTCCTGTGTTGAGCCCTACAGATCCATAGCATGCTATATTTACAGTGTGCCATATAGAACCCCATCATAAGATTCTGACCACCATGGTGCATCGCCCACTACATATCATTTTTAATGCAAACAATGATTACTATGCATTGCTACTATCTGTCAAATATGCTGAGCAAAATGCTTTTTTGTGGTCCCTTATCTTGGTATGCAATGTCAGCCTGTGGTGTGCATGTAGTGGCATGCCGTCTCATGTCCTAGTTCATGACCAGAGGTGCTTGACTGAGAATGTACCTTGTGAGGTGTAAATACGACCTAAAGGTACTTGAGAGTGAGAATATGCCTTGGGGAGGTGCAAATCTAGCCATAAGATGCTTGAGAATGAGAATATGCCTTGGTGAGGTGTAAACCTGGCCTAAAGTTGTTTGTTGTGTTTGTTCAACTGTGTAAGTTGTATAGATAGAAGCCTACTTCTATTGTGATATGTAACTACAAGGTTGCATTTGCTGTGAGATGCACACTACAATGCTGCTTGTTTTGTGATATGCAAACTTGCAGTGTTATTCAACATTGTTCATAGGGAATGTGCAAAACTTTTATAAATAACACAAACTTTCTTTGGGGTATATTTGTGCTCATTTCATTCATAACAAAAATCAAATAAAAACAACTTAAATGTTAGAAAATTCTCATACAACTATAAATATTTAAATGAAATCCTATATGAAATTAAAATATTAATAGAAGATGTAGTCCTAACAAATCAATGACTGATAAATTTTTAGAGAGATGGTAATGGTGGTTTCATATTGAACAAAATGTAGCAATATTAACAATGCAATTTGTGGACACTTGAAATGTGACCTTAACCTAATTACACTTGATTTTACCTATTCCAATATTTAATTAAATAAATATTTATTAGTTATTTAATTAATTTAATCTTTTTCCATATTCTAATAATTAAAATTAAATAAATAATTAATTATATCTTTATCTCAAAATTCTCCAACTAAATTAATTAATTAATTCTCATTAATTTAGGCTAATTAATTACCATTACCTTTTTCTTCAATATTTAATTCCACTTTATCCTTCAATTTGTCCACTCGATCCTAGCCCTTAAATCCATCTACATGGATCAAGATCTAAACTTGTCACGATGTGACAAATGTCCTAACCTATCTATCCACCTATCATATCCATTGCTAACACGTGTGAGCATATCTCTCATACATGTGAGGTCACCCTACCTCTTACACATGTTATAGACATGTCACTTTCCCAAGCCACCCTACCTCTTACACATGTCATAGACATGTCCTGTTCATGTTCTTTCCAATGTGTGCTCACACGTGTGAGCATACTTTGATCTTACACATCGTTTCCTCTTGTAGCACTTCTAAGCCTCCATCATCTCATTCAATCTTGACCCTCCATTTAGTCAATGCATTTGAGCCATTGATTTCACCCATCAAAAATCTATAAATTGAGGTATTTCTCTCTCATTTGGTATCAATCTTCATTCATCATATTCTCATGCTGTCCAAATTTCTGTTCAATCATCTTGATCCTATCATGTTGTTGGTTTTATGAGCTACTACATTCCACTATCAATCTATCAACACAATACACTTGATCTTTTGAGGTTTGCATGTATTTGGTTTGATTTAAGCTATATTTGATGCATATTTCATTTATATCATTTGCATGTGATACATTTTGGTGAACTTGACATGAATCTTTACATATAACACTTGTACTTGTGAGTTTGATCTTGTTGGTTAAGGCCTTTACAAAGGAGGTTAAAAAAATCATTTTTTATAGGAGATTCAAATAGTGAAGATAACCTCGTAGTTGCGAGAGGGCCAAGGGATGAATTTCAATATATAATTTGCTATATTTTTGCTTACTATCAAATTTTTGAATTTTTTTAAGAGCCCCTAAAGCCCACCATACAAAAACCCATACAACCATACCACCAAGGGTTTCATTGTGTTTAATTTTATAGTTATGAAAAAGTATATACAATGAGTATATGTTAGTGGGATTTCAATGCAAATATATATATACACAACCTACAGTTTTAATATAGAAATATAATTAGTATACTCACAAAATAAAGGTATATACACTTTATGTGGTGACTTTTTTTCTTCATATTTTATTATATTGTATATACCTCAAGATCATAGGTATTAAATATGTATAAATATTCAATTTTTAAATATGCTCACTATATATTGTGCATCATTTCCATGTTTTTTGTGTTAAAGGGTGGCTTTTCCATGTGTATATGCCCACATGGTGTATATACACTATGTAGGCCTAGAATTTTTAATATACCACTGTGGGATACTATTTTTACCCACTGGTTTTTTGTGAGACCAGCGGGTTCCTTTTAAAATCACACATCATTTTTATAAAAAGCTAATAAATTTTAATTTGTTTCTAATTTTTTACCAAGGGCTCCACTAAACAAGCATCTAGCACCTTTATTTCGACCCTTGGTCACATGGGTAACTAGGTGCTAGCCCCTTAGGGGCTAAAACTCAACCCCTCGTATGCAAAGCCATAAACTAGCAGTTTTATGAAAACGAGCATAACTTTTGTGTAACAGATTGGATTTTCAAAATTCAAAAGGCATTGAAAAGCTGGTTTGGAGCTCTTCACTATGGTGCAAGTGGTTTTTTTAGATTTTTCTTCAAAAATATGGTGCACTCAATCAAAGTCAACCATTTTCTTTCAATTTCAAATGCTCATAACTTCTTCATACAAAATCATTTTTTAGCAAATTATTTTTTAAACTTATCAAAAAATCATAAAGAATCCAATTTTGCAATTCATTTTTTCTTTAGACAAATATGTTTGGTGTGTTTTCCTCATAATTGAAATTGGGCTTAAAATTAACCATTCACATTTGGATTTGGGTTCTTTTAATCCCCAAGGTTCACTTACATATGCTCTAATCTTGCATCATAGTGTCATCTTGAGGATTATGAATAAGTGATCTTCTTCTTTTTTCTAGAGGGCCTACCTGAGGATTTCATCACCTTAGGGGACGGGCTCAACTCTCGTGTCCTGGCAGAGTATAAAGAGCAAGTGGTGAATTGAAAAACACACCTCTTGAAAGTAGAATATTGTCAATTTGGGCTAAGCCTTTAAGAACTTTATACCTTAGTGAAGTGAAAGTGGAGAGTGGGTTACCCTCTCTTGTCGGTTGTTTGGCAATATTCTCTTCCATATATGGATTAATCCTCACGTACCCTTGTGGTATATAAATGATACCCTTAGTTGAGCTTGTAAAACCTAGTTGAGGTTTTTTGGCCATCTCTTCTTGTGGTGCCTAGTGCTGCTAAGGATTGATAATCCCACTTGAGTTAGGCTTGTTCATGTGTCTTATGTGCTTTAATGTTTAGATCACCTTCCCCACTTGAAGCCGAAAGGGGACACTTATCCAAATTGAGCCCTAGGGATTTGTATTTTTGCATTATTTCTTTATGCATTTACATTCTTAATTATAAAATCTAAAAAAATATAAAACTCAAAAAACAAAAAATAATAAAAAACATAAAAAAAACCCCAAAAAATCAAAATATTCCAAAAACCAAACAAGTCTAGATGTCCTCCAAGTCAATCTTTCCACATCATATCCAAATCATCATTTTTCATCCCAATCACCTCATCCTAACCACTTCTTCCTATCCAAGTCATCATTTCTCATCCTAATCATTCCCTTCTCATCCCAATCATCCCTTTCCATCTTAATCTCCTCATCCATAATCATCTTAATCATTCATAATCATCCTAATCATCACCCTAATCTCCCTAATTATCCACCCAATCTTTATAATCATCCCCAATCATCTAATTCACCACATCTAAACTATCCTAATCATCTAATTCTATATCCAATCCATCCCTAATCCATCACTTAGGAACCTAATTATCTTAATTTTACTAATCCAAGAAAGGTCCTAATCATCATCCTTATCATCCTCCATAATCCACATCATAAATCCACTATTCTTAATCCAACTTCATCATTAATTTCAGTCCTAATATCCTCTATGCATCATCATTTTTAATCCACATCCTTCACTATCATCCTTACTCTCCATCCATCATCATCATCTTAATCCAATTCCTTTGTCAACCTAATCCCCTTCCAACCATATCCTAATTTATTCCATCTATCCTCATTCAAAATCTAATCATTTGTTATCCATCTATCTATATCAACCATACATCCAATCACTAAATAAAAAATCGTCATTTGAACATCAAAATTTGGTTAAGGACTTAATCTCCTTCTTACCCAATATCCTTTCATCATCATCCAAAAATTTCATCCAAGGATCATATCCCTAATCATCCATTTCAAATCCAATTTCCCAATTAAAAATAAAAACCTTAATTTGATTTCATCTTTAATCCAAACTTGTTAAGAACATTACTCTATCTAAGTATAGTCATCACATCCAATCAATTCCTACTTAAGAACATTGTTTATCTTAAGTAGAAATCCAATCCAATCAATTCTTTCTTAAGAATGTTAGTCTATCTTAAGTATAGAGAACCATCCTAAATCAAATCAAATGATTTTAAGGTCTTAATATTTGATCCCCAAATCTAATATCATTCTCCATCTTCATCCTTAGATCCTATTCTTCTAAACCCTCAATCTACTCTAATCCATCATCTAATTTCCACTTGAATCTAAAATCAAACCCAAACTATCCTTTGTTGGGATTAGGGTGTATCAACCTTAGAGTCCTATCATTTTATTACTATTAATTTGATGTATTTATTTAAATTATAATTTTTATTAGCCTACCTAAGTTGTTGTCACTTTGTGGTACCTACTGGTGAAGTGACATCCTACATGGCAAGTGACATGTAATTGTTGTAAGATACATTTGTGGAGGTAGGAATCCACTTTGAGGGACCCATATTTTAGGCTAGATTGATGACATTTGTCATATGTTGCTATGTCATGCAATATGACAAATTATGACACTTGTTATGACAGTCTATGGCAATTGTAAGAGTCAAATATGACAACTACTGAATTGGTACTAGTGAGGAATTGGCAGCTGACAATTTTGCATGTGGTAAGCACCTTGCATGGTGAGGATAATATCTTGCATGTATCTTGATTCCTTAAATGTTGAGAGGATTGTTTTTGATGTATAGCAGTTTATGACAAAAGGCCTAAATGTTGAGGAATTATGACACTTGCATGAGCAGGTGAAGTTGGATGCCTTGCATGTTCTCCAAATCAATTTGCATGCATGAAGTGATTTTGGAGATGACACATGGTAGTCTTGGGTGCCCAATTTTCTCTTCTATAAATTGGTGACGCCTTAGTGCATTTTTGTGGTGCTAGGTTGAAGATTGTTTGTATGCCATTATGTTGTCAAAATTTATCCAGATTCTCATTGTAGTGTGTAGACCCCTGAGTATTACTCTAATATTGTACTATAACTATTTGTGTTGCTGCTAATACAATTTGAGCAATGTGATTTGGAGTGTGGGTTTTTTATCGAAAGGGTTTTTCCCATGTAAACATTGTGTTATGGTTTACTTTTCTTTTATGTTGCTTAAGTTTTGAATGTGCATCTTTTGTTTTTGTAACTATTAAAGGTGTTAAAGAAAATTTTGTAACTCTTCCCTACTTACATTAGTTTAGGAAGTTACTTCTGCTTACTCATCTTCCTTTCATCCTCTTCCAGTCAAATCTCCAACATTTCTAACCATATAATTTATCCTCCATCCAACTCATATATTCTAATCCTCCCTCATTCATTCTAACCCAATCCACCATCATGAACCCATATCCTAATCCAACTAAACCAAACATCACACTCAGGGTCAACCTAAATTACATTAATGATGATGATGAGGATAGCCTTGTTGACCAACCTAAATATGATCCCTATGATGATAATGAGTATATTGTGGACCAAGATGATATCTCCCCATCCATCACCTCCCCATATATCCAAGACTTTACCCATCCATATTCAAATCACCAAGCCTTTACCAATTTTTCACTCACCTATCACTTCAATAATTATAAAGAAGCCATGCTTAGATACCTCCTTAGATACTTCCATCATCCCTAACTCCACCAAATTCTAATCCATCTCATATTATGCTACACCTTCGTTTGACAAGGGAAACCAAACCCCCATACAAATTTCCCCTCAAGTCCCATCCACATCATCCTCATCCACAATTACTGATTTTATCCTCACTCACCACTTCAATAATGACAAAGATGCCATACTTGGGTTCTTCCTTGGTATTGGTGCAAAAATTTGATCATATACACCTCCATAAAATTGAAATATGTCTCATATTGTTCATATTACCCTTTCCTTTGATAAGGGAACCTAAACCACCATCCAAAGTTCATCTCAAATCCCACAAATATCCTTACAATCCACATCACCCCATTCCTATAAAATCACTCCATCCCATGGCTTCCATGATTCCCTCTAAGGACTATTAGTAAAGGAGTCTAATAACCCAAGCACCAATAAAGTTATGCAATACTCCCATGTCATGCATCCACCTTAATCTACCATCCCTCCACCCACACAAGTTGAAGAATCTACCCAACCTTCCTCCCCTATCACACCATCCAAAAAATCCAAACATGCTAAGAACTTGATCTAAAGCATGCCTATATGTACCCTAGCATAAATCAAGATCATGTCCATGACCATAAAATCTCAGATCAAACATCACCATCCACCCCATCCAAATTTTTTGATGTCCATGGTAATCCTATGTTTGATCATGATATCTTTGATAATCCAATATTTTATCATGATCTTATTTTCTTTTAGGACATTCGAGATTATTGCCCTTCATCATATGATCCCCTTCCATCTCATGATCCATCTCCAAATCAAGAAAACATATCCCTTTCATTCCATACAATGATCCCTTTCCATCTCAAGAGAAAGATATCCCTTCATCCCCCTCTCATGATCCCCTCTCTCCCACTTCATCTAATGACATCCTTCCATACCAAGATCAAAGTACCTCTTCCACTCCATTGCATGATCCCTCTCTAAATCAAGATCAAAGTATAGCTTCCACCCCATCTAATGATCCTCTCCCCTCTCATGATCAATAAACCTCCCAATCCATGTAATGATACCCTTCCATCTCATAACCAAGAGCACAATATACCATCCACTCCATCCCATGATCCTACCCCAAGTCAAGATCAAAGAATCTCTTTATCTCCATTTCATGATCCTAATCCTCCGCAAGATCCCATCACCCCCATCCAAGCTACCCATGAATCACATACTTATAAAATGGGTTCCTCCACTTTCATCCAAGTTGGTTTACTCCAAGAGCTTATCATTCCTTCCATGTCATATTCCCCCTCAAAATGGACTAGCATCTTGCTTCCAAAACAACAAGTATCCCACTGGAAAAATGATTTGTCAAAATATGCATTATCAAGGAAAAGGGTTGGGCCTCCATGAGCAAGGCATATTAGAACCCATTAAAATCCAAGAAAATCTCAATTTTCATGGCCTTGGCTATCAAGCTCAAGACATTGGTATATATTCTACCCATCAAAAATCCCAAATTCCTCCATGTAAATTTAAATATCCACATTATCCATCTTGGGCCCTTATGTTCCAAAGTACAATCCTTCATCCCTTCCATCTATTTTGGGTCCCTATGTCCCAAAACCATTCCTTCATCCATTTCATCCATCTTGGGTCCTTATATCCCTCCATCCATCATCCCCATCACTCCTATTCCAAAGTCCCATTATCCAATTTATCCATCACCTCAAATCCCAAATCAAGATCAACCAAGTCACACATCCTTGAAACCCTTCCAACATCCTACTTACATCAACCCATCCATAATACCTTCATATAATTCCTCTCCATCCACTAATCCTATTTTCCTTGGAAGAAATTTGGATGCCAAACATAAAATGTATAGATCCAAAAACCCACAAAAATCAAAGGATCAATATGTCCCATCAAAAACACTTGCAAAAACAAAGAAAAATCTGATCCAAAATAAAATAAAATAAAGTTAAATCCCAAAGGTGATAAAGGCTCGTGGAGCAAAAATCAAAGTTAAAAACCACGTGGATTCCAAAATTACTCATAGAAGCAATGCATCCCAAGGAAAAATAAAAATTGGCATCCAAACTTGCTTATCCAAAAGCTTCATCCAATCTAAGTCCTCCACCTCACCTAATAATCCCCCATCTTACAAATCCATTTTGCGCCCTTATGTACCAAAATCCACTATCATAAGTCCTCCATCCATTTTGTGCCTCTATGTCCCTAAATCCATATCCATTCCTCCATCTCAATCTCCAAATTCAAAATCCACTTCTCTTCCACAACTTTTCCACTCTTCAAGGTGTGTGCCAATGTTCATCTTACCAATATTTGCATCCACTCATCCACAATTATTCCAAACCTCGATCCACTATCCAAAATTCATCCCTCATCATCCTCCTCTAATCCAATCCTTTGCATAAATATATACCCCTCTCCATCTTTCAATCGATTTCATCCCTCTTACCATCATTATACTAATTTCTATGGGCATATCACCAATTTCCATGGTCTAAAGGAGCACATAATCAAGGGATACCATTCATGGAACTAGACGCTTGATTCATTCCTCCATCTCCCTATTATCCATCCACTATATTCCAAATCTACCTATCCACATACATATACTCATCCTTCTCCATCTCTTTCTATCCAAAAAAATAAAAATAATAAAAATAAAAATAAATAAAATAAAATAGTAAAGAGAAATCATTCATCCAATGGTGAAAACCACTTCTTGTTGCCCCTTGGGAAAGTACCATGATGAAACCAAAAAACTAGGTTTCATGCGTAATCCCCCATCCTCTTGCACTCTACACTTGGGGGAAAGCTTCATCTATACCACATCTTATCCACATCCTCCACTATCTCTCATCCACTTATCCATCATCCTATCTAAAACCATCCCCCCCTTTCCCCTCTTTGATCTTGACAAGGCTAAGGATCTTCATAATCACCATGTATCCTATCCTATCCATATCATCCATCCCATATCCATCATCCTGTCCAACTTCATCCTTCCTTACCATCTTTGATCTTGATGAAGAGCCTACGGTTAAAATATCCATGCATCCATATTTTATCCACTTGATCTTGATCATCCTACCCACATCCTTCATCCCATATCCCTCATCCTACCTCTATTGTCCTATACTACCTAATTCATCCTCCAATATCACCCTTGATCTTGATAGATAGATAGGGGGAAAATATTTATGCTTTTCTTGGATGTAATACAAGCCTTACTCTCATTTCCATCTATATCCCTTATGCACCATCCTTTCATCTCATGCATCTTTTATCATGTTCAATACTACATTGCACTACCTCTAGTGTGGGGAAACTTAGTCCTTTGCATCTAGTCCTTAGAGCTCCATACTCTTGTCCTTCCTCCACCATCCTCTTATCTCCCATCACCTTTCATCCATCCACTCAATCAAACCTCTTTCTTCTATCCAAGTAATCCATCTATCCTTACATCTTTTACCAATCCTTGGTTCTACTTTATTATGGGATCTTATCCACATTTCTATCCTATTCATCCTATTTTCCATCCAATCCTATCTTATTCAATCCATTTATCCTTTATCTATCCTTCCAATCCAACCATCCCCATCCAATCCACTCAATGCAATCAAGCCATGCAATCCAATCTTTCAATCTAGTGCATCATCCAAAATCAAACCATAATTTTGATCCAAATCAGTTGAAATCAATTGATCCAGTTCAATCCAATTATCATCATAGGGATGCATCCTTCCCAATCCAAGTGTTGTTATTATCGTTAACAACACAATCTTTGGGGTACACATTGTTCTTATTGTTAACTTTTCTATCCTTATCATCATCATCAATCATCAACTAATCGATTTTCAGCTTGACATGGACCATAGTCCTTGTTTTCTTTTGGTTCGTTGTGCATGATTGCTTGTTGCTTGTGTGTTTTATCATTATTTTCACTCATCATGGTCTTTGCCTCCTATTTCCACAAGGGCATCATGGTCTTCCATATCATGATGTTATAAGGCATATGTTTGCACTTAACCTTTTGATCACGTACTTGGCACATTGTCATCCTATTTCCTTATACAATGGTGCATAATGTCAAGTACAATAGCAAATCTAGGTTTCTCATATCATTGCAGCATGGTGATCATCCATCCTCCCTCTCCATCTATCATTTTCCTCTATCTTCTTATCCTTCATCATCTAGTCCTCTCATCCATTTCGAGAGCACACCCATGTTCTTTGAACCCACATGTCCTCTCAAGGGGGCATAACACTATCTCCTCGTCATCCTTCCTCATTATTGATAGTGATTGGGGGCATCATTACACTGGTCCTTATCCCTTTCCTACCCACTATGCTTTTTTCTTCTTTGAAATGATGTTACTTCTCTTAATAACACCATCATTTCAAAGAGGGGAAAAATGTAGACACCTGAAATGTGACCTTAACCTAACCACACTTGACTTTACCTATCCTAATATTATTTAATTAATTTAATATTTTCCCTATATTAATATTTAATTAAATAAATATTTAGTATTTATTTAATTTATTTATCCATTTCCCTCATCCACCACCTTTAATTAAATTAATTTTATATTTATTTAATTAAATTATATCCTTATCCAAAATTATTCTAACTAAATTAATTAATTAATTAATTTAGGCTGATTAATTATCATTACCTTTTCCTCCAATATTCAATTCCACTTTATCCCTCAATTTTTGTCCAATCCTAGCCCTTGAATCCATCTGCATGGATCAAGATCTAAACTTGTCACCATGTGACAAGTGTCCTAACCTACCTATCCACCTATCTTACCCATTTCTCACACATGTGAGCATATCTCTCACACATTTGAGGCCACCCTACCTCTTACACATGCCATAGACATGTCATTTTCCCAAGCCACCCTACCTCTTACACATGTCATAGGAATGTCCCTTTCATGTTCTTTCCAATGTTAGCTCACAAATGTGTGAGCACACCTTGATCTTCAACATCCTTTCCTCTTGTGACACTTGTCACAAGGACAAGCCTCCATCATCCCATTCAATATTGACCCTCCATTTAGTCAATGCATTTGAGCCATTGATTTCACCCATCAAAAAACTATAAATTGAGGTATTTTTCTCTCATTTGGTATCAATCCTCATTTTTCATATTCTTATGCTATCTGAATTTCTATTGAATCATCTTGATCCTATCATCTTGTTGTTGGTTTTATGAGCTACCACAATCTATCTATCAATCTATCAACACACTACACTTGATCTTTTGAGTTTTGCATGTATTTGGTTTGATTTAAGCTATATTTGATGCATATTTCATTCATATCATTTGTGTGTGATGCACAATTGACTCACCACATTTCCATGTTTCTCCATGATATAAACATTATAACAAGATAAAATTTAATGGCATGCATAATTTAACATGACACTAATGGTGTAGCAGGGTCACTCTATATGGGCATAATACTAGGAGGTAAAGAAAAATTAACTCAGACATAATAATAAAAGGTAAAAGGTAAAGGAAACTTTTTAAACTGGACTTGTGTAGGCTATTAATTTGGTGTATGAAACCCCCTAATGAAACTATTTCACAACGGTTTATTAATTTTTGTATTTTTCATTATATTGTTTGAGGTGTACCTTTTCTATTGATTGCACATGTTTTCACCATTAGAAAGTATGTTACATAATCAATTTTTTTAATACAATGAACAATTTACATAGTATTTAGTTATTTTAATTACATTTCCCTTGGAATGTTAATAGTTTTGATTGCAATTCATTAAACCTTTTGTTTTATATGTTAGGTTCACACCAATGCATGCTTGTATCTTTTGTGATTGAATTCACACCTTACACAATATTATGCTTCCACATTGTGTTACACTATCAACTCTACATTTTGCATGATTTTGCATATCATTTTTATAACATATATGGACTCCATGCATGTTTCAAGACAAGTTATTTGCAAGAGTGGAGTCCATGTGTACATGTCTACACAAAAAAATGATAGTTCACCTCTTAGGTCAAGTAACTTTTAGGGAATTGAAATAGTTGGACATGAACATGTTCCTATAGATTTTTTATTCTTGTTATTGATTATAGTATATTTTTATATACCTCTTCTCAAGTGGAGAAAGGAACTCCAAAACAACTATCAATGGCACAACCATTCTAAGATTTTAGCCTATAGAAACAACACAATATTAAATTTCTAGGTCCTCCATTTTATTCATCTCCTTAGTTGGATTACTATCTAGACATTCCATTAGAGTGGTATACTTCATAGATGTACAAAATTCTATCACATGTAAATGTTCTAAACATCACAAAATTCTTCTTAAGATTCAAATCCCATATAAATAAGAAAACCTTGAATCCTAAATCCAACATTGCATGGCTATGTAAGATATCATGTTGAAGATGAATATATGAAATTTAGTTAGGTTATAAAACAAAAGAAAACGAGAAAACCCTAAGTTCCTAGGACTAGTATTCTGGGGTACCTTTCTCTAAGTTTCATTAAAGAGCGAGATCCATAAGGTGAATAGATTAACTATCAACTATGAAGGTGAGACAATCAAACCTAGATCTCCATCTTTTGGGCCTTAGAAATAGAGAAATGATTTGGAATTATTAATATAATTAAGCTTGAAACATAAAAATGTTGGATAGGTTACCTTAAGTTTAATTTCCAAAACCTAGGGTTAATTCCATCATTTGTAGGATTTCATTAGGTTGCAAATAAACAAGGTGCATAGATTGATTTTCAACCTCCAAGGTGATTCAATCATCAGACCTCATTCTGATCCTTTTGAGTCTTAGGAATCAATTGGAAATGATTTGGAGTGATTTCCCTAACTAGACTATATGACCTAATATGATAAATACAAAATCCCGAAGACCAATAGACACAAATAGTAATTTTCATGTGGATTTGGAAAGTGCATACTGATGTGTACCTATCACCAAAAGTTGGATTCTATATGTGTAGAGGGACTCAATTTCCCATGGGTGAATGGGTCTTTGTAAACCTCTGCAAAACTTCAAATTTTGATCCTGTAACCCACTGTCTACTCTTTGTTCCTATACTTGCAAATCTTTGTCTTTAGATCTGGACCTATAATAAATCTATAAAAGATTTTTTTTGGGTGGCTATGTAGGGGTTTTCCTCAGTCAAACCCCTATTTTGGTAATTAACCTCAACAAAAAGCTAAAGATCTGATAGAAAACAATGTGTGATCCCTAAACTTATGTGTAGATCTAAGGTTTTTATGAGTTAAAATGAAAAGAAACCTTACTCAAGTGCATTAGAGTGTGATTCCTATATGAAAATGATGAGATTCAATTAGCGAGAAGTCAAAACACCCCAAGTAAATCTAAAAATGTAATGATACCTTGCTTTAGGCTGCAAGTAGAGTGAGGTTTGAAGATGAGGGCACCAAGGAAACAAGTCATTAGGTGGAGGGAATTGGCCAAATGCATCTCCCAATCCTAGAATCCATCATGCTATTCCATAAGCTTCAAACTTCAATCATGTGATAAAGATTGATCAAATCTAAAAATGGATTTGAAGACTTGCGATCTCAAGTAATGCTACTCCAAGGCTTCAAATTTTGCTTGCTTGAATGCTATATTTTTTTTTCTTCTTTGTAGTTTTGAAATGGTCAAAGGACTAGGTATTTATAGGAATTTCTCTAATTTCTTGAAAATTAAATCCCGAAAGCCATAATTTATAATCTGAATTTTGAATGTTAAAATGCCACCAAAAACCCATTAAAATTTGGGTCTTGGCTAAGAAGGGGGACCCATGGCCCAAATTTCTAGGACACACTTGATCAATGGAAAAGTAATAGTTGATTGCATTTATTCAATACTTGAATTTTTTTAGAATATGATAAAAATAAGCCTTATAATGCATAACAAATGGAATTAGGGCCTAATGCAGGGGTCACTAAAATAGGTCCTATCTAAGTGTGAAATTGTACTATCATCTACAAGGGAGTACAATTTTCTACACTACATTTAGCCCCCACTTTAGCGGTCATATGACATTATGTGCATGTGCAAGATAAAGTAAATCATACTACATAAACCAATACTCATATGTATATTATGATTTGTTTGTAAACAAGAGGATGAAATCCCTAGTGTAGTCATCTGTAAAACGACAACACTAGGAACCACATCCTGCAAAACCAATTTGTTAGCCATTCAAAACCATCTTATATTTTGAAATAATCATGTCAACTTCTACGGAGAACCAATTTCAAGGGTAGATGTATTCTCCCCTAATCTCGCTTGCTTTATGGAGGTGGAATCAAGGTAGGAACCTAACCACATCGAACTACTAGGATTTTGTGATGGAAATGCTTACAATATGGTTATGAGACCACGACATCATCTATTGGTAAACATTGGATAATATTGAGAACAAAATTATGAATCCAATGCAACAAACAATGTTGAAATCAAAGTTCTCTAGCCCCCATTATGGTGATTTGAGTGAAATGTGCTATTAGGAAATTTTACTATATGTTAGTGCAAAATCATATTTTTGACCATCATTTTCACATTTACTATTTGGAGATTTTGCGAGAGATACCTTGGTGCAAAGGAATGAAGATGTTGAGTTGATGATCATACAAGCCACCATGACTCAAGGTCCTACGGGAAGAGGTTACAGATGGTGCCATCACACTAGAGGTGAGTTCATTAAACCTACTCCCTGTGATTTATTTTAGTATCATGGCATCTTGTCCTCTTTGACTGATCCTATCCCAATTTGGTGACCTAATCCTAGACCCCCTATCCCAAAATGGCGACAGTGTCTAGGGCAATCCTTTTTGCTTTTAACTATTTGGCTATCTACTTTTTCCATGTTATTGATGATTTGCTTTGCTTGTTCTAGGATCTTCCACATGCTCATCAACACTTGGGAGGACAATTTTTTTATCTTCTTTGCAAGTAGTTTAGACAACTTAATAAGGAGGAGGAGAAAACTTTGTGTATCACTGGGTTATATTGGATATACCTCATGCCACCCATGAGGTATCACAATGCAATGATTATGAAATTAATTGAATAGTGGAATACAAATACTTTGACATTTCATCTCCCAATAGGGGAGATGACAATCACACTTGACTTGTACACCACATATTCAGATTACCTATTCGAGGTGAGAACATCCATTTTGATGAGTTCTACACGTTCTGAAAGAAGAGAGATTATATTCAGTATTTTACCGGCCCTCACATAACTCCCACTAACCTCAGAGCATGCATGATCAATGCCTTAGCTCTTGCACTTGATGGACGAGGCACACACCTTGATGGGGGCCTCATTCATACTATAAGGGATATGGAGGATCACTAGAAAGTCTATGGTTGGGGACAAGGCATGCTCACACATCTTTATTATGATCTTGGTTGCTTTCTTCATCGAGAAGTTCACATAATTGTTCATTGTACCCTTCTTTAGGTGTGGGATTTTGAGCATATTACATGTATTAGATTGATTAGATCTCCTATTGGCACAACCTTCAATTATTCACAGGCCTTTTGTTACATACTTAGATGAGCTTGGCAGTGCATAGATTTATTGTACTGGAGAGTTAGGTTCAATCATATAGAGGAGGATGAAATTATATGGAGATCATACAAGACTCTACCATAGTGGCTAGGTCTTACACAACAGTTGGCTAGGATGTAGCAAGATAGGTTATTTGTTGGGTGCCATGATTATATCATCATGTAATTCTATTATGATCATGTCATGTGTCAGTTTGGTCAAATACAAATGGCACCTAGCTGATGGCATGCATTCTTGAGATTTATGCATAGTGGTGCTAAGCCAGGGGACATTGGTGAGGGGAAATCCATCGTCCTACACTCACTAATGTTATCGTTAGTGATTCAGATGATGAGGATCAAGATGCACCCACAAAAGTTGACTTGGATGATGTAGGAACCTCCATAGCTTATGAGAGATGGTGGATTACAACACAACCTCCACATATCTTCCATGAGGATCATCTTACACACGATGCTGGAACTTTTCCATGTCAAGAGGATGCGAGAGAGGAAAAAGGTGTGGATGGAAGTACAACTGATGATGAGGATATAATGGAGGATACAATGGAGGAGGATCAACATCTAGTGAGAGAGGAGCCTGAGGAGCCAGTAGAGGCCATGGATGCCCCCAAGGAGAGATCGACGTCTCGTCTTCATTTCACCTAAGAAAATGCATTGACTATAGTAGGCATCCAGTCTCACGAGTGTGGAGAGAGAAGTCATGCAACTCCCACTATGCTTCATACCCATTAGAAGAGTCCCAATAGGGCACCCATTATGTCTTATCGAGATCCTGATTGGTGGGCTGGTGACCCAGGTGATGTGATATGTTATTTATCTTCTTATGTTTAGCCTTAGTTATGCTTTATTTATTATATATTTCTCTAACATGTATTATGTTTTCTTTATTACAGTTGGCACACAAGAATTTCTTGACTTCTTTAGTCGAGTCATGATAGATATTGTTCCATCAATGCCCCCACACTAGGTCACATGAGTGGAGCATATGCCACCACCTAGTGTGGGGTTCCATGCTAACCTATTTGAGCCCCTTTCCAAGTGGAGGACATCCTACAGTGATGCTATGAGGACCATTGATTTATCTAGATCCAAGATTGAGGAGGTTCGAGCTAGGGAGGAGTAGACAAGAGCTACACTGGAGGAGCTTAGGGCTACATATGAGCAGCTTTGAGCCACCTAGGTTCTGTTCGAGAGTGAGACACAAGTTTTCTTATGGTAAAAAATTAGAAGGTTGTAGGCGGAGATCAATAGGGTGCAAGCATACAAGGATCAAATAGACTAGGAGTGTGCCACAAGTCTCATGTGTGAGGGTGTAGCCATAGGCTAAATATAGGTCCTATGAGAGTAGATGAGCTTGATGGGTTGCTTTCGCACCATTATCTCTCAATGAGCACCACCAATGACACCAAACCCCGAGGGGTTTGGTAGCCATAGGCCCTCCTATATGTGCCATCTTATGACACACCACATTTTGTTACCGTGGTGACTATGATGTATACAAACTTTATGATCTATATATATGAGTGTGTTTTTATTTCTATGTATTAGATGTCAATGTGATCTATGAAACAATCTTGATGAGATTGTTTAATAAATGTCTCCATGATCTAAATTCCATGTAATTAAGGTGGTCTAATTAAAAAACTAAGTCTACTTAAATGCTATCTTTTGACTAAGTGTTATTATGTTAAATTAGATAACCTTATGATCTGATTAAAAATTTAATGCATATAATGATCTAATTCAACACAACACACACATGATTAAATAGCATGCAAAAATAAAGTAATAATTCAAGTAAATGAATAATTACCAACAATAATTCAAGAAACATGAAAAATGTTTGTCAAGAATGAAGCAATGTGAGATAAAATAGAAAAATATCTACTTAATCTAACAACATGATTTAAAATACATACTATTCAAAAGATTTCTAAGTGTAATATCTACACAAATGCATAGTGTTGATAGGTTATTTTAAATGTGTACCATCCATTTCTTTAATTGTATATGCTCCAGACCCGTAAAATTTGTCAATGCAATAGGGTCCTAACCAGTTCAGGCTAAACTTTCCTTTTTCATGAAGAGGAGCATTGAAATTATGTTGATTTTCATACAACACCAAATTTCCTTTTTTAAAAGAGTGAGGAATTACATTGTCATTATAATTGTGTGGCATTCTTTTGGAATAAGCTTGGAGATGTTCGAGAGCATTTATACGCTGTTGATTAAGCATTCCAAGCTATTGTAAATGTTTTTCTATATAAATGGTATCATCAATAAGGCCCCTAAGAGAGATTCTCAAGGAGGGAATTTCTAACTCTAAGGGAATTGTTGCATGTGCACCATAAACCATATTATATGGTGTGCTTCCTATAGATGTATGAATACTTGTGCGGTAAGCCTGCAATGCATAAGTTAGTTGAGTGTACTAATCCTTGTTATGTTTATTAATTGTTTTGTGTAATATTTTTTTAAGTGTTTTGTTCATTACTTTTGCTTGAGCATTAGATTGTGGGTAATAAGGTGTATAAAAATGATGTTGAATGTGTAATGTTTCAAAAAAATTCTTCACTACGTTGTTCTTAAATGGTGTCCCATTATCTGAGACTAAAGTAGAAGGAAGACCATATTGGGAAATGATGTTTTCCAAGATGAAATGATAGACTACATCAGTAGTCATGGAATGAAGAGGAACTACCTCTACCCATTTCATGAAGTAATAAGTAGTAGTAAGTATAAATGTATGGCTAGAAAAATAAGGAGATATTTTTCCAGTAAGATCCAAACCCCATATCGAAAATGGAAAATGGGTATTTGGGCATGAAGTTCATAAGCCAAAGCATGAATCAAATTATTATGCTCTTGACACTTATAAAATTTCTTAACATGAACAAAAAAATCTTGTTCCATGTTTCACCAATAATATCCTATGCGGATTAACTTTTGAACTAATTCTCTTCCTCCTAAATTCCCCTTGCAAATACCTGTATGAACTTCCTCAAGGGCTATAGGGATTTCAAATTGTTTAAGGAATCATAGAAGAAGACCATCAAATGACTATCTATACAATACCTCTGGGTGATCCCACAATACTAGTTTACAATTTTTGGCTAAACTGGACATTGAACTAATTTTTTTAACGAAATCTTTACTTTCGGGCACCTATAGCTGCTAAACCATGAGGAATTTGAAGATGATGCAACCTAGTGATTTGTGACATTTTGTATGTAGATTCTAAATATATATTTTTTTAAATTTTTGGAATCATATTGCATTTCTTTTCCCATCTCGTTCAAAAACTAGTTTTTAACAGTAAACAACATTTTTAAAGAGTGATGTTCACCGTATACAACATAACTTTTTTTCTATGAAGGATAAAATTCTATTTTTTTTCGAATTTATATCTATAACTACGATATCTAGCATTTCCATTTGGTCTCATAGTGTTTTATTGGATATTTTTTTCTTAATTAAGTTTTGAAATCAAACCAATTACAATTTAGACATAAGTAGACCAGATACAACATAACTTTTTTTTATGTATCAAAATTTAGTTTTATTTTTTTTACTGGATCAAAGACATTAATACCTAGCATAAACATATTTTTTAGAATTTTTTTTGGTAATCGACTATTTTTCCACATGTGCAAAACATAGAGCTTGATTTTCAGTGATAAACCTACATTCACAAGAAATAAAAAAATATAATAATCAAATTAAATATATTTTAAATTATACTTTTTGGGAAGCTTATAATAAGGACTATATACTTACAAAAAATAATTTTTAAATGAATTCATTTGATCCCCCAAAAGCTAAATCAAAAGTGGTTTTTTATCATCATTTTGATAGGTATAAAGGAGACTCTGTTATAGATATGGTTTAAAACTAGCATGGTTCTATGCAAGGGGGTTTGATCTAAGGTGGCTTGATCAAACCCTCATCAATTGTAATCCTATAAATGGAAAATTTTGAGGCTTAAATAATTGTTTTTTCTAAAAAATACATGATTTTAGCAAAAGTCAGGATGTCCCAAAAAATGTAAACCAATATTGTGGGATCACCCATCTACTAGGATTATATATCGATCTACAAGTTTCTGAATACGAGCTCTAGTGTTCTTAGTAGTTGGTTCAGGAAAGGTGCCTTCTTTTAGATAATTAAATACCAACACATACCATTCATTGGAAGCTTCAATATTGGTAACTAATTTTTCCTTCACTTTTCATCTATGGATGGTTTTGTGAGAGTATGGACAATGAATGTGAAGTCTATGAAAGAATCTTTAAGAGACACAAGAGAAGCGACACTTGGCATTGCATTTGTGCGTTGGTTATCCTTTCATGGAACATTGTTAATAGTGTAATTCAAAATGATCTAGCAATGCCATAGTGAGGTCTTTATATTGTGACAATTTAGCATGTTTTTCTTGGTAAGACCCATTAATTTGTTTAATAATCAATTGAGAATCACCAAATATACGAATGTGCTATACACCTAAGGACAAGGCCACACATATTCTAGCAATAAGGGCCTCATATTTTGTAGAGTTATTTTTACATAGGAAGTTTAGGCAATAGGATAAGGGAATTAACTTTCTCGAAGGCGGTATTAATATGGCCCCCACTCCAAAACCAATTCGACACTTAGAACCATTAAAATATAATTACCATGTTTCATTGTCATCTACTTTCAACACATTCTCATTGAGGAATGATTCATGGTTTATCAATGCTAATGGTGAAGGAGCGTCAGCTAAATGGTCGGTCAATGCTTGGCCTTTGATGGATTTTTGAGGGACAAATTTAAGGTCAAACTTAGTTAACAATATAACCCACTTAGCTAAATGTCTTGACAAATTTGTTTTAGCAAAAAGATGTTTTAAGGGTTCAAATTTTGTGATGACATGCACTTCTGTGTTCAACAAATAATGTCTCAATTTGTTATTGGAAAACATAAGAGCCAAACACTGTTTTTATATGGTTGTATAATGAGTTTCATAATCGATCAATGCTCGACTAATGTAGTAAATAGGACGTTATTTGCTATTCTCATTTTGTTGAGCTAGCAATGCATCTAAAGCATGAGTTAATGTTGATATGTAAAGAATAAACGATCTTCCTTGAGTAGATGGTTGTAGAATGGGAGGATTAGTGTTAGTGTGAAAGGGGTACTTTATCTAACTAGTTCATTTATTAGCTAGTTCTATAGTAAAGTAATCTTCACACTAGCTTAACTTTACATAGGGATAAGGTGGTTAAGCCTTTAATGACATGAGTTGTCACACCTCATAGGATGACAACACTTGCCATAATCTAGTTGCATCTATCTCTCCCCTTGGCCTATATAACCAAGACATTTCCTTTGTAATATCAATTTTCTCAAGCTAAATGTAGCTTTGCATTCTTGAGAGGAATACACTTTATTCCTTCTCATATTTCTAGTTTTTCTTTTCTTTAGTCATTAGATTCTTGGGTAGGCTAGTTAGCAAATCTCACATTGTATCAAAGCCAAATTTGAGTTGTGGATTAGCATTCCTTTAGGAAATCTAAGAGTGTAGATTTTTTCCATAGTATTGAGTATGCTCTTCTCTTGCATCCTCAGATGATCTGGAGAATTAGAAAAGTGTGAAGAAAATATCAGTTTCTGTGGGGGTTCATACATTGACTTTCCATTTTCAAGTCTTACGAAGCTTCCTAGAGAGATTATGAGCTCACCATTGAGTCTAGAGCAGTTGAGACAGGTAGATTTCCCCTTGATTTTGCCTAAAATGGACATCGAAGGCTAGGTCTGCAACAATTTGAAGCAGGAGGTTCACTACCAGATCCAGCAAGGAGCCATCATTTCAAAGCATTTTGGGTCAAATTTGACCCTGCCATCATGTTGAGAAAGCCCAAAAACCATAAAATCAACTTTCAAAATGTCGATTTTGGACAAAGTTGCCAGGTAAGGCAAAAAAAATTTGTCCAGGGAGCCATTGCCGCCCCCATGAACAACTATTTAAAAATAATATATATTTTTTAATTTTAAAATAAAAAAAATTGTTTTAAAATAAAAATTATTTTATTTGGTGTTTGAAAGTTAATTTTTGTCTTTTGTTTTTTTTTTAAATTGCAAAATCTATATATATTTGTCAAAAATACTAATTTTCCTTTTAAAAATAAAAAAATTTAAAATTTAAAACAAAAAAACTTTGTTAAGATTTTTGATTAAAAAAAAACAAAAAAACAAATTATTTTTTTAATATTGCGTAGTACGTATAGGTACCAAGGTACCTGGGCAACCTGCACATTAAGTGATATGTAGTATCTGGTACTTGTGGCCCCTGCAGGTAGCGTAGTATCTACGCTGTGCAGGCACCTCACAAAATTTTTTTCTCTAGTTTTTTTTATATAAACTTTTTAATATTTTTTAATATTTTTCAATGTTAAAAAAGTCTAAATTTTTTCAAATCCGTTGTTTTTAATATTTTTTAATATTTTTCAATATTATAATTTATCAAATTTGAAATGTGCCGACATATTTTAAAATATCAAGCCGACAAAAATAATTCTTTTGAAATTTACTATTTTTTAAATGTTTTTGATATTAAAAAAATTATAAAATTTGAAGTCCATTGACAAATCTTGCCGACATTTTTTATTAATTTTTTAATATTTATTTAATTAAAAAAATATAAATATCTCATATTCGCTAAATTTGGAAGAGTATTTAGTGGTTGCCAAATTGGAGGTAAACTAAATTTATTTGGTGGAGTGCTACATGTGGCAAAGTTTTAAACTAGCTAGTGGGCATCTATATTTGGTGGACCACTAACTTTGGTGGAAGTTTTGCTAAATTTGGCGGATTTTTTTTTGAAGATTTTTATACCCTCTCTGTTGATGCATTAATTTTTCAAGGCCAACTTTGGAGGTTCATAACTCGGGTTCTAGATCTCCAAATTCAGTGCATTTTTTTTTTTGATTTGGCCTATTTTTTTGTGCTCTACGCATTAGTGAAGACAGTTTCAGATTTCAGCACATGGATTTTTTAGAAATTTCTGATTCTTAGAGAGGACACCTCACTATTCTCATTTTGCAAACTTTAAAGTTGCATAACTTTTGCATACGACCTCAGATCAAGTTGATTCTTTTTTTGAAAGTGCATGATTTTTCATGTACTTTGCATTCATGTTGTTTATTTCATATGATATTGTACCATATGTATACTTTCAACACATGCTCATTTCTTGAGGATTTGTAAAAGCATTGAAATCCAAAAATCTGTAACTACACTAAATATAAAGTTCCAAATCATTTTTCTATGGGGATTTCTTTGATTGAGTAAATAAGGGGGGTATCTTGTTGTCTTTGTACCTGAATATCTCTCATACTTTGTGCTCTATTTTTCCTTCAGAATGGGTACATTTAAGTTTTCATTGCTAACGCCATACAACTACAACACGTGGCATCAAAATACATGGAATTCCTTAATGCAATTAGGATATACACCTTATGTTGAGAAGAAGGTAACTAAACTCACAAATGATAAGGAAAAACTACTCTAGATGTTTGAACATACAAAATCTCTTGGTTGTCTAAGGAGTGTAGTTTCTCTTGATATAATGTTTTAGATTGAAGAATGTAAATATTCACATGATGCATGAAAAAATTTAAAACTCTCTATGGTACAACTAATGAAGTTCATGGTTATCAAATTGACAATGAACTAATGAATCTTGATCTAAAGTCTTTTGATAACATCCATGATTATGTAACAAAGGTCAATGACCTTAGAGCACAATGTAAATCATGTGGCTTAGAGAAGAAAGACATTCAACTTTTCTATAACACTCTAAAAAAACCTAGAACTAAATTTGTAGTTTTTGTTTCTAGCTTTCATACTCATAGGTTGATGATGGGATCTACATTCAATACACCTTCTTTTGCTTCATTTTCTGAAATGTTGATGGAAGAACAAGGTAAGCTTATTTCAATGGATCTTCTTAAGCCTTCACACTCACAAGCTTTGATGATTGGTCAGCCAAAGGATCAAAAAGAATCAAGGAAACATGAAAAAAAATAAAAGAAATTCAAGAAGAAGTCACAAAGAGATCAAGCACAATCAAAGTTTACTCCAACTCCTCCTCTTCAAAGGGGAATTTTCAAAAGAAGGAAAGGCGAACATGTAGCTACTACAAGAAACTTGGTCATGAAACATTCTTGTCATAAGAACTAGATCAATGAGTTAAATCATCTTCTTAAAAAAAACAACACTAATCTGCCTTCTTTTATTGCTCAATAATCCTCTACTCCTTGGAAATCATCTAAAGGGAAAGCAACTGCACTTGTTGCTATTGTTGATTCTTCAAAAGAGTGGATTCTTGACTCGGGTGCATCACATCACATGGGTTCTATTAAAGTGCAATTTTCTTTTTTGGAGCCTTATTTTGTGCCCCACATTCTCATCGAAGATGATTCTCTAGTGGATGTAATTGGGAAGGGTTCAATTGATACTAGAAATGGTACATTTGAGGATGTCCTCTACATGCCTGATCTTTCAGCCAACCTTCTCTCTATCTACCAAATCACTTAGAATGGTAGAAAATTAAAATTCACTTTAGATTCTATTAGCATCAGGAATCTTGAAGATAATGCACTCCTTGTAGTTGGTAAGACCAATCACGAGTCTCGCTTGTATGCTTTCTCTCATTTTGTACCTGATTCACATTCCAATGCATTGCTCACCCATTCAAATGCTGTGAGAAAACTATGGCATGAGCAGTTTGGCCATCTCAACTGCTGCTATCTTCAATAACTCAACAAACAGAATATGGTCACGGGTCTTCCTCAAATCAATTTTTATAATGGTGTATGTCCAGGTTGTGCCTTGGGAAAACCTTCTCATGATAAGCTTTGACAAAGGGAAGTCTTGGAGGGCTTCAGAAGTCCTTGAATTGGTTCAAGGTGACTTGGAGGGTCCTTTTCCATCATTATCTTTCAGTAAGGCTTTTTATTTGCTCACCTTCATTGATGACCATTCCAAATACACATGGGTCTACTTTCTTCGACATAAAGGAGAATTCTTTGATAGATTTCAAGAGTTTAAGGCTCATGCTGAGAAGCAATCCGAAAATTGTGTCAAAATTCACTGCATTGATAATGGCAAGGAATTTGTAAACCATCAATTTGAGCAATTATATAGTCTTGAAGGGATTGTTATTCAACATACTGTTTCCTACACACCACAACAAAATGGTGTAGCTGAGAGGAAAAATAGGTCCATAAAAGAGATGGTTGGTTGCATGATCCACGCTCGCTCCCTTACACTTGCATATTGGGTAGAAGCTATCAACTATGCTAATCACATCCAGAATAGAGTTCCACATAAGGAATTAAAGGGCATCACTCCCTTTGAAGCTTGGTGTGGACGGAAACTTGTTGTGGGGCAATTTAGAGTTTTTGGCTCCCCAACATGGGCACATATTCCTTCAGAGAAGCGCAAGGCCTTGTAACCTCAAAGTTAGCCTTGTATCTTTGTTGGTTACCCTGAAGTGTCAAAGGCTATTGGCTAATGGATCCTACAACACATGAGCTCTTCATTGAGCATGGTGTGCATTTTGAGGAAAGATCTTCTAGCTCATCCTCTACTCTTCCTTCCTCCACAGTGGATTTTTAGGATTTTGACATTGAATATTTTCCTCAAGCTTCCTCTAGTCATTGAGTTAACCATGATATTTCAACTTCTTCTTCAGAGAGTTTGAAATCTCCTCCTCCATCCCCTACAATGCCTCATTGGGCTCAACAATCACTTGAGTCTGTAGGAACTCTAGTTGGGGATCCTTCAAATACTAGGGCTCAATCATAACATCACGACATTCCACATTCCTACATCACCATAGCTTCAAATCTACAGTTATTTTGTGAAGCTTTTGGTATTGCCAAGTGGAATTCGGCAATGGAGGAAGAGTGCAACTCTTTAATGTAGAATGAAACATGGGATATTTTTCCACTTCCTAAGGGAGGAAAATTGGTTCGATGTAAGTGGATCTATAGATTCAAATTTGTAGTAGATGGATTAGTTAACAAGTATAAAGCATGACTTGTGGCCGAAGGTATATCTTAAGTACCAGGTATTGACTACATTAAGACCTTTTACCTTGTTGCCAAAATGAACTCCATTCACTTGCTACTTGCTATTTTTGTAGATCATGGTTGTGTTTTACATCAAATGGATGTGAAGAGTGCATTTCTTTACAAAGATCTATATGAAGAAATTTATATAAAGATTCTTCATTGGTTTGAAAACTAAGGAAGTCTCTCTATTGCCTCAAACAAGCTCCACGATCTTGGTATGCCAAAATGGACTCCTTTCTTCTCTACATTGGGTTCTCCAAATGCCACTCAAATCCAAATGTCTATATCTTGTGCTAGGAGGATGCTCTTCTCTTCTTGGTTCTCTATGTTGATGACTTGATTGTCATTGGGAGCACTTCATCCATCATCTCGATTGTCAAGACTACTTTGCATGATAGATTTTTAATGATTGAATTGGGTCTCTTGCACTACTTTCTTGGGATCAAGATCACAGAGACCTCTTGTGGGATCTCACTTGCACAGCCCAAGTATGCTCTTGATCTTTTGTCACATTTTCATATGGCTGATTTCAAGCTTGCATCAACTCCCTTTCTATCAAGAGTTAATCTTGGGGAAAAATGTTCCACACCACTAGTTGAATTTTGTATCATAAAATTGTTGGTAGACTCATCTACTTGACACATACTCACCTTGACATTTCCTTTGCAGTTGGTATTGTTTCACGCTTCATGATGGAATCAAAGGAGTTTCATTGGAAAGTTTCCAAATGCATCTTGCATTGCATCTAGGGCACTCATCGATATGGGATTCACTATGCAGTAGGGACAAGTTTAGGCTTACTTGGATACATGGATTTTTATTGGTTTGGTGATATTGATGATCACAAGTCCACATCCGGCTATAGTTTTCACTATGGTTTTGGCCACATTTGTTGGCAGAGCAAGAAGTATCATGCCATTGCTCTTTCTTCAACTGAGTCTGAGTATTAGGGGATATCAATGCTACCATTGAGGCTATTTGGCTTCAAAATATCCTCACTGATCTTGGTATAACCTTTCAAAAGCCATCAATCATCTATTGTGACAACTAGAGTGCCATCCATATTTTGAAGAACCTAGTCCATCATCAATGCACCAAACACATCAATATCCACATGTATTTTCTTTGGGAGTTGATTCAAGAGCAAGTTATTGATTTGTGATACTATCCTACAATAGATTAGGTTGTAGATATATTCACCAAACCCTTCGTTGAGAGCAAGTATGTTCATCTATGGTCTCTCTTGGGGGTAAGGGAAATCTCTTCTAGGGGGGTCACTTAGACCTACTTCATTCAACCTCTCATTGGAGGGAACTTTTTCCCATTGGGTTTTCTACTTCTTTTATCATTGTGAGGTTATTACGTACATGGGTACCTTATCAGGCCTAGTAGCCGAGACCCATTTTTGCATCTTTGCATTGTATACTTCTCCCTAAGTTGCACTTAAGGGGGGGTGTTAGTGTGAAAGGGGTACTTTATCTAACTAGTTCATTTCTTAGCTAGTTCTCCACTAAAATCCTCTTCACACTAGCTAAACTTTGCATGGGGATAAGGTGGTTGAGCCTTTAATGAGATGAGTTGTCAAACCTCATAGTATGACAACACTTGTCATAATTTGGTTGCATCTATCTCTCCCCTTGGCTTATATAACCAAGGCATTTCCTTTGTAATCTCAATTTTCTCAAGTTGAATATAGCTTTTTATTCTTGAGAGGAATATAGTTTATTCCTTCTCATATTTCTAGTTTTTCTTTCTTTGAGTCATTAGATTCTTGGTTAGGCTAGTTAGCAACTCTTACAATTAGCTAAATATTTTTTCAAACTTTTAAAAAGATTTTTCACAATCCTCATTTCATTTGAATTTTGATTCTTTCTTAAGAAATTGGGTAAAGGGAAGATTTTGATACGCCAATGATGTAACAAAATGGCGAAAAGCCTAAATCTTTCCTTGTAAGCTACACAATTGAGAAATGTTCTTACAGGGTGGCATGCTTAGTTTAGCATTGATCTTCTTTGTTTCTACCTTGATCCCTCTATGTGACACTATAAAACCAAATAATTTTCCACTATCCACACCAAAGACACATTTCTTTGGGTTTAAACTTATATTATATTTGCAAATTCTTTCAAAGATTTGTCAGAGGATTTTGATGTGATCTTGATGAGTTGCAAACTTAGCCAAAATTTAATCAACATAATCTTCCAAAATACTATGTACATGAAACCATGGAATATTAGTGGCATGGCCCTTTGATATGTTGCTCCAACATTTTTCAATCCAAAAGGCATAACAATCCAACAAAATGTTCCCCATGGTGTAGTAAAAGTTTTTTTGTATCAGATCTTGGGGGTTGATGAAAATTTGATTATATCCCAAAAATTCATCCATAAATGATAATAAGGCATGTATTGCAATTGAATCCACTATCATGTCAATATTGGGAAGGGGAAAATAATCATTCAAAGATGCTTTATTAAAATCTCAAAATATGTACACATCCTAATGTGATTATTAGGTTTTACTACCGCCATAATATTAGAAATCCAAGGTGAATAATCAAAAGGAAGATGAAGCCAAATTCTAAGAGTTTTTCAATCTCAACCTTAACCAATAATTCTATCTTAGGATTCATCCTACGTATATTTTGTCTTATTGGTTTAGAATTTTCCTCAAGAACAATGTTATGTGTAACAATCTAAGGGTCAATACCCAACATATCTGAATAATAAATTTGTGTGATCTTCTTGCTCAACCTCATCAAGATACTTTTCAATTTGAATCACCTTTTCCTCATTAGATAATTCCATTGGTATGTTGATCGTATCTCCCACAAGTAATGCACTTTGATTTGGAACATTGGGGATTTGTTGAGATTCATCTTGTGCCAAATTGTTTTCTTCACCGAAGTATCCCTTAGCATTTAAACAATAGGTGAATCTTCAATTATAATGGTAACATGGTAAAGTGTCATAAGATCCCAAATTTTTTTCTAGGGACTCATCATTTTGAAATGTGTCTAATGACATGTCACTTCCTGTGGTATCTATCAATTTAGGATGTTCCAACTTTAGAGTTGTCTTGTGAGAATATTTCATGATGAAATTTACATTGAATGAAGGTCTTTTTGATGTTTTTGTTATCTTTGAAGGACAATAACTAAGGCATCTTGTTTTCTCTTGTATGTTAGGCTCTATAGGAACTCAGATACCTTTTTCTTTCACTCCACATCCTTTTCGATTATAGCAAGATTGTTTCAAAATTTGATACCCTTTTCCATAAATGGCTTCCATTTCTTTCAAACTGGGTGGTTTCTCATACTTGGTGTCACCATAAGTGGATGTGTAGCTTGTATACTCAACTTTGCTAGAATTTGTGGATTTAGATGATTTTGATTCTTTTTTTGTACATTATGTTGATACCACCACTGCTTCTCTTCCTTTTTTTGATAATATTTACATGACTTTATACTCTCCCATGAAGGTAGGTGTGAAATTTAGTTAACCCCAATCATCTTCCAAAAATCTTGTCTCATCTTTATCTTTGTGTTACAAGGGTTCTAATTTTGAGGTTGGTATTAAATTTCTCAAAGGACTTTTCAGTCCCTTCTTTGTTTGCAAGCAATTTTCAGATTTCGGATCGACTTTTATCATGTAAACCTTGTTGTAAGTGTATTTCATTAGACGATGAAGAATTGAGGGAAATCCATTCATTTCATGAATCCATTGCCTACCTAAGAGAAGATTGTATGAAAGTTCCTAAGGCATGACATGGATAGAAGTTTGTAATGTAACTTTTCCTACTTTTATAGGTTTAATGTTATTACACCAAACGGTTGTTTTCCCACATTATCGAAACCAAAAATAGACAAAGAATTTGGTTAAATTTTAGTCTTGTTTGCTCCAATTCTATCCAAAATATTCACACACAAACATTCAATCCTTAACCATTGTCTACAAGAGTACACCTAATCCCAACCTTGTTGATAACAATCAATATCATCAAAGCATCATTTTTCTTTTGTGTCTCCAATGGAGGTAATTCAATTTGATGAAAAATAATCAAAATTGATTGAGTTCATACCTTGAATTAGGGCTGCTACATCATTTAGTTGCACACTAGGAGGGACCACAACCTTTTGTAAAGAATTTTGAAGCATACCATGGTAAGTAGGTGATGTTTGAATGAGATCCCATAGAGAAATCTTAGGAGTGTTACAGAGTTGTTCCACAAGATCACACTTCTTTACTTTGTGGAGGTAAACGAGGGGCACTAGGAAAAATAGTTTGTGGGAGTAGTATTGATGTAGGATTGGCTTGTGTTTGTCTTGGTTTCAAAATGTTCCTTGTGTTATATGTATGAGAAACTATGTAGTAACTTGGTTGCTGTAACACATGGTTGCTAGTGAGTTGTTTTACAAAATTTAAGATGTGACCTTGAGATTTTGGTTGGTTTTGAGGTGGTCCTATGATGATCATTGGTTTGGCTTGGACTTGAGGTTGTTGTGAAGGTGGGTAAATGATGATTTGATGTGTTCTTGTATTGAATCTTCATTGTTGAGTCAGGATGTTACAATCCTTAGTGGATGATCTTGGTGAGATGAAGTCCTTAAGGGCTTCATCTAACATATCAAAGTCATCACAACTAAAGAGATTGAGAGCTATACAATGAACTTGTAGAAAGATATTTGACATTATCATATGTGTACATGCTTTCTCCAAGATTAATCATTAATTTACAATACATGATTAAGCTAAATAGGGTTGAAAATAGGTTTATAGACCTACCACTGATCTGGAAATCAGATTGTAGACCTACAAACTAATAGTAGATTATAGTTTTTTTCAGGTTTTGAAGTTATTTTTTGGGGACTGGGGCACCCAAGGGCATCTGGGTCCTTCTATATCTTTTCCAAAAGTATCAGTTTCAAAGGCTTGATTAACAAAGATTAATATTATTACAGTTTGCAAACCCAGATTTGGGATTGATTTTGCTACTATTTGGTGAATTTCTGATTTGTGTAATGTGTTGTAACAAACTAGGGTTTTGAATGTTTGCAAAATGAAAACTAATCTACCCAAATTATGAAATGATTCAAAAAATGCAAACAATTGTCCTACAAATATGAAAATAATAAGTACTGAAAAGTGAAATTCTTTTTAAATTTTAATTAATCTAAGCAAAATGACAACCTTGTTTAACATTTAATAGAACTATTCTAGAATTTCAAAATAGAAATTTACCGGCATAAAGAAAATGCAAACATAGAGACAACAATGTGTAAAGAAGTTCACTGAGCCACTTGTAGAAGGAAAGGGTTGCCCAAGGGCATCTAGGTCCCTAGCAAGGGTTCAGGAAATAGACAAACTGAATGTTTATCTCACTATTTAAGTTTACTATTTCTTCTTGCAAAGTGGTTCTATAGTTATTATTTTTCCTGACTTTTTCAATGTAAAGGAAATGTAAATGTATAAGAATTTTGGAACAAAATGACACTTTCGAATGCAATTTTGAAATTAAAATCTGATCTAAATGATAGAAACACACCCTAATGCAAGGTATGATGCAAAATGGATGCAATATTTTTGGATTTTTATAACTTTTTATGATGCAATATGCAAACCTAAATGAGAAATGTAAGACAATAAGATGCCAAAACCTAGATCTAGGGTTTGAAAGACTACCAAATAAAAAATTTATGATGTCAAATGTCAGGTTCACCAAAATTAAACATAAATTTTTTGGATAGGTTACCTTAAGTTTAGTTTCCAAAACCCAGGGTTAATTCCAACATTTCTAGGATTTCATTAGGATGCAAATCAACAAGGTGCATAGATAGACTTTCAACCTCCAAGGTGAGTCAATCATACCTGGATCTATTCCTTTTGAGTCTTAGGAATGGATTGAAAATGATTTGGAGCAATTTCCCTAGCTAGGCTATATGACCTAATATGATAAATGTAAAATATCAAAGATAAAAATATGTAAATATTAATTTACAAGTGGATCTAGAAAGTGTAGAGTGATGTGTACTTGCCACCAAAATTTAGATTCAACATGTGTAGAGGGACTCAGTTTCCATTGGTGAACAAGTCTTTGTAAACCTCTGAAAAACTTCAAAGTTTGATCCTATAACCTTCTGTCTGCTCTCTGTTCCTGTACCTGCAAATCTTCATCTTTGGATCTAGACCTGTAATAAATTTGCAAAATAAATTGATTGGGTGGCTATATGGGGGTTTTCCTCAATCAAACCATTGTTTTGGTAATTAAACCTCAACAAAAATCCAAAGATGTTATAGAAAATAGTGTGTGAACCCTAAACTTATGTGTGTCTAAGGTTGTTATGAGCTAAAATGCAAAGAAACCCTACTCAAGTGCATTAGAGTGTGATTGCTATATGACAATGATGAGATTCAATTAGGGAGAAGTCAAAACACCCCAAATAAGTCAAAAAATCAATGATACCTTGCTTTAGGCTGCAAGTAGAGTGAGGTTTAAAGATGAGAGCACCAAGGAAACAATTCATTAGGTGGAGGGAAGTGGCCAAATGCATCTTCCAATCCTATAATCCATCATGCTCTTCCATAAAGTTTAGCCTTCAATCATGTGATAAAGCTTGATCAAATCTGAAAATGGACTTGAAGACCTGCAATCTCAAGTAATGTTGCTCCAAGGCTTCAAATCTTTCTTTCTTGAATGTTATCTCTTGTTTTTATCTTCTCTCTAGTTTTGAAATGGTGAAAGGATTAGGTATTTATAGGAATTTCTCTAATTTCTTGAAAAATTAGATCTTGAAATCTGATATTTACAATTTAAATTTTGAATGTTAAAATGCCACCAACAACCCATAAAAACTTGGGTCATGGCTAAGATGGGGGACCCATTCTCCCATGGGAAAATGGGTCTTGGACCAAATTTCTAGGGCACACTTGATTGGGGGAAAAAAATAGTTGATTGGATTTATTCAATGCTTGCAATTTATCAGAAAATAATAAAAATAGGCCTCAAAATGCATAATAAAGGGATTAGGGCCTATTTAGGAGGGGTTAAAATGCATGAATGCAAGGGTCACTAAAATAGGTCCTAACTAAGTGTGAAATTGTACTATCACCTACAAGGGAGTATAATTTTCTACACTACAAAGCTATATGACCTAATATGATAAATGAAATATACTAGAAGCACACAAAGAATGAAACAGTTAATTATAGGTGAGATTGTGGACCTATCATAAAAGTTGGATTTGGCATGCAAGGGAGCACTCAAATGCCTTGTGGCATATGGGTCCCTAATAGTGGGTCCTAAAACTAATTTTGTAGTCTTCTGATGCTAGATCTGAGGTTTTGTTTCCTAGTTGCAGAGTTGTTAGAATGCTAGAAAATAAATCTGTGTTGAGTTTTTGTGGCTTGATAAATTTTAAAGGGCTTTGAATGCAACAATGGAAAGCTTGTTTTGAATCTTCCTTCAATCCTCTTCAAACCTATAATCTACACATTCAAAGAGAGAGAAAATGTTGGGCCATTTAGGGGATTGCCTCAGTCAAACACCGAGTAAGTGTTTCCACTTCTATAATGGCAATGCAAAATGATAGAAATGATGATTGAAACAAAGAAATGATGGAATCACAAAGTTCTACAACTCACCACTCTTCAATGGCTTCCTTGAAGGACTGAAGTCATACACATCACTTCAAGGACTATGATTTTGCTTTTCTTGAATGTTTGAATGCTTTGGAGACCTACAACAAGGGTTAACCTTCAAAAAACATGAAAACACATAAAATTTGACATGATGTTGGATTTTGAACTACTGCAATAAAGCTATGACATGATGCTCTTGAGTTACTCTTGACAACAACATTTTCTCACAAATTTTTTTCCTAGTTGTTAGATTCCAAATGATGAAATAACTAGGTAGTTATATGAAATTGTTCTAATTTCCTAAGAATTAGATCCCACAAGTTAACACTTGAAATTTGAAATTTGAATGTTAAAATTCCATCAAAAAAATATTAAAAATTGGTCCCTAACATGATAGGGGGACCCATATTCCCATTGACCCTATCTTCTAGGACTTTTAGTGTCGGGATCAAATCATTAATTTCTTGCATTTATTCAACACTCCCAATCTTTCAAAAAATGATAAAAATAGGCTTTGGAATGCATAATTTAGGAAATTAGGGGCTTAATTAGGTCTAATAAATTAAGGGGGACAAAAAATGATGTGAAATTGTTAAGGGTTACAATTTTTGACACTACATTTAGTCCCCACTTTAGTGAGAGTATGAAATTATGCTCAAAATCTCACTAAAGTAGAGAAATATGTCAAGAGGGGTCTGATTGTCCAAATGTTGAAGAGATAGGATGACTAAGGATCAAGGGAGGTGATCAAGACCTTAGGATCCAAGATCTTATGGCAAACCAATGTAGGCACAAAGTAACACACAAATGTATGATATGTAGCAATACAACATACACAAACATACATGTTAGAAAATAGAAAGCATACACGATGGAAACACACAACATAACATAATGTATGAATGAAAGATGAAAAAAAACATGATGTAAACACATGAAGAAGACACATGAAAAATACATAACAAAAACACACAATAAAGAACAAGGTTAGTACTAAAGGGATTTGAGTCTATAACATGCCCAACTAATATTTCATAAATAAATTAATATTTGAAATTATGAATATAAATTTAAGACATAAATTCCATAGTATTTTCCATCATAGCAATTTCATGTCTAAGAAGATAAAAGAAAATATAACTGTATATTCATTTCCAAATGTCAATAGTCAATATAAAAGGTTTGACTTGGCATTCAATCACCACATAGTCAATACAATGATTACATCAATGATACAAGTACATCATATAGAATAGAATTCCATTGTAATCCCTCATTGAAAGATCACCTCCACTAGTGGACAAGATCATGGTTACAATGATTTTCCACCCAACCACGAAGTTACTCTTCCATAAAATTCTTTTGTTCATCAAAGAATACCTAGCCCTACACGAAACACAACAAGAGATACAATTTGTAAAGTGGAATCTAGTGCATGCCTAACTACATGCATTTCTATCTACTGTTAGAACATGCAAGCTCCATGTTAGATAAAGACAAAGAGAGGATAAATAAATAAATTAGTTTGTTCCAAATAATGAATGTAAATCTTGGCCAAGCTCATGCTGCAAATGCAACTCAAGTAAGATTTTGGAAAATAAAAATCTACAATCTCTAGCACCCTTGTCGAAAGGAAACTTTTCTTAAATAAAGGGTTATCCCTCCCTTCTAGACCATCTACTAGCATCATACATTTGTGTGCTACAGTCTATCTAGTACTCTTGTATCATTTCATCACATTCCATTTCAATATATAAGTAGTCGACATAATTCAAGAATAACCATACAACCATTCATCAATTAACTATCTTTCCTTAAGTTTGACATTTACTCATCAATGTGGTTCCATTTCTATAATTTTTTTTTCCTTTGCAAATGAAATTAATCTAACATAAATTAAATGAGTAAATAAGATGAAATAAGAAGGTATATCACATGCATGTGTAGGTGTGTAAATTATTTGTTTATGGATGTGCACATATATGAAGATAAATCATAGTTTGTATATGTGTATACATTCTTTAAGAATAAAATAAAATCCATTCTATATACAAATTTATAGATTTAAGATACATTGATAACATATGATACACAAGTTCTCATCTTAACCACTTTATTCAAATGATAACAAGATGAATGCCACTACAATGGTTCAATATTTTAACAAGAAACATAGTTCCAAGTAAAATGATACAAAGTCGTTTGTAACGGGTAAAAGCACAAAGTTGTATCACACTTTCAGCCAACTTATCAGCACAACTGAATTTAAGTATTTCTAACTAAAAATCAATTTTGGTCAAATATATGATCTAGTAAGATTCATTCTAGCTAAGTTAGATACTTCCACAACTTTTTCAACCAAAATTGTTGGCTAAAAATATATGGAGCACCACTTTGAGTCCAATTTACCAAAAAAATAAAATTATTTGAAAAACTTGAAGTTTCAATAACTCCTGCCGATGTAAATAATATTTAAAAAAATATATAAAAATACCCTTTTGTAGATCCATAAGTGTAGTTTTCAAAAATATATTTATTTTAATAGTTTAATTATTATTTTTATTTTATATTTTATTTTTACTAAAAGTAGGTTATCGGCACAAAAATATTAGGTCGATTACTACGCCAAGGAAAAATACTAAAACTTACTAAAAAAATTTGAAAAAAATATGATGCACTAGATAAAATAATCTATTTTAAGATGGTATAATTTTTTTTTCCATTTTAGATAAATATTTAATATGAAAGTTGACGTCCGATGAAAACAACTATTTTTTTATTCACACACATTTTAATATTTATTTAAAAATATATATTTATCAAAATTGGAAAAAAATATATCCATGCACTAAAATTTCAAGTTATAAATATACAAAAAAAATTTAAAGAAAAAAACTAAAATTTACTATAAAAAGTTTGACATCCCATGCAACTTCATTTTTCAGCATTTTATCAGCAACTAAATTATAGTTTTAATTTATTAAAAACTAGTTTAAAATAATATTTTAAATTTTTTAAAAATACAAACATAAAATATACTAAAAAATACATATTTTACTAGTTTACATCATTTCAAAATTCAAAACATATATGCCACTTATTAGTGATTCAAGTTTAAAAATTGGATTAGCGTTGGCTGTTTCCTTTATAAAGTGTGACACAGCTTTGTGCTAATAGAAAAAGCCAATTTTAGAGACATTACGAGAACTAGTATTAATTCTTGGCAATCATTAGTTTGAGTTACTTTGTAAATGTATATAATATTATCCTATCTTCATTTTGTTCTCGATAGAATAACAAGTTCAACGTTTAACTAAGTATCATTTAATCCCTATGTTTAATTTAGAACATTGTGATAAGTTACAATCTGTTCATATTTTAAATACACACATATATGTTAATATATCAAGAATAGTAGGTTGATTAGCATTAATTTCCCTATCAACTTATACCCTTTCTTAATGTATCAATGGTACTGTCGTCCTCATATCTAAGGCACTTATTTTATCAAGTGAAAGAAAACAAATTATAAATTACCATTCATATTTGTGATGATTCATACACAAGATTGACTAAGCATGCATATATATGTGTACATACATATATATACACATGCCCATTAAAGAGATAAAGGAAGATTGATTTAAATGTCTTGACTGATCCATACACCCTTGACCTGTTATGGACTATTTTCACAAAACAATGTACCAACCAATCACATGTATTATTGTTTATGAAATACATTATAACAGACAATTATCTTGGAACGATGGTATCATTCCTTTCTTCTTATTAGAATGATGCATGATTGCTCGGTAAAATGGAAATAACAAAATGAAATAGGGTCATCTCTAATACATATTTTATATGGCCGATCTCAGTCAATAAATATATTACAGTAGTTCGATATTATTAATTCCACACTAAAGCTTTGAACATGATGATGTATATCGTTCATTAACCTACAACAATATTGGCGATAGAACCACTCATTATCCTATGTATGGAACACAATGATATGGATCATTCTGAGTCAAGATTCATGGTCGAATGGTCCATATCATTCGGCCCCAAATAATAAAGTAAATGTATATTGCTATGAATGATGATATCGTTCGACTGGGTATCTTGAGTGAAAAACACCGTAAATGGGGTTTACATTTATAGAGGACATATTGATGTCCTCAAGGAATGATGGTAAAATAAACATACGGGCTAGAGCCCGAACACACACCTTTGAATCTGATCATGCACATGCATGTTCATACACACAATGAAGGTAAAATAGGTGGTTTCACCCACAAAACGTGGCTATCAAAAAATTACATAACATAGAATGAAAACCAAGGCCACAAATACAACAACAATGTATAAACAAAGATAATAACAAGGCACTCAAATCTCATCAAGCCCAAGCATTTCTCAAAAGATATTCGAACATTTTAAGGAAACTTCTAAGAAAGGCATCAATTTTTACCTCTTTTTTCTACAAGTTCAATTCTTTTTCCTTCAACAAATTAGAAAATGCTACCCCTCCTTTCATGCCTTCTTTTTTCTAATTTTTCCCCCAAATCTTCTCTATCTTTTTGCTACATTATCTCCTCTCTTTTTTTCAAAAATTTCCCCTCACTTTCCATTGATTTTGCATACCATATTTGGAGTTTCCTTGATTCTCCATACCCTCATCACTTAGCTGCCCACTCCCTGTTATCTATACATTATTCCCTTCACTCTAATATGGGAGGAATTGGGCTTATTCAATTATGAAGGGATTTAAATGAATATTAATTGTCATCGAATGTTTCCTTTCATATAGTTTCATAAGGAATTTTCATATAAAAGAAACACTCAACATTAAAATCATTTACAACATATTTGTATATATATGTATAGTTACACACACACACACATATTTAAATTCACAAACATATATTTTTATTTCCTTTATCAAGTGCTTACTTTCATGTTCTTCCAAAATAAAAAATATATAATCATTCTTCTTATGATAATTATATATAATCAAATACATTTCCAATACCATTATGAAATTATCTATGGAATAGACAAGGTAAGACAAGCAATGCAATAAATTCGTTTCTTTCGTAAGATTGCCTATTTAACCATTCATGATTTTCATACAAAAAAGAATGATATCTATCAATTGTAGGAAAAATATAGATGTCATGGTATACTGTGGTGTGTGAGATTCTAGATTCCACTCTTGCTTACCATTCCTCATCAGATGAAGCTTTCCTGCATCAACCATGTTCTCGTTCTTCAACCTATTCCTACATATACACACTCTTACACTTGCACTTGTTCATTATTAACCTTTAACTGATAATCATTGTAAAATAATTCTCTTAAATCATAAAGTTGCAAGATAGTCATTTTTCTAATATTATTGCATTTATCAAAATTTATAAACAATATCAAATAAATTTCATTTTTCAATTATTTCAATTAACTTAACATTATTAAATGCAAGTAAGGAAATTGAGATGTGACATCCTTCCCCACTAGGAAGAGACATTGTACCGATATCTAATAAAACAAAATAGAATCACATATGTCCATTTCAACATTAAATCATACTGTTATTAAGCAACAACATATAGTGAATCATCAATAGTCTATCTAAGAAAGAAAATGAGGAAAGGAGTGTTCTATCTCCTCTACATCCTCCCATGCAACACTGTCCTCAAAATATTGGTCCCATTGGAGCTTATATTGAAAAATATCTCTATTTTGCAACTTGACGTTGCATCTATCTAGAATTCTAATGGGCTCCACTAGCACCACTCTTGGATCCTCCACATGTAAAGAATTCCAATCATGTATATGAGATGCATCTAGATGGTATGGATTAAGAAAAGAAACATGAAACACATTATGGAGTCGATTTAAAGTAGGCGGTAGAGAAAGTCAATATGCAACCAGGTTGATAACTTTGAATACATAAAAAAACCCACATATCTCACAACCAACTAGGAAGATTTTTTGAAAGTAATAGAGATTTTATGTGGCTTGACTCTAAAAAGGACCTTATTCCCTACTAAAAACTGTCTAAAGATTCCATTCTTGTTGGCATAACTCTTTTGTCTATCTGCCATCTCCTTCAATCTACCCTTGATAAGCCTCATTTTCTCTGCCATCTCCTTTAACATTTCAAGACCTACTATGATCTTGTCTTCCAATCAATCCCAACTGATGGGATTATGAAACTTTTTACCATACATAGCCTCGAAAGGTGGCATACCTAAGGATGCATGATGGGAGTTGTTATAAACAAAATCTACCAATGATAGATACTCTTCCCATTTATACTACTAATCCATGTAGTACATCTAAAGAATATCTTCTACTACCTGATTCACTCTCTCAGTTTGACCATCAGTCTAATGATGATAGGATGAACTGAAATTTAAGTTGGTTCCTAAAGATACATTCAAATTTGTCTAGAACCTTGAGGTCATCCAAGTATCTCTATCAGATATGATGGTCTCTGGCACTCCATGCAAGCAAAAGATCTCTTTGAAATTTTTTTTGGCCAAGGTCAATGATCCATCCTTAAGGTTCCCTAGAATAAAATGTGCCACCTTATTCAACTTATCGACTACTACCAAAATGAAATCGTTCCTATTCTAACTTAAGGGTAATCCCTGTACAAAGTCCATGATGATCACTTGCCATTTGTACTTAGGTATATCATGAGGATAAAGGATCCCTATTGGATGCACATATTTAGATTTGACATGCTAGCACTCCAAATATCTGGCTACATATTACACTATGTACTTCTTGAGCTTTGACCAATAATACAAGGATTTCAACTCTATGACCATCTTGGCAACTCCAGGATGTCTTGAATATGGTGCATTATGGAATTATTCTAGGACCAACTTCCTAAGCTCTCCAGAATCTAGAATATACATCCGCCTCTAATATCTTAAGATACCATCTGATTCAAACTCATACCCATCAAATCAATGGTCTGACATATCCTCTTCTAGAGCCTTCTTTACCCTCTCATAGTGCTTCTCTCCTTTCAAGTGTTGCATCAGGTCTGCTACATTAGATTGGATCTTTTCGAGGTCATAGCTACTAGATGTATTCTTAGACTAAGAGCATCTTGTTGGTTGTTTCTTAAGAACCAAGCTGATCTTAAAAATTGCCTTTGGAATTTCCAATTCCAATCCTTATCAATTGAAAGGGATTGGACAATGAATGAATGAAAGTAGCAATGCTTTCCTCCTGCACTTTGGGCTTTGAAAAACCTGAAAGGGTGATCCCACAATGTATTTTAAAGACCTCTACACCTAATATCCTAATACATTGTAAATAATAGATGAATTCCCATATAATAGCTCAACAAACAAAATGAATCAAAGAAGTTGGCTACTTGTTAACAACACTCTACATTCGAAGCATGAGAATGGTGAAACTTAACACAAAATAATAATAATTGTAACTCATTTGAAAATTTTGTTTATAAAAGTGATTTTCTGCTAAATTGGACAACAAAATATATTATGAATATTCACTTAGATCAGTGCCTCATCCCAGGAATGGAATCAATCCAAAAACCTATACAATCTGATAACAATTTAACACATAACATCATTTTAAGCTTCAAAATTACTACATTACAACATTTCAACATTATATTCTCAACCACAACTTATTAATATCCTAGCACTCAATTGACATAAACCTATAGCTTCGCTCAAGCATTTGTATTAATTCTTTGAATTAATAAGCAAGAACAAAACTACACATCCACTGAAAATCAATGGAGAAAAATAAGATAATCCTTGATTATATTATTCATAATTTATGAAACAAGTACATAGCAGAGAAAATGGATTTGAATTTGCACCATTTTGTATTATGTTGCTAGTATTGCTATCAAAATTACATATGCATGAGCAGAATAAAACCTAAGAAAAAACTTAAAAAATGCTCAGTATTCTTTTTACAATTTTCCTTGTGATCAATTACAAAACAACGAAACCCCCTGTACTTCTAGCCTTTAATTGCTTCTTATAGAAATGAAGGAGAAAAAATAGCTTTGGATTAGAGAGTACACATGTCACTATTCAATTGGACCATTACAAAATACATTCCCCCTTGCAATTATATTTGCATATTGTAGAGAGGGGGAATGCACATAAGATAAAAATGATTACCATTCATTGAAGAAGATTTAGTTGCCTTCCAAAAGGCATCTTTCATCGTTGTAGCAACATCAAAACCCTTCATCCACATCAGCTTCCAAGACAAAAAAACTCCAAATTGGGACTCTGTTTCTGCAATGGTTCGTCATCTTCAAATTCAAAGTATGCATGCCACCTTCATGATTTTGTTGAAACTAGAGAATTTTTCTTGCCATCATCAAAGTCTTCTTGACCTACAAGTGTGAGAAGATATTGGGCATACTTTGGATCAATTTCTACCTCATCACTCATATAATTTGCCTCATCTTCCTTGGCAACATTAGGTTCCTTATGGTCCTTATCCTTCATTTTCTTCTCAAATGGACCAACCTTATGATTTTTATCATCCCTTTTGTGCCTAACCAACATGTTTGTCCTATAGCCCTCTTTAGTACTACCCTTGGCTTCATCCCTCGTGGTAAAATCTCTCTTCTCTGCCATTGGTTTCACTGATTTCTCAGGTATATCTGGCTTAATTTTAGGTGTGTTTTCCTGGGTTTTAGACCTCTTAACCCTCTTCTATTACATCTTTCATCGTTGTAGCAGCATCAAAACCCTTTGTCCATGTCAAATTCCAAGACAAAAAACTCCAAACTGGGACTTTGTTTCTGCAATGGTTCATCATCTTCAGAATCAAAGTATGCATGCCACCTTTGTGATTTTGTTGAAATTGGAGAATTTTTGTCGCCATCATTAGAGTCTTCTTGACCTACAAGTGTGAGAAGATATTGGGCATACTCTGGATCATTTTATGCCTCATCACTCATATAATTTTCCTCATCTTCCATGGCAACATTAGGTTCCTTGTGGTCCTTATCCTTCTTCTTTTTCTTCTTAGATGAACCAACCTTATGATCGTTATCATCCCTTTTGTGCCTAACCAACATGTTTTTCCTATAGCCTTCTTTAGTACTACTCTTGGCTTCATCGGTCATGGTAAAATCTCTCTTCTTTGCCCCTGGTTTCATAGATTTCTCAAGTATATATGGCTTAATTTTAGGTGTGTTTTCTTGGGTTTTAGGCCTCTTAACCCTCTTTGCTTGGGTTTTCTCTCTGGTTGGGGGGATGACACACTTGGTTCACTCATTTTCTTAGTATAAGAAGCCTAGGGTTTACAAATTTTCACTAACAAAAGAGTCTTACTAGCTTATGCTCTCAAAAACAAACTTGCAAAAAAATGCCCTCCTAGATCACACATAGTTCTCACCAACCTAATAGAATTTGCAAATAAATAAACCCCTACAAATCCTAAGTACCTAAGGCTTATAGAGCTTCCAAAAATTCCCCAAACCAGCTACTTATGCATAATTGAAATAGAAAAGTGTGGATACCTACTTACTCTGGAAAAATTATCTTCAATGTTTCTACAACTGTTTGCCCGAGCTCCTCATGCATTCTTCTCTGGCTCTATACCAATTTCTCAACTCCTAAAAATTGTGATTGTGAAATACAATGACTGAAATCCCTCTTTATGTCGAATGATTGAAGTGTGTCCATTAATGTTCAAAACAAAGCTCGCATGAGTGAATTAACAATCAACCACAGAAGTTTGAAAAATGACCATTGATCACGTGATGAAATGGATCAATGAACAATTTAGATTGAACCAACAAGTTTGAAAAATATGACTATAAACAACCATTTGAATTTACCCAATTGGAATAACTCATGTGGAAAATCCTTCCAACCTGTCTGCAGGCTCCACCATCTATCAAGCACTAAAAAGAACCCTTTGTGTTAGGTTCCCTTCTTCCTTGTGTGATTCAACCTGCATACAACATTCAACAATGGGGAGATGGGGAAAAATGAGATTAAATCTCAAGCCATCAACATGTGCATGCCTTAGTGCAAGACCACTTTCCCATGCACATAATTCTCTAACACAACTGATGGCCAAGATAAAAAGATCTTCTTGCATTTAAAACATGTGCAGAAGAGTCCCTTTAAAAACATAGCTTTTATCCTTCATACCCATGAATAAAATATTTTGTTAATACTTCATTGTCTCTAATGTTAATTCTACCTTTTAGATTACTCTGTGGCACTCGCCCACTTCCCCGTTGAGAGACGAGAAGAAGAGGTGGGTCCCATATGGGATGGTAGGGAATAACCAAGATTGGCCCATGTCATCCACCATTGATCGTCGATCTCAACTAGCAAGGTGTTCACCACCTTCAAAACCCGATGGGTGAAAAGGGACACGTCATCCACCCGCCACCTTATGATATTATTTTAATGAAAAATAAAATCAAGTGAGGAAGTGGGGAATGGTATAGATGAAGACACATCACTTAATATCCACTGTTGATTCATTGAGATTGTTGCATGCTGACTATTCAAAGATGTTGTGCATGCCAATGCATAGGGCACATGGCACCCACTTCCAGCCTGTGAGAATATTATAATACAAAATAGAGCCCAACGTAGACACGAGGAGTGAGTAAGATTTTACCTTGGTGATCTGACGGTCTTCATAATGATGGAAACCTACACGTGCCAATAGTTAGTACTTAAAAGGGGGCCACTGCTAGGCACATGATAGATGGGGCATAAAGATTAAGGTTGGAGCCTTAGGCAACTAATGAAAATATTAAACCCAAACTTAGGACCCGATAAATATTTTGATGAATTTCAACCCACATTAAGATAAGGCTACATTTTTTAATAAAACAATGGGAAATGACCAGAGTCACTAGGACCCATGGGCCAGTATCAAAACAAACTCAAAGGCATAAGACATGACTTAAAAGACTGGGAACCAGTGGAAAATGGTCAATGAAGAATCATAAAATTTGCAAAGGACTCACAACTAGAATTTCTTGGAAAGGGTTTTAGCAACACAAACCCTAAGGCATGATAACAAGAGAAAAGCTACTTTCCCAAATACATGAAACTAACTAGATTTTGTAGAATTTTAAGGGGAACACAAAGCATTTTTAGGGGTTCCACTAGTGGCTCCTATTGGGGACATCTGTTCTTCTAGAATAGAGCGAGATCACAAAATCTCAAGTTGAAGCAGATCAAGTGCAAGGACCAAAAACAAAAGACTTTCTCAGACAAAGCAAGAGGACTAGACCAAAGAAAACCAAAAACACATATAGGACTGCACAACGTACATGGAAGAAACATACTTAAGAGAAGTATGGCTTCAAGAACTGTCCATGTACTGGCAGCTCTAGAAGTTCATCATATCAATACCAATACAACACTCCCCACTTCAAATTCTCTCTCAGAAACCTTTTTCTATCATATAGGATTTTAAATCAAATCTATACTTAAATAGGCTTCAACTTCACTTGATGGCCCCAGGCCCCCAAAAATGTAAAACCAGTATTTACCTATGTCAAATACTTTATTTTCCACTATCTGTATTGGGACAAGTCTGAAAACATTACCATGAATTTCCCACCAACTAAACCTATTTTTGTCATTGCAATTAACCATTATTACCTTGTGTCTGAACTTACCATTGTCATCATTAATTTGGTCCATCTAAAATCCATAATCATTGTGATGTTTTACTTTGTTCAGTTCACTATCATGTTCCACCAAATGCTCATCCAACTGGACTAAAAATTGAAAACAGTCATAGTCCACTTGACCATTAACATTATAAAAGTTGACATCAAATTTAGTTTGCACATCAAACTAAAAAATTTCATCAACACTTTGTTCAATAGTTCCATCTAGAAACATATATCTTGACCTTTTGGAGTCAAATTGCAGCTCTAATTCTAAGAAATCAGAATGAATAAAAGACTCATAAATCCCTGGAGTCATCTTCTGATTTCTCTCCCATACCAAACAAGCATTCATTTTGTGTGATGAACAAAAAGTGTTCATACACAGGCATATTTTCAAACTAATATTCACACTCACCCAAGCACTGCAAATTAGTTATACTCTCACATGCTCCACTACTTTGGAAATAGGATTTATCAAAATCCATAGTATCCTTACCATCATTCACATCAAGGTTATCAAAAAAACCATCATTACTAACAACATCCCATACATCAAAAAATATTTCCATTTCAGGTTCATAGTTGGCACCACACTCATTTTACAAATCACTATAATATTATGTGTGGAATGTTTCAAATAGAGGCTTGAAGGTTTCATAAGTTGTCTCCACAACACATCCCTCCTAGTGATTATTTAAAACACACTCACTATTATGATGAGTGCCATAGTTGACACTGCCTTACACATTGTTAGCAGGAACATTCAAAAATTTCTCATTAAGAGTTGAACAAGTACCTTCATCAATGCACTCCTTATTTGATGAAAACATGTCCATTTTTACAAAGAAACAAGCATATTCCATCTCTACACCACATAAACCATTAGGAACAACAAGGAAATGATCATGTTCATTAGTATCATAGTTTTTATCATTTCTAATGCTGTGCTTAGGATCAAGATACTGAAAACATACATTCTTTCTTCAAAGTCATCATCATTCACCAAGTTAGCATATTCTATTGATGACATACTTGGATTACATTCTAGGTATTCATCGAAAGGGATTTGTTCATTCACTTGTGAACAAGTGACTTCATGAACATGCATATCATTATAATCCTCATGTGAAGAAGAGGATTCTAGATCATCCCCATAGGAGCATTCACAATCCTTAGAAAAATAATCAGAAACTTCACTCTCATCATGACCCTCATCATAAGAAAATTCATCACTACATAGACTATGGTCAAAATTTTCAGAGTGAATGCTTAAATTTTCATTTTTAATATCTTTACCATTGATTTGTGATAAGAAATCAACAACACTTGCAAGTGTACCTTTATCTTCATCACTGGTATACATATCTTCATATGTGCTTCTTATGGGTTGATTACAATCACCACCCTCATCCATACAACAAGATGAATGTTCACTTTTTGGTATACCCTTTTTAGTTGTATGCACTCTTTTTTGATCTTCCTCAATAGGATAGTTGCCATCTGCATTTTGAGACACCACATTTTATGCATAATCACACTTGGCTTCTTCTACAATCTTTATCCAGTCAAGTACTTGATCAAAACTATGAGGATTCATGGGGATTTCCAACAAGGAATCCAAAATATTGCTGAGAACAAATCATAGGATAATTCTCCCTTGTGTTTTTTCATTTCATAAAATCTTTGAAGAAAAGACATTTGATTAACATTGCTCAATTCTTGTTGATGTTCAACTTGGAGCTCAATACAATTTGTGTGTTGTAAATATGGACAAGTTAGGACAACATAAACATTATCATCTTGACAATAACTTCTATTAGCTAATCCATTTACATGAGCTGCACTAGGATAACCAACACTTGCAGCCATATATCCCATCATCATTAAATATTTTAAGTTGTTTTCAATATCCATGTCAATTTTATATACATGATGTAATGTTGTAGGTTCTTAACCTCTCAACAAAAAGCTTAGCTCTTCATCAAATGCACCTAAATATACAACCAAACACTATGCATCCTTTGGTCTTATATCTCCTGGAATATTCGTTATTGCCTCTAAAAACCTAAGATTGAAAGCTGGGATCAACTCATCTTCTTTTTTCTGGATATTCATAAATTTTTGTCTCACTAAACTTGGATCAATTCTATCATAAAATTATTCCATGAATGCTGCCATGAACTCATTCCATGAAGAAATAGAACATGTTAGTAGATATAAAAACCAATCTATGACATCTTCCCTTAGAAACTGAACAAAAAAATTCATGACAACATATTCGTGGTTTATCTCATAATCTCCCATCATGTCCATATATGTCCACAAATTCCTATAAGCTGATTTTGACTTTTTCCCTTTGAATTTTGGCAAATGTTCCCTAACATCATTAGGAACAAGGTTTGGGAAACATGGAATACCATTAAAATTTAATGGTCTATATCTTCCAATAGAGAAATTTCTTTGATGGCATGACAAAGGATGCACACTTTCCATGCTTGTGTTTGACACCCCATAGGGATGTACAAGTGAATGATACATTTTCTTATACCCCTTTAAAAACTTTAAACATCAACCCTATAGTTGATCACTTCCCTATTTCTTTCTTTCATCAGGATGCATAAATCAAATACATCTATGTCTAAGATGATTTTAATGGGAAGATTTCAAGAACAAGCATACTTCTTCAACAAAATATAGAGGCTACAAGTTATAACTCAGAAGTATACAAAACTATTAGTATCATTCCCTTTCTTAGTGCTCAGTTCACTCAATGGGGACCCATAATTTTTCTATACTATCAAATATGGTTTTCATAACGAGTTTATGCTTCTTGAAAACCAAAACATGGAAAATACCTAGATATATTGTAGCTACCACAAAATATTTGTTCTGATTGGAAATCTTTATAGATCTAAAACCATCTTCACAATTTCATTAGGTTCTTTCCATAGAGTCGCCACCTCTCTTCATAGAGGACTAAAATTCAGCAATATGAAGTTCTTTCAAAGATTAATTTCATTTTGGGTCTTCTCCAATAATAGAGTCACACATAAATCCCTTTATATTTATAGTGACACAACCCTTTGCAAGTTTAAAACATTCAATATCTGAACCAAATGTGAACAAATTCACCCAATTCTTGAATCTCCCCAAACATTACTGGAGTTTTATGAAATTTTCATCCTAGATTCTCATTAGGGTGCTTCATTATATGAGCTTAGGTCTACTTCATCTCTTCTCAATAAACTCCTCATTCTTAATATTTCTTAATTTCCTCAAATAATGCACACTGGTGTAGAGATTTCAGAGTCACCACCCACATTTAGTGGGAGATTATGAAAATATTCATGGAATTATAGGTAGATCTTAATAGAATTTGTAAGCTCAAAGGAAAAACAACAAAACCTAGACAACGGTTATGAGGATCGACCCACTAACGCCAAAGCTATATTGAAAGATGAACTTGTATTTGCAAAGTATTTGACTCTAATACTTCTAATTTGGAACTAGAGACTTTGTATACATTGTCCCTAGTAGAGTCTCCAATATATTGGTTGTTTTCTAAGAACCAATTTGATCTTCAAAATTTCCTATGGAATTTCCAATTCCAATCCTTAGCAACCCAAAGGGATCAGCCAATGAATGAGTGAAAGCAACAATACTTTCCTCCTACACTTTGGGCTCTACAAAACCCAAGAAGGTGATCCCACAATATATTTTAAAGACCTCTACACCTAATATCCAAATAAATTGTAAACAAAAAATGAATTCCCATGTAATAGCTCAAAAAACAAAATGTATCAAAGAAGTTGGTTGCTCCTTAACAACACTCTACATTTGGAGCATGAGAATGGTGAAACTTAACACAAAATAATAATAATTGTAACTCATTTGAAAAGTTTGTTTATAAAAATGATTTGTTGTTGAATTGGCCAACAAAATGTATTATGAATATTCACTTAGATCAGTGCCTCATCTCAAGAACAAAGTAAATCCTAAAACCTCTACAATTTGATAACAATTTAACACATAGCATCATTTAAAACTTTGAAATTATTGCATTACAACATTTCAACATTATATTCTCAACCAAAACTTCTTACTAATATCTTAACACTCAATTGAAACAAACCTATAGCTTTACTGAAGCATTTGCATTAATTCTTTGAATTAATAAGCAAGAACAAAACTACACATTCAATGGAAATCAATGGAGACAAATAAGATAATCCTTGATTATATTATTCATAATTCATTAAAAAGTACATTTGAGAGAAAATAGATTTAAATTTTTGCCATTCTGCACTGATACATTTTGATCAATTTTTCGACGACGGCCCGTCAGAATTTTGACGGCTGTTCGTCATTGTTATTGCATCAGAATTTCGATGGCATTTGAAACGTCAAAATTCCGGCCCGACATCCACTATCAGTGTTGTATTATATTGCCAGTATTGCTATCAAAATTACATATGCATTAGTAGACTCAAACCTAAGAAAAAACTTTAAAAATGCTCAGTATTCTCTTTACAATTTTCTCTGTGATCAATTACAAAACAACGAAACCCCTTGTACTTCTAGCCTTGAATTCCTTCTTATAGAAATAAAGGAGTAAAAAAAACTTCAGGCCAGAGAGTACACATGTCACTATTCAATTGGACTATTACAAAATACATTCCCCCATGTAGTTATATTTGCACATTGTAGAGAGGGGGAAATAACATAAGACAAAAACCCTTTCCATTTGTTGAAGAATATTTACCCACATTCCAAAAGGAATATTTCATCGTTGTAGCAACATTAAAACCCTTCATCCACATCAACTTCCAAGAAAGAAAACTCCAAATTGGGACTCTATTTCTATAATGGTTTGTCATCTTTAGAATTAGAGTATGCATGTCACCTTCATGATTTTGTTGAAACTAGAGAATTTTTCTCGCCATCATCAAAGTATTCTTGACCTGAAAGTGTGAGAAGATATTGGGCATAATCTGGATCAATTTTTGCCTCATCACTCATATGATTTTCCTCATCTTCCATGGCAACATCAGGTTCCTTGTGGTCCTTATCCTTCTTTTTCTTCTCAAACAAACCAGCCTTATGATCGTTACCATCCCTTATGTTCCTAGCCAACATGTTTTTCCTGTATCCCTCTTCAGTACTACCCTTGGATTCATCCCTCATGGAAAAATTTCTCTTCTCTACCCCTAGTTTCACAAATTTCTCAGGTATATCTAGTTTAATTTTAGGTGTGTCTTCCTGGGTTTTAGACCTCTTTGTAGACTTCCAAATTTGACCACTCCCACATGGTCAAACTTGTCTACATTATTCGTCTATTTCGTGAATATTAATTAAATGATCTATTTAATTAATATTTCACCTTTGGCCTAAGGTTCCTGAAGTATTTAATTTAACAATTAAATACCTTACCTTACACCTTTTCTTCTCTAAATTAAATAAACATATCAATTTATTTAATTTAGTCATTTGACCTTTTTGAATAAAATCAATTTTAACTTCTTCCTTTTTCTCTCCTTGTCACATCCTCCATAACCCTCCTCTAATATGGATTAACTTAATTAATCTATGATTAGGATGTGCACACCCTTAATTAGGGTTGATGTCAAATCCTCCATATTCTCCCACTTGCCTCTAATCTCTCATTAATTTCCCTAATCACCTGTTTGCACAACTTTACTCTAATCACCTTGCCTTATTTAGCATACCTTTTTGGTCAACCTTCACATTCTCCATACTTGGCATAGACCCTCTTCCCCATGTGAATTTAAAATACACTTTTATCTCTCCAAGGCTTCTCCTCTTCCCCATGTGATCATTGAAAGGTCACATCACGCACATGTGTCAAGAACCTTCTATTATAAGGACCTCGCCTTATCCACAAGGTATCTTTTAGCTTCCCCCATAAGAACCTTGCCTTATCCACAAGGTGCTTCTCATATGAATTTAAAATTCATTTTTATTCTCCCAACCACCTTATCCATTCCAATCATATGAATTTTTAATTCACATTTATTTCTCCAACCACTTCCCTCTTCCCCATGGGTATTTTTGAGAAATAGTAAAATTCCTCATGTGTCACTTTCCTCTCATATGGGAACAAGAAATTCCTTTTTGAGGAAATCCTCTCCCATCCCAAGGTACTTGCGAGTACCTCCACCTCACCTTGTCCTTATGACACTTCACCCTCCACATGGCAAGATGTGAGGGCTTGTGAGTCCTCATCTCACCATAGCCCTTCATCTTGGCCATGTTGGCTCAATCTCAACCATCCAATTCTCTAGAGAATTCTCCTCTTAAAATGATAAATTCTCTCTCATTTGGAATTCATTAGGAATTCACACAATTGCATTTTCAAGCTCTCAAGCACTCAAGACCTCCATTGTTGCATACTTGCATACTCTCAAGCTTCATCTTTTGCACTTCTATCCATCCAATCTACTACCCACTTTTCTCATTGCATTCCCCATCTTTCATAGATCATTTTGAATCCATTTGCATCACACCTTGCCATCAAGGGAGCATAAAAAGCATTGAAGATCAAGGGCCAACCAAGGAACAAGCTTAAACAAGGTATAATCAGTCTCTTTTCATCTTTGTTTTGTTTAAGTTTAACATAGCCTAATCATTGAAATGTTTAAGTTTTTTCCTTCATTTACATTCTATTTTGCATGATTTAGAGTATGTATAAGCACTTGATCACATTTGTGGAATGCTTGGTGGGACCCACAAACGGGTCTCTTCCTTTTATGTTTGTTGTTTTTTAAGACTTTTTGTAGGTTAAGGTCACAGAGAGGCGAACCTACCCTTGAATAGGGGTGAACCTGTCCAAGGAGGGGCGAACCTACCCAAGGAGGGGAAAACCTACCCACAAACAGGCGAACCCACCCTTCAAATAGGCAAACCTGCCCTACAAGTTGGCCCTTCTGAGCATTATAACCTATTTTAGCCTCTGTTTCTAACTATTTTCTGCAAAGGGGAAAACCTGCTCTCATAGAGGGGTGAACTTTCCCTTGACACAGGTAAAACAACATTTAGATTTTAGTTTTTTTCTTGTTTTCTAACTATTTTCTGCAGAGGGGAAAACCTACCCTCACAGAGGGGCGAACCTACCCTTGTCATAGAAAAAAAAAACAATCAAACTTTAGTTTTTCTCTTGTTTTCTAATTGTTTTCCGCAAAGGGGTGAACCTGCACTTAGAGGGGGGCGAACCTGCCCTGAACAAAGACTTTTGCAAGGTAAAAAAAGTGGGTAAATATCATTTTCAGATTCTATTTTTTATTTTTTTTATTATTACTAACCCTAACCTGTCTTGTTGGCATTTGTGTTAGCTTTTCTAACATTTGTACAACTATCAACACTTATTGAAGACCAAGATATAAAATTCTAACATATTTGTTGTAGGGTAGACATATTTGATTATTAATTAGTTGTTCGCTTTCTCATTTTCTTTAATATCTAGGTACATAGTTTAATTAGGGGAGAGTCAAATATTTTGTTTTTCATGTCTTCAAAAGTCCATTTGTATCACCCAAGGAGACACTATCCTATCTAAGCTTTCTGCTTTCACTTTGTGTGAGCCTGGGGAGTAGCTGAAAATGGTTAGTGTTTTCTTCTTTAGCGGGACTTGCTTGGGGATTTCATCACCCCAACATATGATCCCAACCACACATACTGGTGGGGTATACAAAGAGGGGAGAGCCAAAGCTGTACCCCAATCCAGTCATATCATGTTTGGCGGAGCGTTGAAGCTAGGGTGATACCTAGATAGACATGAAGAGTTGGTATGAGCCTTCAGTATCTTGTTGGGGTTTCTGACTGACGCTTGTGACAGGCTAGTGTTGATGATTGTGCCTCACGTATCAAGAGTATATCGAGGACTCCCTAGACGCCTTGTTCATCCTAGATTAAGGACTGTGTTGGCCATACCTTTCACACTAATCATAGGATTATGCTATTTGAACTATCTTCTTGTGCAAAACTAGTGATTTTTTTGTCAAGTCAGCCTTATTGCTTCCTATTTGCTATGTTTTTAGTCCTTTCCATAACTGTTTTCACTTAATTCAAGTCCAATTTTGTTGTAGAGGAGTGAACTTTCCCTAAAAGGGATGAACCTGCCCTCTTCCTCAACCTTTGAGAAACTTGTTTTTATCAAAATTGTCTATGTTTTTACTGAATAGTTAAACCTGCCCTCAAAAAAGGGTGAACCTTCCATAAAAAGGGAAAACTTGCCCTAAAAGGGGTGAACCTTCCCTTAGCCTCAGCCTTTGGTCAACTTGTTTTTATCAGATTTGTTAGACTTTTCACCCAATGGGTGAACCTGCCTTTTAGTTTGGGTGAACCTGCCCTCCAAACAACCAATTTCACCTCTCGTTCAGTCATTCTGAGCACCCATTTTCTTGTTCTGAGAACCTGTTTTCCCATTATGAGTACCTATTTATCCATTGAGAGCATTTGTTTCCCATTTTGAGCACTCGTTTGCTTGTTTTGAGAACCCGTTTTCCCGTTTCAAGTGTCCGTTTACCCGTTTACCTATTCTAAGCACTTGTTTGCCCGTTCTGAGTGCCCGTTTACCTGTTCCATATACCCATTTACCCATTCCAAGTACCCATTTGGTCATTCCAAGCACTTGTTTGCCTATCTTGATAGTCATTTCACTTAATTCAATAGTCTATTTGGCCTCTTTTCTATTTTAGATAAGTCTGAAAGTCAAGTTAGGTGAACTTGACCTATTCTTTGGGTGAACCTGACCTTTGGGCTAACCTAACCAGTTCTTTGGGTGAACATGACCTAGTTTGGGTGAACCTGACCCAGTTTGGGTGAACCTGACCTATTCTTTGGGAAAACCTGACCTTCAGTTGGGTAATCATGCCCCCTAGTTGGCTGATCTTGCACATTGGTTAGATGAGTATGATCGTTATCCCATCATTTTGCATCTACTGTTCAACCACAATTTGCATCTGCATTTCTCAAAGATCATTTGATCATCATCCAAATCATAAAGGAACATCATAAAGCATCTTTAGATTGCATATCCCTCATCATTTTCTCTATCCATATCTTCTGAACTTCATTTGAAGTTATTATCCAAATTGACCTAGGTGTCTGAAACTAATTGTCATCTTGCAACGTCTTCTTAGGATCGCCATTCATCTTGAGTCAACCATCATCATTCGGCCTTATCAATCCACTTCCATCTGAAGTTGGATTTGGTGCCACAATCATCCTATCCTTAATTTGATCAACCTGAACCTTAAGTCACCTAGGGTGATCTCTGAACCTAGTTTGGAACCCCGTTTATCATCCAATCTCATATAACCATCCAATATTATCAGTCATTTCATCAATCAACCTTATCCAATCTAATCCAAATCATCCTTATCCAATCATCCAATTTAATCTGATTATCCAATCTATCCATCTAATCCAATTTCATCTTTATCAAAGTCATCCAATCAATTGATCCATTATCAAATCAAATCAATCCTCAAATCATCATTTAGGTCATCTCTGCATTGCATCCTAAGAGTTTAACCACATTTTAGCTTTTCACTTTCATGCCCATTTAGACTCAGTCACAAGCCAAGAAAAAAATGGCAACACAACAAGGTCAAGCCTCCAACAACATCACTAATACCACACAAGATCTCAACAACACCATGAGTATCCCTCAAGATCCCCATAATGGTGCATCATCACAGTCCAACACGAACGTCTAAAACACCTTGGAGTCTAGAGATAAAAACATGGTTAACCAGCCTGAAGTCACAGTTAATGAATACCTAAGCAATCCTACTAATGTTCAAATGATGGATCACCTTCTCAACGAGCGTGGGGATAAGATGCTTGCTACTTTAATCATGAATGGAGTCAAACCACCACCTGACTTCGATATGCCATAGTATACTACCACCTAGTCTTTTCCTACATCACAAGATCTATAGACCTTGCAGAACACTCTAGGAAATCCTTTTGCACCTGAAGGTACACCCATAGACAACTGGTATCATCCCAAGTTTGGAAACACTATAATCCATTAAGTTTCCAACTATTTTCATCTTCAATCCACAACCTCAATAGCAACACTCGATCTAAATGACCCTTATGTTTATGGCATGTCGCATAATATTCCATCTGCCCTGCCACTTCCATTACAACACCCTGGTCATCCACCTGTCAACACTGGTGGCACTCCCCTCCTGACTTTGATGCCACCTCCAGGAGCTGCACCTACTGACAACCTCCCACCACCACCTCAAAGTAATATCCCTACCTATCAACAACCTCCCATTAACCCCCATCAATCTATTGTGATGTAGGCACCACTGTAACATGCTACTATCCCTTCACAAACACCACCACAACATGCTTTTCTTGCTACTGTTTCATCCAAACCACCTCATCAACAACCTCTACAACAAAACGTCACCATCCCATAACAAAACGTCACCATCGCACAACAAAATGTTTTAATTTCTCAACATCCCTTGCATCAAGCCACACAAACTGCATCATAGCCATTGACAACAACCCATGGTGCTTCTACAATAGTCCCATAATAGCAGCATATCCCATCTCATCCCTTTTATCAGTAGCCACCACAACAACAACAACCCCAGGACACACACACTTCAACACAAGCACAAAGAAATCCCCTTACACAATATATTTATCACCCATCTAGCACGTACACCTTTTATGCTGCTATGCCTAATCCAAACATCCATGTGGCTGCTTGGAATCCACCATGGACACAACTACCTCCTTACACAAATCCCCTGCAATCGCATGCCAACCCATACCAACACCAGTCTAATCCACAACAACCTCCATACGTCATATAGCAACCCAATGACACATATAATTAACAACCCAATCCCTATCATGCTCAACAACAACCTTCATGCCAACAAGGTGCTTCATCCACATCCTATGTGCAACAAAAACCACATTATCAATAGGGTGCCCAATCTACCTCTTATTATCAACAACAACCACCTTGTCAGCAAGGGGATTCCACATCATCATACTACCAAACCACTATGCAATATCAATAGGCTACCCCATCCATCTCATATTATCAACAACAACCACCATATCAACAAGCAGCCTTAGCCTCTTACCATCAAAATATGCTTTATGCCAATCCGCAATCCACTCATGCCAATCAGTACCAATCAACACCTCTGTACACACCTCAACCTACTTATGATCTAGCTGCTTTGGCACCATCCTCCTCGCATCAACAATATCCTTCACACAATCAACTCAATCCATCCAATTCGACTCCCACAACACCTATCAATCAGGTTTTAGAAGAAGTCAAAGCTGCACTAAAGGATTTACAAGTAGGGACTAACAAATTATCATTCAAATTTGAGGATATTTGTCCCTATTCGTTCGATCCTTTGATTTCCTTCCTTCCGTTCCCAAAGCATTTTGAAATTCCTAAATTCGATAAATATAAGGGAACCAAAGACCCCAAAGCTCACCTTGAAGTGTTCTATGCCCACTGCCAAGAAGCCATGCACAATGACAACTACCTTATTAGATTGTTCCTAGGAGTTTACAGGGAAATGCTCTTGATTGATTTATGGGTCTAAAGAAAGGATCTATAAAATCCTTTGTGCAGCTTTTAGAGGAGTTTTTCTCCTACTTCTCCTTCAATCTGGAGAAGGATGTTGATACACTAGATCTCCTAAAGGAAAATCAATGGGAAGGAGAAACCTTTTCCAACTATCTCCAAAGATGATGATCCCTAGCAATTCATATGAAATCCCCATTATGGGAAAAGGACATGGTCATCGAGAACTCCCATCCCAACATGGCCCACAACTTCAAACTCCACTGTGTCATGACCTTTGCTGAAATCATGGAGAACGGTCCAATTCTGGAAAGAGCCCTTATCACTAAAGGGCTAGTCAAAATCTTTAATTATGACAAAGAGAAATCATCCGAGGACAAGCCCCATTATTGGAACAAAAATAAGAATGTTGTCAATGATGGCATAACTGACTCCAAGAATGTCTAGGTGGCTAATGCTTTACAAAAGCCGCAATATCATCTTCCCCAACAACCCATTCCTAATGCCATATCAGTGCCTCAAGGGGCACCCCATCCACCTCAACAATCTAATAATCAAGAGGGAAACAAATGTCAGTTCACTTAGTTAGGAGAACCCCTCAGTGTCGTGTTCAACAGGATCCTGCAAGCCAATTATCCAATCACATATCTTGTGACTAAATGCCTTGACGAATCCAAACCTAAGCCCAAATGGTACAAAGAAAATGAATATTGTGAGTTCCACAAAATTAAAGGGCATACGTTGAATAAGTGTCAATGTCTAAAAATGTACATATAGGACCTTATAGATTTGGGTGACATACATGTCGATGCCAACACAATGCCATCATCCAATGCTCAGTTACAAATATACCAGAATGCTTTCCCAAAACATAACCAAGGTCCTTGTACATAAAATTCAAATCCAAGGACTAGCAATCGTAATGATCAAAATAACATCAATAATATCAGTTACAAAAATGTGTCATTTAATTATTAGAGCATTGTCATGCATATTGAGAAAGTGGAACCACATGTATCTATGATATGCATGAAAGGAAAAGAGCCACAATGTGTTGTTACCACCCATTGCACCCACATCACAGTCTTGGGAGCTTCCGCATCCACCTAGCCACCATCCACGCCTTCTCAATACAACATCCTTGACCATTTGGGAAAGACTCCGACACAAATATCCATTCTAGACCTGCTTAAGTCCTCCCCCACGTACCAAGAAATCCTAAATAAGGTTGTACGACACTCAAGACCCTAATGACATAGACCCTGCGTAGTTCCAAGCATTAGTAGGGTATCTCTCAACAACCTATCAACTAGGCTTTAGTCAAAATGACATGCCCTACATCGACTCTAATCATAACCGACCCCTTCATCTATAAGTCCTAGTAAATCATCATAAAGTAAAAAGGGTCTTGGTAGATAATGGTTCTTCCCTAAACCTCTATACATTAAAATTCATAAAAAAGGTGGGATACACCCATGTTGATTTAAACAATCAAGTCATTACAATCAAGGCATATGATAATGCAAAACATGATTCTGAAGGTACAATATGTCTTCCAATTTAGGTTGGTCCAGTTGTGCAATATATCACATGTCATGTCCTAGATCTGGAGTTACCCTATAACCTCTTCCTCAGCCATCCATGGATTCATGCCATGCAAGCCGTCCCATCTACATATCATAAATGCCTGAAGTTACCATTCAATGGGGTTGAACTTACCATTCACATGGACCCTCAACCATTCAAATACTACCGCACATTAGAATCTTCCTTTCCCCATTCCCACTATTGTCCTGGAGTGGAAATGGGACTCCCTCAGACATCATCCACCCATTCATCCACCAATGCATTAGCTACCACTTCATCCGCTCCATCATCCACATCTGATTCCACCCTTACAAAGGTCGAAGTCATCGACAAGGGATGTGGTGAGTATGAAATGCGGATAGCTCTGAACATGGCTACTATATCACACTCACCACATACATATGGTCAACTGTCACAATCTACACCAAAAGAAGAAGACAAGACCATCACCTTTAATGTTCTGAATATATGATCCAACAACTTTCACTCTCTTGGGTTAAGAAAAGATGAGCTAGAAGATGACATAAGCCAATGGGCCTACCATGAAGAACTTGATCCCTTCCCTACTTTAAAAGAGTATTTCTAGGAGAATTATCCTTGGCCCTCTAAGTTCGTAGAAAAGTACAATTATCAGGGGGGAGGCCTTGGTGTTGAAGAACAAGGAAGGAAACACCATATTGAGGCCACAATAAGACCAAGATATTCAGGCTTGGGTCATGACATGAAAAAAAAAGGTCCTATAGCATCATCTAGCCCTTCTAATAACATTAGTGAAAGCAACGGTCTTCTTGAGGACATACCAGAGGAGGAGTCCATCATACATGTGTACGATGATGTTGATCATACCTACCTATCCTCCATGTTTTACTGCTTACACATTTGCACTATTAGCCTATCCCTTAAACACCCTGAGGTCATAGATTGGGACTTACATGGAAGTGCACCCATCGATGCCTTTCCTACAATGGATCAATATGTACACCTTATGGGATTAGGTGAAGATGAACACCCTAACCGTAAAAATAAAAAAGGGTCATCTAGCAAAAACCTCCCGAAGGCACTTCTTGACTTAGAAAAAGTAAAAACAAAGGGTGCATCCGATAGCGAAAACCTTGATGAGGTGCTAGAGGATGGGGATGTTCATCTTCCCCTTGTAGGGACTCAAGTATTTGAAAGATCATCCATCTTGATAGAGGAAACACAAGAAATCAATTTGGGAAGTAAAGATGATCCCAAAATCACCTATGTAGCCAAGGCATTATCGGAAGAAGAGTATTCTACTATCTCCAAGCTTCTTAAGGAAATACAAATCAATTTCACATGGGCATATTCAAACATGCCTAGGTTAGACCCTACCTTGGTAGTACACCATCTAGATGTGCATCCTGATGCAAAACCAATTAAGCTATAAATTGGGAAAATGCACCTGCAAGTTTCCCTATTGGTCAAGAAAGAATTGGAGAAGTTGTTGGAGGCCAAATTCATAAGACCCATTGATTACTCCGATTGGATCTCCAACATCATGCTAGTAGCCAAGCCTAACGGGGATATCATAGTATGTACAAACTTTCATGATCTCAACAAGGCTTGTCCTAAAGATGAATTTCCTTTACCAAACATAGACATGTTGGTAGACCTCATTGTAAGACACGAGATACTTTCCCTTATGGATGTCTTCTTAGGATATAATTAGATTTGAATTGGTCCTGAGGACCAACATAAGACAACCTTTACAACACCATGGGGTACATTCTTCTATAATGTCATGCCTTTCGGTCTAAAAAATGTGGGGGCAACATACCAACACACCATGAATATAATCTTCCATGACCTCATCCATATCATCATGGAAGACTATGTTGATGACCTATTAGGGAAATCAAGAACAAGAGAAGAGCATCTGACAGTCCTCAGGAAAATCTTTGAGCATCTAGAACAATAAAAGCTAAGGTTAAATCCAAAGAAATGTGTCTTTTGAGTCATGTTAGGCAAGCTATTGGGTTTCATTGTCTCTCCTAGGGGCATCAAAGTTGATCCAACAAAGGTTAAAGAAATCATGGATATGCCCCCACCATGTAACCTAAAATAGTTGAGAAGCCTTCAGGGTAAACTTCAATCCATTCAATGATTCATTACTCAGTTTTTTGATAAGTGTTAGTCATTCAATCACCTCTTGAAGAAAGATAATGCTTTTAAGTGGACTCAACAATGTCAACTTGGCTTTGATAAGATCAAAGAATATCTAGCTCATCCACTAATTCTTATGCCACCAATCCCTGGTAAACCACTCCTGTTGTACATTTCTGCAACTTTAGTGGCATTGGGGGCATTGATGGCCCAACACAATGAGTCATCAAAAGAAAAATCCATCTATTACATTAGCCAGACCTTGGTTGGTCATGAACTAAACCATTCTCTAATTGAAAAAGCTTTCCTCGCCATGGTTTTCAGCTCACATAAACTCTAATATTACATGCTCAACCATCCAGTAAAACTCATCTCCAAGGTTGATCTACTAAAATACCTGTTATCCAGAACAATTTTAACTGGTCGCATGGCTAAGTGGGTCATGATTCTAAGTGAATTTGATATTGAATATGTGGATTAGAAGTCCATTAAAGGGTAGGTGATAGCTGATCAGCTAGCAAATGCACCCCTTGTCGATGCTTATCCTCTGACCACATAATTTCCAGATGAAGGAGTCTTTGCAGTAATAGAAGGAGCTACATGGAATTTGTATTTCGATGGGTCATATACATACAATGGATCAGGGGAAGGAATCTTTCTTGTCACCCCTCAAGGGGACTATATACCAAATTCATTTAGATTGGCCTTCCCCTACACAAATAATATAGCTGAATATGAAGCTCTTCTTATTGGCCTTAGAATTGCAATTCAGTGGCATAACACTCATCTCAGAGTCTTTGGTGATTCCTAGTTAATCATCAAACAAGTCAATGATGAGTTTCTTACAAAAGATGACAAGCTATTGGATTATAAATGTATGGTAGATGACTTCAAGAAGTATTTCACATCCATTCAGTTTGACCAAATTCCAAGAATCCAGAACAAAGCAGCAGACGCCAAGGCTACCATTGGTTCCTTAATTGACATGCCTAAAGACAAGACATAGTGTGAGTTCCTTGTAGAGCAGATCTTAATCCCGACATATGATATCCCATAAAATGAGATGGTATGTGAGATCGTAGGTCTCACATCCCCTTGGTACCATGACATCTATACCTACCTTCATGATAACATCCTACCTCCTAGCCTCACACAAAACCAACGTAAGTCTTTCATCCAATGTACATCCTGCTACACCATCATAGGTGATACACTTTATCGATGTGGGTATGATGGAACCCTCCTCCGGTGTCTGAACGATATTGAAGCTAACACCACGTTAACAAAAGTACATAGTGGTGTATGTGGGGCCCACTCGAATGGCATGGCCCTAGCTAACAAAATACTCTAAACAAGATATTATTGGCCTACATTAGTGTTGGATGTTGTGGATGTGTTTCTGATATGTGGTTGTCATTGATGTCAATACTATTAGCATTTGATGTATTAGAGGTTGTACATGTTGAGGATATTGAGAAAATTGTAAAAGAAAGTATTCCAGGTTCCCAGTGGAACTATATAGGTCATGAAGGAATCTTGTTCTTTACGTTAAAGTTCAGCTGTTGTGGACTAAAGGTTTTTTTGTTGAGTGTATCTAGATCATCTACCAAAAGTTTCAGAGGTCCGCATATAGATTTGATCATGGTGTGGTTTGACAGTGTTTCTGTGGTCTCTATCAGTGTTCCTGAGTGAATTTTGTGTGATTCTAGAAATCTCAATTGTTGCGAATGTTTCTCTATGGTTTCTTGGTGTTCTTGGATGTTTGTAGATCATGCTCTATCTTTGTGGTACGTCCACATTGATTGGTGTGCTCGTGGTCGGAAATTTTTCCTGTGTATGTTCAATTTTTCTTTGTGTTGGTCGACATGTTGGTGGTAGCATGTTGTGGATCGCCGAGGTGAAATTAATTGAAGTATTTTTGTGTTGGAATTGTTAATTTGGGTCCCCACTATGTTGTGGCTGACCTTGGTAGATTCGCATTTAAAAATTTATTTGTAAATTTGGGCCGAAATTGAAAATATGTTTAATTTTCCTGGCCGACTCAGTTATTGATGAAATCTCATGTAGCGGATATATAAGAGCGATTGTTTCATTAGTGTAGTATGTTGGAAAAGGTGTTGAGTGTGCTCTTATGTGTGTATGTGTGAATATCATTCGATTACAGAGCAGAGTGTGAAGAAGATCGAGTGAAGTGTAAAGTAGTTTGTGAAGGAGTTTTTTGTGCGTAATTGGAACTATAATCAAGCTTGTGGAGAAGCTATTCTCTCAGTTCATACCCTACGAATTTTAATCCTATTTTGTATTGTTGGGCAGTGATTCCCTTCTGTAATTGAGTAGTGAGCTCTAGGCAGTATGCCTGAATGCATGTGCATTCCCCTTTATTGATTTCATTATACTTTTAACAGGGTATAATCTTGTGGACTAACATCCACCGTGGTTTTTCCCCTAACAAGGTTTCCACGTAAAAAATCTTGGTGTTCTTTGTGTCTTTGCTATGTTAATTGCTTATGGTTAATTGTTTATTCATCAGATCTAAGATTAATTTAAGTAAAGTTTGAAAAGTTTATTATTTTGAGACAAATGATTCACCCCCCCTCTCAGTTGTCTATCCTTATTTTTCCAACAATTGGTATCCGAGCAGGTTCCTCTGAAGAAGTCTAAAAGCTTGAGGTGTTCTGAGATGGATACATTCAAGAAGGACAATCCAAGATTCGATGGAACTAACTACTCATTGTGGAAAGTCAGGATGCAATGTCACCTAAGGTGTATTGGTGAAGCCTACTGGAAGATTACAAAAGATCCATATGTTATTCCTCATAATGGTCCCTCCATTGCTGATGAGATCAAAGATACTGAAAGTAATATTAGAGCTATTGAAGCTTTGGTGAGTGCTCTAACAGATTCAGAGATGGCTAATGTGGTAGGATTGTAGACAATTCATGATATTTGGTCAAAGCTGGAAACTTTTTATGAAGGAGATGCACGGGTGAAGATGGCTAAACTACAAAGTCTAAAAGGAAAGTATGAGAATTTGAAGATGGGTGAAGATGAAAATATCACCTCTTTTATGCAAGGAGTAAATGAAATAGTGATGGGTATTACATGTGTCAGTGGTTCTCTAGATGAGGATGAAATTGTGGCTAAGATACTTATATCCTTGCCTCCCTCCTACAAAGTGAAGGATCATGCTATTGAAGAGCTCGGATCAGTAACAAAGATGTCAAGAGACACACTGGTTGGTAAGCTTGCTACTTTTGAATTAAGTGAATTTGGTGAATCTGTTCCAAAGACTAAATCTGCATTCAAGGCTACTGTATCCAGACGTAACAAGCAAAGATATGGTTTGGGAGAATGTTTCAGAAAGATATCCAAGTATGATGAAGAATTGGAGCAGCTTGAAGAAAAATAAAGAGAGGTAGAAGAATTGGAAGCACTGATTGTAAAGAAAGAAGGAAAAGAGAAAGGTAAGAATGAAGGAGTGTTACCTATTAAATTTTTTCATGCAGTAAAATAGGTCATTTTGCATCAAGATGTCCTGAAAGGGTTCCTAGAACTAAGCCTAACAAGTCTAGATTCCGAAAGAAATGTTAATTAGCTGAAGAAGGAGTGATTGATGATGAGTCTAATAAAGATATTGGAAATGAAGATGAATGGGTTTTCATTGCTACTGTTGAAAATAGTCTTGTGGCTACTGAATCTACTAAAGATGAGAAAGCTCTTACAGCCTGAGTTGAATAAAAGGATGAGTGGGTTATTGATAGTGGATGCTCACATCATACGACTGGTGATAATTTTTTTTTTGTAAGTCTAGAGAAATATGATGGTGGTGTTGTAAGATTTGGAGACAACAATGCTGGTGTGATTCATGGAAAAGGTTCTATTTGTCTTGGTGGTAAGGATAACACTAATGATGTTCTTTATGTCGAAGGCTTGAAGCACAATAATTTGAGTGTTGGACAAATGGTGGGAAAAGGCTATGATCTACAATTCAAAAATGGAAGATGCAAGATATGTGGAAAATCTGGCAATATGATTACTACTGGTATACAAACAAAAGGTAATATTTTTCACTTGAATACTACTAGTGGGAGTTGTTTAATTGCTCAAGTAGATGAAAGATGGTTGTGGCATAGAAGGATATGCCATGTAAATTTTGATAACATTTTCAAGGTAAGTCCCACTCAAGCAGTAAGAGATCTACCTAAGTTAGTGAAGCCTGCTAACACAATTTGTAAGGAATGCTAGATGGGTAAACAGACTAGAGTCTCCTTCCGGAGCAAACAGTTTCATTCAGATGATTTGTTGGAGCTACTACATACTAACCTCTATGGTCCCGCTAGAACCAGAAGTATTCATGGAGAAAGGTATTTTATGTTGATCATTGGTGATTATTCTAGAATGATATGGGTTTCCTTTTAAGAGAAAAATGTGAAGCACTGAAAAAGTTCAAAAGTTTCAAGGCTATGACAAAGAATGAGAAAGGTCTAAAAATCAAGTGTCTGAGATCTGACATAGGTGGTGAGTTCACCTCCAGGGAGTTCAACTCTTTTTGTGAAGAACATGGGATTAGAAGACATTTATCTGATGAAGAGAATACAAACAAAGGGAAGAATGTTTAAACACATAATCAACTTCAAATTGTGCCATATTTTCCATATGTTCGAGTTGTTCTGGTAAAGAAAATTCAATTCGTTCTGGTAAGTCAAGGTAGTCAGGAAACAGAGACAAGTGCAAGTATAGAAGGAAGATCAGAAGAATCAGAAGTTCAAGAAAATTCCAAAACTCTAAGGTATGTAAAGCTAAACCATTCTGAAAGCCAAATTATAGGAGATAAGAATAAAGGAGTGCAAAATAGAAGCAAGATTGTAGAATAATATTGCCTAATTTCCAAGATTGAACCTAAAGATGTCATTGAAGCTTGTCAAGATGAACACTAGATGGAAGCTATGAAGGAAGAGCTGACACAAATTGAAAAGAATGACACATGGATACTAGTTCCCAGACCTAAAGACAAAAATGTGATTGGTACTAAATAGGTGTTTCGGAACAAGCTAAATGAACAAGGTGAAGTGATCCAGAACTAAGCAAGACTAGTATGCAAAGGGTATTCTCAGATGGAAGGTGTTGATTTTGAAGAAACTTTTTCCCTTGTTGCTAGAATCGAAGCAGTTAGATTATTTCTTGCTTATGCTACATACAAGGACTACAAAGTCTATTAGATGGATGTGAACTCAACATTTTTGAATGGAGAACTAGAAGAAGAAGTATATATTGAACAAACAGATGGATTTTAGCTAACTAACAAGGAAGAAATGGTCTGCTCCTTGAAGAAAGCTCTATATGGACTCAAGCAAGCCCCCAGAGCCTAATATGCTAGATTAGACAAATAATTACTAAAGCTTGGATTCACTAAAGGTACTGTTGATAGCAACCTATATTTCAAATTAGATCATGATAAAGAATTAATTATAAAAGTCTTTGTTGATGACATCATTTTTGGAGGAGATGACAATTTATGTATGAAATTTGCTGATGAGATAAAGGATGAATTTGAGATGAGTATGATTGGAGAGATGAAGTTCTTTCTAGGATTACAAGTGACCTAGTTAGACAAGGGGATATTCATATCTCAGTCCAAACATGTGAGAGAGCTACTGAAGAAATTTGGGATGGAAGATTCAAAGCTTGTTGGTACTCCCATGGTGATCAGATGTAAGCTAACATAGAATGATGATTCTCCCAAAGAAAATCAAACAGATACAGGTAAATGATCAGTGGATTACTTTATTTAACTCAGACTAGACCAGATATTATGAATGTTGTATGCATGGTTGCCAAATTTTAGGTTGATCCAAAAGAATCACATGTAACTGCTATTAGGAAGATCTTAAGATATCTGAAAGGAATGGTTGAATTTGGACTTTGGTATCCAAAAGATGATGATCTCACTCTGAGTGCATATACTGAGTCAGATTGGGGTGGTGATGTAGATGACAAAAAAAGTACTAGTGGTGGTGCTTTCTTCCTAGGGAAGAAGTTGGTGTCCTGGTTGAGCAAGAAGCATAATTCCATTTCTCTATCTATTGTTGAAGAAGAATATATTGCTGCTACAAACAATTGTACTCAAGTAATATGGATGAAACAAATGTTGAAAGATATCAGGGTGATATATGAAGAGCCATTGCCATATACTGTGACAATTCAAGTGCAATAAATATTTCAAAGAATTTGGTACTACACTCTAAGACCAAGCATATGTCAATCAAGTTTCATTTCTTGAGAGAGAAAGTGAATGAGAAAGAAGTCAGATTGGAGTATGTTCCTACTAAAGAGCAGATTGTAGACATCTTTACTAAACCATTGCCGAAGGATACTTTTGAGTATCTCAGAGGAATGCTAGCGGTAGTTACCCCTCCTGATGAGAACTAAGAAGATGCATTTACTTGCATCAATCTGTGAGCTACATTGCTATATTCTAATCTAGATTGATGTTTCCATGGCTGCTACTCAGGGGGAGTAGTTAGATGTGTAGATATGTGGTTCAGAGCGTGTATATGGAAAGTTCGTGGTTACCTTTGCCATTGATGTCAAAGGGGGAGAAGTGCAATGTGAAAAATACTTTTAAGAATCAAAGAGAAGTTAAGGAAAAGAGTCATAACCAAAGGGAAAACAAGTGTGTTGGGTTGATGGTATTTTTCACATCATGTGTTTCCATCAATGGCAAAGGGGGTGATTTTTGGATGTTGTGGATGTGTTGCTGATATGTGGTTGTCATTGATGTCAACACTATTAGCATTTGATGTATTAGAGGTTGTACATGTTGAGGATATTGAGAAAATTGTAAAAGAAAGTGTTCTAGGTTCCCAGTGGAACTGTACAGGTCATGAAGGCATCTTGTTCTTTACATTGAAGTTCAGTTGTTGTGGACTAAAGGGTTTTTGCTGAGTGTATCTAGATCATCTACTAGAAGTTTCAGAGGTCCGCGTATAGATTTGATCATGTTGTGGTCTGACGGTGTTTTTGTGGTCTCTGTTAGTGTTCCTAAGTGAAGTTTGTGTGATTCTAGAAATCTCAATTGTTGTAGATGTTTCTTTGTTATTTCTTGGTGTTCTTGGATATTTGTAGATCATGCTCTATCTTTGTGGTACATCTACATTGATCGGTGTGCTTGTGGTCAGAAATTTTTCCTGTGTATGTTCAATTTTTCTTGTTCTTGGCTGACATGTTGGTGGTAGCATGTTATGGATCGTCGAGGTGAAATTAATTGAAGTCTTTTTGTGTTGGAATTTTTAATTTGGGTCCTCACTATGCTGTGGCCAACCTTGGTGAATTCACATTTAAAATTTTATTTGTAAATTTGGGCCGACATTTAAAATATGTTTTATTTTCCTAGACGACTAAGTTATTGATGACATCTCATGTAGAGGATATATAAGAGTGATTGTTTCATTAGTGTAGTGTGTTGGAAAAGGTGTTGAGTGTGCTCTTATGTGTGTATGTGTGAATATCATTTGATTACAGAGCAGAGTGTGAAGAAGATCGAGTGAAGTGTGAAGTAGTTTGTGAAGAAGTTTTCTATGTTTAATTGGAACTATAATCAAGATTGTGGAGAAGCTATTATCTTAGTTCATACCATCCGGATTTTAATCCTATTCTGTATTGTTGGGTAGTGAGCCCCTTCTGTAATTGAGTAGTGAACTCTAGGCGGTGTGCCTAAATGCATGTGCATTCCCCTTTATTGATTTCATTATACTTTTAATAGGGTATAATCTTGTGGACCAACATCCACTTTGGTTTTTCCCCTAACAGGGTTTCTGCATAAAAAATCTTGGTGTTCTTTGTCTCTCTGATGTCTTAATTGCTTATGGTTAATTGTTTATTCATCAGATCTAAGATTAAGTTAAGTAAAGTTTGAAAAGTTTATTATTTTGAGACAACTGATTCACCCCCCTCTTAGTTGTCTGTCCTTATTTTTCCAATAGTTAGAACATGATTCCTATGAGTTCGTCAAAAAGTGCCTACCTTGTCAGCAACACGCCGATTTGATACATGCTCCAGCACATGATTTACAACCTTTTGTTGCACCATGGCCTTTCTCTTAGTGTGGTTTCAACCTCATCGACAAGATTTATCCCCCATCCTCCAATGGTCATACCTTCATCATTACTGCAACTGAGTACTTTACTAAGTGGGAGGAAGCAATGCCACTCTCACAAATCACAAGTACTCAAATTTCCAAATTTATCCTCTTCCATATTCTCTACAACTATGGAATATCCTCAACCATCATTTCTGATAATGGAAAACCTTTCAAGAACCAAGCTATGAAGCACCTTTGTGACACATTCCATATCCACCATCGTTGGTTAACGCCTTATTACCCCTTGGGCAATGGTCAGGCCAAAGCAACCAATAGGACCCTCATCAGAATCCTTAAGAAGGTGGTCAACAACACTGGTCAAGATTGGCACCTCCATGTTCATCCTACCCTTTTGGCATATCACACTTCCATCTATACCCCTATCAACGCCACTCCATATTCCCTCGTCTATGTTGCCAAAGCTATCTCGCCAATTGAGATGGAAATTCCCTCACTGAGAATCTCTTTAAAGAATCTTATCATTGATGAAGATGCTCGAGTTTCCAAGCTCAGCCAACTAGAACTCTTAGATGAAAGATGAATCAAAGCATATGATCATCTTCAATCTTGTCAAAATCACCTAAAAAGAAGTTACAACAAGAAGGTATGTCCCTGTTAGTTCAATGTTGGTGATCTAGTCCTTAAGGAAAATCAACACACTCAACATGACCATGAAAAGAAGGGAAAATTTGAAGAAAATTGGCTTGGTCCTTATGTCATAACCGAAAAATATGGATTAGGGGCCTACAGACTTGTGACACCTGAAGGAGAGCCCCTAGAGGAGCTCATTAACATCTTGCACCTGAAAAGGTTCTACACCTAAATCAACCGAGGTATCCTATCTTGTCAAATTCAAAAAAATAAAAATAAAAAGTGAAAAATTATAAAAAAAAATACAAAAAAATCTAAAAAATCTAAAAAGTCCAAAAATAGTAAAGACAAATAATTCATCCTATGGTGAAAACCACCCTTGGTGGCACCTTGGATAAGTACATTTGGTGAAAAGCTGGTCACAGGTGCCATTCTTTAAGGGCTTAATCATTATCTACCTTGAGTCCTAGTTACTTTATGTTTCCATCTATCTCGACCTTGTATCCTATCATCTCACCCATCCTCTCTTTCCATCTACATCCAGCATCTTCCCGCTTGGTATATTTTGGTTGAGCATTGGATGAGCTTCATCCGCTATTAGTTATCTTGAAATTTTATCCTAATCTGAGCTTGTGTCGTTAGTCTGGTCATCTTGTTGGTCCTTCGCTCTCATGTAGAGTCCTCAATCATGTCGGTCTTCATCTCGCTTCCATCTTGTCACATTATCCTTATCATATTTTGTCAAACTATGTTTTCCTTATGATTTCACATAGGCAAGGTTGATCATTTGATCCACCCCCAGGGAATTTTGACTATCCTAGTCTAGTCATCCACCATTTGTCTCTATCGTCCTCTTTTCGCTTTTATCCATGGTTAGTCATTGTTTGTCCTTTTCCGAACTACGTTGCCCCTGTGCTTTCACGTAGGAAAGGTTAATCTTTTGATCCACCCCTAGGGCTTTGTTTTCATTTGTCCATCATGTCTTTCATCATCCATCATTGGTCTCCATTGGTCCCCTTTCTGCTTTTATTCATGGTCTTTTATTTAACTATGAGGGCTCTGCACTTTCATGTAGGCAAGACTAATCTTTGATTGGCCCCTAAGCCCCTAGGTTGTTAGGGTGTTTGTCTCGTCTCTTGTGTCTTGTGTCGTGTCGTGAAGTATGCCCTTATCTAGCTGGGTCTTCACAAATAAAATCCACTTGTATCATGAGACTCAATTGGTTTCAAAATTTACTGCATCATAATCAATCTTTTAGTTTAGTATCCATCTCTGGTCTCAATAGGATGCATCCTTTCAAACAAACCTAATTAACCACATCGATCCTCTTGATCGTATGGCATAGGATGTTTTGAATTTAATTGTGATCTTTTGATGCTTATGGCTTTTATTTATCATTTGAGCTCCCCATCACAACTTGTCAAGGCCACCATGATCTATCATATTATGGTGTGTTTTTCTTGGTTAACATGGGGGGATATCTTTCTCTTTTTGTTTTGTTGTTGTCTTCTGGGTTGTCCCATGTGGTACCCACCAAGATCCCCAAGGTCTTGTGTCATGCTGGGGCATCCCTTTGTGCTTGTGGTTATCCCAATACCTGGCCTGACCAAAGTATTTGTGACTTTGGGGTGTTGGGATAGCCTCCTTGTCTATTGTGTTTTTTTTACACATTAGACACTAATTTTCCTTGGTTTACATACCATGGTACCTAGTGTCTTATGCTATAGCAAAATTCAGTGCTCCAAAAATGGAAAATTACATTAGAATTGCATTTCATGATCAATTATGTTGCCTTGCATTCATACTTGACTTGTGACCTATGACTTCGGTTATGCAAACATTCACCTTCCATCTCCCATTCTTCTCAGGATACCTATGGTTCTTGATAGGTGCAGTTTCACACTCATCTATCATCATCACTATGCAAGGCCTTATTAACACTTATGATCGTGTTGCATTGCATCTCATGGTAGGCCATCATGCTCACATATCACATGTCTTTATCTTGTGCAAGCTAAAGCAAGTGTGATCGCAAATAAAATCCATCTTCCATTCATAGGTATGTAATTGCATCACATCTCACATTATAATTTCATTGCATTTCAACCCATGTGCATTATTATCATATTCAATTTAAATTGTTTAGATTAATTATATTCAGTTATTCTAAGCATCTTAGATTCATTTCATTATTCATTCATTGCCATATTAATCTATATTATTATCACATTGCATACATCTCCGCCTGCATTACACATCATTAGATCCATATACATAGCATATAATATCATAAATTTGTCATCACATCCTGCATCATACATGTTAGTTGTCATATATATCATATATATCATCCATATAAGCATCTACATACATCATCATAAGCATATACATACATCATATCATAATGATCATCCATAACAAAACTCATAAATTCCCACATATGCATAACTAGAACCACTCATCACATGAACATCACATGGTGTCAATAAAAGTTGTCACATATCATATATCAAAATAAAAATACAAAGTCCATCATATAGTCCATAATAATGTCCATCATATGACCATAATACATATACATCACATATATCATCATATAAAGTACAAATACAAGGCTCTAGATCACCTCTAATCTCAGCTACTCTGTAATATACATCCATCATGCATCTGTCAAAACTAGTATCCTGTCACCTATCCTCTCCCCTCTCTACTATGAACTGCCCACGTCTGACCTTTGTGGAGAATCGAGCATCAACTCTCTACATGGAGGGGTCGCCTGATAGTCGTTGTGCCCTCGGGTACGTGTCCCTAGTGACTAAGACAGTGCTGGCATCTGAGGAGTCGGTTGAACATAGTGAAACATGCATTGTGCCAGATCTGGAACCACATGCTGATAAGCAACCATCCAGTAGGTTGCCTCCCTCATATACTCATCTCACTCCATAGCCTAATACCTGGTGACATTCCACTCATGTCTGTATCTATCTCGATCCAAACTGATGGATCTCCACTCCTATTCCCATGTTTCCTGTGCCAACCTTAGTTGATCTCTCTTTGCTCCCAGCCATGACATCTACTTTGTGGCCCTATCCCTCTCATCCTTCATTTGTACCTACATAGCTCGTATCCATGCCTACAATATTTGCATCTCTAGCCATGTCTCACCACCCTCATCTTGTGCTACTTGGGCCTAACCTCTCTCTTCTATCTTTGCTCGAGCCACTACTGCATCCCTCTCCTCTTGAAAATTCTATACATGTACCTATGCTACATCCCTCTCCCCCTACAAAGTTTGCACTTGTACTTGTGTTGCATCTCTCTCCCTCTACAGAGTCTGCACCTGTATCTGTGTTGCATCCCTCTCCCCTTGCACAGTCTCTATCATCTTTGCATTGCATCCCTCTCCCACTATAATGTCTGCACCTGTATCTGCCCTGCATCCACCCTCTCCTGCATCAGCCCCATCTCTTCGACTATCTGATTAGCCACCTCTACTCTGACACAAAGATCATCTCACTCTTGCCTTAGCTCGGTCCTCTCTCTCAACAATCCCTCCACCTTCCTCCTCAAGTCCTCCATGTCCCTCTCCATCTATGTCATAGCCTCTGATGATATTGGGTCTGCTGCTACCTCCTGCCCCCTAACCTGTCGAATAGCCATCACTACCTCTAACATGTCCCGCTGCCATCTCCTAGCCACCGTGTCCTCATGCTCCCTAAAAACCTTTGCTTGTAGTTGACTCACCTTAGCCTTTAGCTCCTCAATCTCCACCTATATCTATGACGCCTCGTGTGCTAGGCTATCATAATCCCTATGTTTGTCTGCTTGCACTCTGGCCACCTCCTCTTATAGCTTGCTCACCTCTGCCTCTAGCTAAAATCTCACCACCTTTGTATCTCTCAACCACTACTTAGTGATCTGTAATCTCACCATGACCCCTCTCAACAGTATGGTCAAATCCTCTCCTATTTGTGGCACCTTGGATAGTGGGGGAATATCATGCACCTCCATGTCCATCGCCTCTACCTCAGTCTCCTCTCTCTCATCCATCATCTCCACATCCGCCTCATCCCCATGCTCCTCTACCTCGATCCCCACTCAGACTCTCCTCTAAGGCCTCCTCCTCCTCCTCTCCTACTATTTTGTTTCCCCAACCTCTCCCTATCCTCTATCTTATGGACCCATGGCCTTGGCCTCTATCCCTGCCTCACCCCTCATGTCTAGCATCTCCACCTCTGCCTCCCCTCTCTCTTTCTGTACCCTAATCTCCACCCGATCTCTCCTCTATAGTCTTGTCCTCCTACTTAACCTCTCCAGCTACCCAGTGGCTCCTCCCTCTGCTCCACCTACATCTTGTCCTTTCCTCTACTATCCTCTCCTCCCTCTCCACTGACTTTCTAACCACCTCTCATCCTCTGATCCAAATCCTAAGACCTCCACAATTGGCTCCTCTAGGGTAATCCATGGAGGTAGGTAATTTCTACGCTACCTAATGTATCACCCTGTCACCCCTGCATCTATCTCCCCCCCGGTGCTACCCGAGTAGGGCGCTAGCTACAATATCTCCTAGTGATCTCTGGAAAACCTCAGTGAAATTGACTCTCCCCATGGCTACTCTCGTGAGATCTATCAAAACATGTGTAGTCTACGTGGGATGTCCTATACAACCCTGAACTGTCTAGCCACTATGTCTAGCCTGTGCACCTCCACTATGCAGGGCTCCCTTCTGACTATAAAGAATCTATTACTGAAGTAGCCTCGTTGCCTTGCCTCGTCATCCCTCCATCCTCCTAACTACCAAAAAATGTACGACTGCAACACTATATGTGCCTCCCATAGGTCATCCACTGTCCTCCTCCATCCATCTATATTCCATAGGCCCTCATAGTGCAAAACCCAGCCATCCTCCTGCCCATACCACCAAGCTACAGGTGCTGCCTCATCCTTCCGTCCTACTCTCACCACTCCTAGCCTAGTGACACTGATGTGTTCCTAGTCCCATACTACAATAGTGTCACATGTTTCATGCTAAGCATCTCTCAGTAGTAGATGACATGCATATCTCTGTAAAGTTGTGCCAGTACGCATGTACCCCATGCGAACTACCCCTCTCTCCCCTCGACAATGTGTCGAATCACCTCCATAAACCTCAAGCTATAGAAATGCCCACTCCAGTCTGGCAGTAATAGGTCACTAATGAGCCCACACAAATATAGTGGCAATGGTGGTGCCCCCAATTCCAAACATTGGTCTACATCTAGCCTCTGCCTCTATATCGACAGGTCATCTCATTCGAACAACACCCACATAGTGTGATCTAGCTCTGTCTCCATTAACGTCGTCGCACTCACCAAAAGGCCTACTATGGGTAGCCTAAAAATCTGCCATACATCCTCTAATGTCACTATCATCTCCCCTGTTGGGAGATGGAAGGTTGATGTATGAGAGCTCCATCACTCTATCAAAGCCGTTAGTAGTGCCTGATGCGGTCTAATCATCGAGTATCCTAATAGATGGTGTAATCCTTCTTGTAAAAAAACATGGTGATCCGCTCTAGTGATGGCCACCACTGTCACTTCCAACACCTCTAAATGCCTCGCACGTGTCTGCAGTGATTCAAAAATTTGCATCCATAACCACCCCACATGTCAGTCCTCTTAGCTTTTTATCTCTTTTTCTTTTCTTTCTCCCGGCCTTGGGAAATAGTTTTACTAATATTTCCTCTCCTCCTCTTCTCGTCCATATTTCCTGATTTTTTCTCTCTCCCCCTGGGTGAACCCCCTAGCTTTAGGTGAGCTTGCCCTGGCCCAGAGTAGACCAGCCTTGGACTCGCCCTGAGCTCAGGTGAGCCCACCCGAGCTAGCGGTGGACTCGCCTCGAGCTTGGGCGAGCCCACCCAAGCTAGGGGTGGACTCTCCCCAAGCTTGGGAAAACTTGCCCATGCAATGGCTAGACTCACCTTGAGCTTGAGCGAGCCCGCCTGGGCAAGAGGTGGACCCGCCCTTCTTGGGGCGAACCCACCCCGAGCGGAGGGTAAACCCGCCCTTCCTGGAGCAAACCTGCCCTACCAGGAGCAGATCCGCTGTGAGGATTGGTGAACCCGCCTAGGTAGGGTCACCTCTCGGAGGGTGGGACCACCCATTTTTGGGCAAGATCACCCTTCCACGGGGCAAGGTCGCCCCTTCACTAGACGAAGTCACCCCAGAATACCTAATTTATTTTTCTCTTGTGGGATTCGCCCACCCTGGGCCTGTCCCCCCTCCCTTTTGTCCTCTCTGCCCTTCTTAGGCATTTAATTTTCATTTTCAAGGTGCCTTTACCCTCTGGTTGGGAAAATTCAACCCTCCTTCCTGTGCCTCTAACTGGCTGTTTTTTCCCACCCATTCGTGAAATCAAAATTTTGCCTGAACCCATTTTTCTAAACTAACCCAAAAACAAAACCCATATTTTCAAATAAGCATAAACATTAAAAAATAGATACAAAATGCTTAAAATTAAAAAAGGGGGTTTTGACCCTAACTTAGTGTGGAGCTGCGCACTCATGGTAAAACCGTCGTACCTCGTCCCCTCGGTGGATGATATTTGAGTTGTAGTCCTCCAACATCCTGTCTCTCATCTCCTTCCTCTCCTCTTCTCTCTCTCTCTCTCTCACTCAATTGCCCAGTGTGCAAATGAGGAGTGGTGATTTCTCAAATTACCTTATATAACTTTTCCCTCCTTTTTTTAGCATTTTTTAAGTGAAGGGTATTTTTACGTTTTATTTAAACCTCTTTTAATTTCACTAATCCTCTAACTTCTCGGGGCCGCCATTTCCAAACTGTGTGTCCGTTTGACTCCATTCAAAAGCCAAACCTGCCTGGTTTTTTAAGCTCTATCCAACCATGCCTTCTATTTCCTCATATCATGAGGTCACTCTGGGCCCCTTTTTCTTCCCCAACTACCCTCTCGAGGGGTCATACCCTACCATTCTCACCCATTCCCCTATCATAGTCATTCCCTTGCAAGATTGGGGCATCTCCCTTCATTTCCCTCTATTTGGGTAGCCCACGCAACTCCTCCCACACTGGGGCATTATTTTTCTAGTCGCTTCCTCTATAGAGTCATCTACATTTTCTTTTCTTTGAAACATTGTTATTCTAACACCATTTTGAAGAGGGGAAAAATGTAGACATCCAAGTTTGACCACTCCCACATGGTCAAACTCATCTACATTATTCATCTATTTTGTCAATATTAATTAAATGATTTATTTAATTAATATTTCACCTTTGGCCTAAGGTTCCTGAAGTATTTAATTTAACAATTAAATACTCTACCTTACACCTTTTCTTCTATAAATTAAATAAACATATCAATTTATTTAATTTAGTCATTTGACTTTTTTGAATAAAATCAATTTTAAATTCTTCCTTTTTCTGTCTCCTTGTCACATCCTCCATAACCCTCCTCTAATTTTGATTAACTTAATTAATCTATGATTAGGATGTGCACACCCTTAATCAGGGTTAATGTCACATCCTCCATATTCTCCTACTTGCCTCTAATCTATCATTAATTTCCCTAATAACCTATTTGTACAACTTTAATCTAATCACCTTACCTCATTTAGCATACCTTTTTGGTCAACCTTCACATTTTCCATACTTGGCATAGACCCTCTTCCCCATATGAATTTAAAATACACTTTTATCTCTCCAAGTCTTCTCCTCTTCCCCATGTTATCATTGAAAGGTCACATCACCCACATGTGTCAAGAACCTTCTATTATAAGGATCTTTCCTTATCCTCAGGTATCTTTTAGCTTCCTCCATAAGAACCTTGCCTTATCCACAAGGTGCTTCTCATATGAATTTTAAATTCATATTTATTCTCCCAACCACCTTATCCATTCCAATCATGTGAATTTTCAATTCACATTTATTTCTCCAACCACTTCCCTCTTCTCCATGGGGATTTTTAAGAAATAGTAAAATTCCTCATGTGTCACTTTCCTCTCATATGGGAACAAGAAATTTCTTTTTGAGGAAATCCTCTCCCATCCCAAGGTACTTGCAAGTACCTCCACCTCATTGGTACCTTTTCCATCTCACCTTGTCCTTATGACACTTCACCCTCCACATGGCAATATGTGAGGGCTTGTGAGTCCTCAACTCACCATAGCCCTTCATCTTGGCCATGTTGGCTCAATCTCAACCATCCAATTCTCTAGATAATTCTTCTCTTAAAATGAGAAATTCTCTCTCATTTGGAATTCATTAGGCATTCACACAATTTCATTTCCAAGCTCTCAAGCACTCAAGACCTCCATTGGTGCATACTCTCAAGCTTCATCTTTTTCACTTGCATCCATCCAATCTACTACCCACTTTTCTCATTGCATTCCCCATCTTTCATAGATCATTTTGAATCCATTTACATCACACCTTGCCATCAAAGGAGCACACAAAGCATTGAAGATCAAGGGCCAACCAAGGAACAAGCTTAAACAAGGTATAATTAGTCTCTTTTCATCTTTGTTTTGTTTAAGTTTAACATAGCCTAATCATTGAGGTGTTAAGTGTTTTCCTTCATTTACATTCTGTTTTGCATGATTTAGAGTAGGTATAAACACTTGATCACACTCTTAACCTTCTTCTTCTTGGGTTTTCTCTTTGGTTGGGTGGATGACACACTAGGTTCACTCATTTTCTTAGTATAAGAAGCCTAGGGTTTACAAATTTTCACTTACAATAGAGTCTTACTAGCTTATTCTCTCAGAAACAAACTTGCAAAACAAAAAGCCCTCATAGACCACACACAATTCTCACCAACCCAATAGAATTTTCAAATAAACAAATCCCTACAAATCCTAAGTACCGAAGGCTTATAGAGCTTAAAAAGAATTCCCCAAACCAACTACTTATGCACAGTTGACATAGAAAAGTGTGGATACTTGCTTAATCAAGAAAAAATATCTTTAATGTCTCTACAATTGTTCAACTGAGCTTGTCATGCCTTCTTCTCTGGCTCTATACCAATTTCTCGGCTCCTGATGATTGTAATTGTGAAATAAAATGAGTGAAAACCCTCTTTATGTTGAATGATTGAAGTGTGTCCACCATTAATGTTAAAAAGAAAGATCGTGTGAGCGAACTGACAATTAGCCACACAAGTTGGAAAACTAACTGTTGATCATGTGGTGAGATGGATCAACAAACAATTCAAATTGAACAAACAAGTTTGAAAAAGCTGATTGTAAACAACCATTTTCCTTTACCCAATCAAAATAACTTGTGTGGAAAATTCTTCCAACCTATCTGCAGGCTCCACCATCTATCAAAAATAACCCTTTGTGTTAGGTTCCCTACTTCCCTATGAGATTTAACCCATGTGCAACATTCAACAATGGAGAGACCAGGAAGGGCTTAGATAAAATCTCAATCCATCAACATGTGAGTGCCTTAGCACAAGACCACTTGCCCGGGCACATAATTATTTGACACAACCAACAAACAAGATCAAAATATCTTCCTTGCATTTAAAACACATGCAGAAGAATCCCTTTAATAACATAGGTTTTATCCTTCATACCCATGACTAAAATATTTCATTAATATTTCACCTTCTCTAATTGTAATTCTTTCTTTCATATTGCTCCATGTGGTGCTCGCCCACTTCCCCACTAAGAGACATGAAGTAGAGGTGATTCCACCATGGGATGGTGGAGAGTGACCAAGATTGGCCCACATCATCCACCATCAACCATCGATCTCAACTAGAAAGGTGTTCACCACCTTCAAAACCTAGTGGATCCCTCTGATGAAGACACATCACTTAATATCCATTGTTGATTCACTGATATTTCTGCTTGCTAACTATTCAAATATGTTGGGCCCTCCAATGCATAGGGCATGTGGCACCCTCCCGCTAGCCCATGAGAATATTATAATGTAAAGTACATCCTGACGAGGACATAGGGAGCGGCTAGGATTTGACCTTGGTGATCCGACAGTCTTGATAATGATGGAAACCTACATGTGCCAATAGTTAGTACTTAAAAGGGGGCCATTGCTAGGCACACGATAGATGGGGCATAAAGATTAAGGCTAGAGCCTTAGGTAACTGATGGAAATATTAAACCAAAAATTAGGACCCAACAAATATTTTGATGAATTTCAACCCACATTAAGATAAGGCTATATTTTTTAATAAAAAAGGGCAATGATCAGGATTACTAAGACTCAAGGGCTAGTATCAAAACAAACTCAAATACATAAGACATGACTTAAATGACTAAGAACTAGTGGCAAAAGGTCAATGATGAATCATAACATTTGCAAAGGAATCACACTTACAATTTCTTGGAAAGGGTTTTAGCAACAAAAACCCTAAGGCATGATAACAAGAGAAACCCTAAGCCCAAAGACATGAAACTAACCAGATTTTGTAGAATTTTAAGGGGAACACAAAGCATTTTTAGGGGTTCCAGCACATCTTCCACTCCATTTTCCTTCCCTTTTATATACTCAATTCTAAAATCGTACTCAATAAGGAATTCTAACCACCTCCTTTGTTTTGCATTGAGTTTTGGCCAAGTGAAGATGTAGGGTGATCCCACAAGACTGGTTTACAATTTTTGGCCAAACTAGATGTTGAACTAATTTTTTCTAACTAAATCTTCACTTTCGGGCACCTATAGTGGCTAAACTGTGAGGAATTTGAAGATGATCCAAACTAGTAATTTGTGAATTTTTTTTCTTCTGTAGATTCTAAATATATTTTTTTTCAAAATTTTTGGAGTCAAATTGCACTTCTTTTTCCATCACCTTCGAAAACTAGTTTATTTCAATAAACATCATTTTTAAGGAGTGATGCTCATCATATACAACATTATTTTTTTTCCATGAAGGATAAAATTATAATTTTTTCGAATTTAGATTTGTAACTACGATATCTAGTGATTTAATTTAGTTTCATAGTGTTTTATTGAATATTTTTTCCTTAATCAAGTTTTGAAGTCAAACCAATTACAATTCAGATATAGGAAGACTATATAGAACATAACTTTTCTTGTATGCATCAAAATTCAATTTTCTTTTGTGGTTGGATCAAGGACTTCAATATCTAGTGCACTGATATTTTTCAATTTTTTTTTTATAATCTGTTATTTTTCCACATGTGCATAACAAAGAGCTTGATTTTCAGTAAAAATCCTACATTCATAAGAAATAAAAATAAATATAATAATAAAATTAATTATTTAAAATTATACTTTTTGGGAAGCTTATAATAAGGACTACATGCTTAGAAAAAATAAATTTTAAATGAATTCATTTGATCCCCCAAAAGGTAAATCAAAAGTGGTTTTTTATCAGCATTTTGATAGGTGTAAAGGGGACTGCATTATAGGTATGGTTTAAAACTAGCGGGGTTCTATCCAAGGGGGTTTGATCAAACCCTCTTCAATTGGAATCCTTTAAATGGAAATTTTTAGGCTTAAATCATTATATTTTCTAAAAATATGCGATTTTAGAAAAAAATAGGATATCCCAAAAATTGTAATCCAGTATTGTGGGACCACCCTGCCAATATATCTCAATCCCAAATGATCCATTTTGAGCTCAAACAAATTTCCCAAAAGATAGTGTCTCCACATCTATAAGGCATATACTATAGTTGCTAATTCCAAATTGTGTGGCACGTAATTCATTTCGTGTTGCTTCAACTTACTTGATTTGTAACCACTTTCCCATCTTGCATTAACACTGCTCCTACATCGTCTTCTAAAGCATCTAAGATAACTAAGAATTGACCATTGGGATTAGGTATAGTTAGCATTGAGGCTGTCATGAGTTTCTCCTTCAAGAGTTGGAAAGCTTGTTCACACTTCTCAGTCCACTCAAAGCTCTTTCCTTTCTTTTGAAGTGAAGTTATTGGGGCTATAGTTTGAGAGGACTCTTGCACGTATTTCCAGTAATACCCTGCAAGGCCCATAAATCTTCATACCTCCATCATACTCTGGGGTGGTAGCCATTCCACAATTTCTCTTATCTTTTCAAGATCCATAGAGACTCCTTCAGCTAAAATAATGAGACCTAGGTAGTGTACCCTTTCTTGATAAAATGAGCACTTGGATAGCTTACCAAAAAGATTTTTCTCCCTCAAACATTGTAAGACTATCCTCAAGTGTTGGTCCTTCTCCTCAATAGACTTGGAATAAACCAGAATGTCATCAATAAATATTGAGAAAAAGTCATCCAAACAGTCTCAAAACACACTATTCATCAGATTCATGAAGGTTGTAGGTGCATTGGTCAATCCAAATAGTATAACAGTAAACTCATAGTTCCCATACCAAGTTTGAAAACCAGTCTTTAAGATGTCCTCTTGTATTCTCAACTTGTGATAATTGGATATGAGATCTATTTTTGAGAACACTGACACTCCCTTCATTTGATCAAATAACTCATTGATCCTCAAAAGGGCATATCAATTCTTGATGGCCACCTTTTTCAATATCTAATAATCAATACACAAACGCAAGGTTCCATCCTTTTTCACAAAGATAATCAGTGCTCCCCAAGGTGACACACTCGGCCTAATAAGCCCTTTGCACAACAACTCTTGTAACTAGGTTTTCAATTCATAGATCTTAGTGGTGTTCATCCTATATAGGGCCTTAGACTAAGGCTCGACTCTAGACACTAGGTTAATGGAGAAATCAAATGATCACTTTGGAGGCATCTCAATGAGATCTTCGAGAAACACAACTTGAAATTCCCTAAGGATGAGGTAATCATCAAGGTATGGTTTCTCATTTTTAGGTTCACTGAAATGCACAAATATATGACACAACCCTTCCTTTGATCCCTTTTGAGCTACTTAGCCAAGATCTGCTTAAGCTCTAGGGGTCTTTGTATCCCATGAATCTCATCTAGGTTTCCATAGTCATCCAGACAACTAACCATCTTATCCTCACAGTTTACAATGTATTTGTGCTCAGTTAACCAGTTGATTCCAAGATTACATCATAGGATCCTAGAGGTGCCACATAAAGGTCAACTTGGGTCAGGAAGTTGGAAAGTTCTAACTCGTTGCAAAAGAAACATGAATCTATTTCCCAATCTTCTTGATTCCATACAGAATTGACCATGAGTTTACCATATGATGCAGGAGCATCACTTTCATGATGTTTTTTATGTTTCATTTTGATGTTAGGAGTTTTAATTGAGTTTTTGAAGGTCTTAGAGGACTATGGAAGATCATGTAGGGTCTTTTTACTTGTTTTGTTTTATAGTTTTGGGTTGCAAAGTTGCAAAAATGGCATAATTGTCAAGTTTGATGCTATAGACATTAGGTTTTTTGAAGGAAAATAAATATAGTCAATTGGTAAATTTTTTTGTAATTCATTCCTATGGAGAAAATAATTGATTTTATAGTGTTTTTGTGTAAGAAACAAAGCCTAAGTATCAGTGTTCTATTCTTTTTCTTTAAAAATAGTCTAAATTCAATCCTGTACAGACATGTATGGTACAGTACTAGGTTTGAAGTTGGATGAAATGTGGACACATGGTTGTAAATATTTAATTCCATGATTTTTTGGTGAATTCATAGATTTTTGATGCAAGAAAATTGATTAAATTCACCTCTACTTGTCATAGACTTAGGTTAAATAGTGGTCTTTAAAATTCTATATCTTTTGTTTGTGACAATAAAAATGATTCCAATTTCTTGAGAACTCTTATCAGGTTGTAGGTGAAGTGTCTAAAAATGGAGAGGAAATGAAAAGATCATTTGAATGAGTTATGCAAGTATAAGTCATTATTTGTCAAAGGGACTGTTAAAACCTTAGAAGCCATTAAGGGTTTAGTGAAATTTTTTCTTATTGAGTTTTCCATAGGAAAGTTAGGGTTTGGTAAGACCCTATAGAATATGTTGAATGTTTTAAGAAGCTTGAGAAGGTTTAAAGAAATATTTTTATCATTCAAAGTAGCCAAATAGATATTTTTGAGGGTTTGAGCCTAGTGGGAAAAGCTTGTAGAAATATTGCAAAGGTGGGGTTATAGAATCTGAAACACATCTTTTTTTTGTTTTTGTTAATCCCTCTACATCATTATTGGTATCAAATATAGATTGATCCAAGACAAAAAATATAAGGGTTAGCAATCTAATAGGAGAAAGATGCCTCCAAGACTCAAGGTTGTAGAAAGGGTGGCAAAGAGAATAGCCACACAATTGGGAGAAGCCCTTGCTAGATAAATGAGGGAAATGAGAGTCATTTTGGATGCAAGACTTAATGCAATGGAAGCTAACCAAAGAAGAGGGGTCATTATAGGGGATATGAGTGAGCAAGAAGAAGAAGTGGTGAATGAAGCACCTCAAGAGGAAGCTCAAGAAGAGAGGGATGTTGATGATATGAGGATGTAAAGATTGTTGAATGCAATCAAGGGTGAAGGAACCAAGGTGAAGATGGAAATTCCAATATATACAGGTTGTTTGAATGGTGAAGAACTCCTTGATTGGATAGGGGAGTTGATCAAGTATTTTGAATTTGAGGATGTGCTTAAAGAGTAGCAAGTAAAGTTGGCCAGGACTAAGTTGAAAGGTCATGCATCCCTATGGTGGGATTAGGTTCGGGAAGAAAGGAAAAAGAAAGGAATCTAAGATTAATTTTTGGGATAGGATGATTTCCAAGTTGAAGGGAAAATTCTTTCCTAGTGACTACATGACTCAATTGTACAGGAAGTTACATAACTTGAAACAAAAGGATATGGGAGTGAAAGAGTACATTGGGGAGTTTTATAAGTTGAGTATCAAATTAGGACACATGGAGGATGACACTAACAAGGTTGCGAGATACCTTAATTGGTTGAAGTATAGCTTGCAAGATGAGTTGAGCCTTACAAGCCCTAGGAAACTTGAAGAATGTTATCAACTAGCCTTAAAGGCTAAGGAGAAGTTGAATAGGAAGCAAGAAAAGAATAATAGAGGTGGATAAAGGAATTATAGAGGTAGAGGTCCATATTTTGATAGATGACAATCACAAAGAAATCAAAGTGAGTCAAGCACCTCACAAGAACACGCACCAAGTTCAAGAGGGGATTTTATAGGAAGAATGCCTAACTAAAGGGGAAAATTTGGACAAAGAAGATGGTTTAATAGCTTCACAGGAAAACAATACAAGTGCAACAAGTTTGTTGGTCATCAAGCTTGGCAGTGTCTAGAAGAGAAAAAAATTACCACCTTTAGGAATGAAATAACTCAAGTTACTTAAGGAGAAGATGAATAAAATGTTAACTCCTCACCACAACTAGAAGAACTGGAGAAAGGAGAATCCTTGTTGATGAGAAGGACATTGATCAAGGTTCCAATGGAGAAGGATCCACCTCAAAGGAAACCATTATTTGTGACTGTTTGCAAGTGTCAAGGTAAGTGTTGTCAAGTTGTTATAGATTCAGGAAGTACTGATAATTTAGTTTTTGTTGAGATGGTAAAGAAATTAAATTTGAAAAGATTACCTCATCCTACACCTTATAAAGTCTCATGGTTGAATACAGGGCATCAAGTACTAGTCAATGAACAATGTTGGGTAGAGTTTCAAATAGGAAGGTATAAAGATGAGGTGTTATATGATATCATAACTATGCATGTATGCCATGTGTTATTTGGTAGGCCTTGGAAATATGAAAAAAAACCAATGCATGTGATGGTATGAAGAATGCCTATGTTTTGGAGAAGGATGGAGTTACCTACACATTAGCACATTTGAAGGAGAAAGATAAAGACCAAAAGGTGGGATCAAGTGTGATGTTAGTGGGTGAAAAATAGTTTCTAAAGATAATAGAAGAGGGGGAGATAGGTTTTGCAGTGATGATCAAACCTAGGACTACCATAACAACAACAAGAATTGATGAGTTACCTTGGTAAATTCAAGACATGTTGAAGGGTTATGCAGATATAGTTTTTGATGAACTTCCTAATTCCTTATATCCAAGGAGAGATATCAATAATCATATAGAGTTTCTAGAAGATAGTAAATATGAGTCCACTATGCTAGCTAAAAAGATTGACCTGCTTGCCAACACTGTGAAGGATTCATACTCTCAGTTGCTAGAATGGAAAGACAAAGCTTTTAATTCAGCTAAAGATGCTGAGCATGTGCAATTGGAACTTGAGGATGCAAACCAAGTTATCTCTAATTTGAAAAGGAAAATTGGTGAATTCAAGTCAATACAAGATGGCATTATGGAGTTAAGTCCCAAGAAAAAGGTCCATGAAAATAAAGACAATTGTATGCAAAGTCACCATTTCTTGCTAGATGAGGAAATTTGGAATTCTTTTTTAGGATTGAGTGATGAAATGGACAAATTATCCCAATTTTATAGCTCTATGAGGGAGACAAATGGAGAAGTTGGGAAATTTAAAAAGGAATTCATCCTTAATTTTAGATAATTAAAAGCTATATTATCTTTTGTTAAAGATCAATTGAAGGGTCTTGAGTATTTGAAAATCCAATTCTAATTATATGATATGGAGCTTAAAACTAAGGAAGGTTAGTTATCAATTTTATAGTTTGATGTTAATAAATAAAGGGGGAAGGTCAATCATTATGTAAATTCAATGGAGAAGGCTGAAATATACCTAGAAAATTGGAAAGACAAAGTTCATATTGCTGATTTTTAGACCAAGACCCTTGAATCAGATGTTGAAATTTTGAAAAGATCACTAGATGAGTGTAGGAAACCAAACAATGAATTAATGGAAAGGGAGAGTCAGTTGCAAGATGAAATAGGTGGAATACAGGAGTATCTTCAAAATATGAGTAGTAATTTTGTTGTGGAAATAGGGAGAGCTAAATCTTTGCTATATTCCATTAAGGGCATAGAAGAAGAGAGAGGAAAATTATTGGAGTAGATTAAATCTATCTCTGAAGAAAACAAAATTACAAAAATTGAGTCCATTTTAATGCAATCTCTAGATAAAGAGCAAGAAATAGATATGCTCTAGAAATTGATTAAATGTAGAGAAGCTGATCTAGGAAAATTAAAGAATGAAAATAAGATACTTATTGTAGAGAAAAGTGTTCTTACTAATTCCATCAGAGTGTAGGAAGAAAAGTATAATAAACTTGCTGAGGAGAATGAGAAAATTAAATTTTCATTGCAAGAGGCATTCATTAAGTTGGAAGATACATATTTAGAATTGATTGACTGCGATAGTAATATAGGTGAAATGAAAAATAAGTTACAACATTGTGTTGTGCTTTGCCAAGAATTTTCAAAAGCTGAAAATAAAATCCAATGTTTGGCTGGTTTGTTTGAAAAAGCTAGGTCATGTCTTCGAGATTAAGAAAACAGTATATCTAAGTTTGAGATTTTAGTTGAACAACTTTGAAATGAAGTCTTAGTTGTTAAACTACAACTAGATGAAAAGTAAGAGATGAATGTTCTTGAAGAAGTGTAGGGAAGCTTAGAGGATTTTGAGTAGGACTCTAAATATCATAATACCAAGTTGTAGGAGTCCATCATTGAATTGTAGTCCAAATCTTCAAAAAATATAAAAAGATGGAAGACAATGAAAAGGCCTTAAAGGGTGCCAATAAGGAGCTAGATTTTTGCAATGGAAAATACAGTTCTTTGGAGCAAGTCTTGAGTATCAAGGATTGGACTTTGTGGGAAAAATAAAGAGAGATATCTTCCTTAGAAATAAACATTTCACAACAACCTAAGGTAATTGGAAAATTGCAATTGGATCTATAGTTTGTATAGGGTTAACTACAAGGTGAACTTGGAATGTAAGAATCAAACCTCCTCTCAGGTGGAACCTAAGTTTCTTTTCTTTTCCTTGGGAGTATGATGTAGGAGCATCACTTTCACGATGTTTTTAGGTTTAATTTTGATGTTAGGAGTCTTAATTGAGTTTATGAAGGTCTTAGAGGACCATGGAAAACCATGTAGGATCTTTCTACTTATTTTGTTTTTTAGTTCTAGGTTGCAAAGTTACAAAAATGGGCATAATTTTCAAGTTTGATGCTATAAACATTAGGTTTTTTTGAAGAAAAAGACATATGATCATTTGGTAACTATTTTTGTAATTCATTTCCATGGAGAACAATGTAGATGAAGGTTCTAAGAAGTTTGGTGAAAGATTTCCCCTTGTATGCTTAGTTACATGAAATTTTTGATTGTTTTGCTATTATTTTTGATAAAAATAGGGAGAATAATTGATTGTATGGATGTGAGAGGGAATCATACCAAACTTGGAATGAACGAAAAATTAGAGCACTATTTTACAGGGTTGAAATATTCCTTATGAATTGATCTTGCAGTGTTTTTGTGTAAGAAACAAAGCCTAACTGTCACTATTCTGTTCCTTTTCAACAAAATTAATCTAAAGTCAATCTTTTATGGATAACTATAGTACAATACCAAGTCTGAAGGTGGATGAAAAGTAGAAACATGGTTGTAAAACTTTAATTCTATGATTTTTTGGTGAATTCATATATTTTTTATGCAAGAAAACTGATTAAATTTACCTCTGCCTATTGCATACTTAGGTTAAATAACGGTCTTTTGTATCTTTTTGATTGTGACAACAAAAAGGCTTCCAATTTCTTAAGAACTCTTTTTAGGTTGTAGGTGAAGTTTCTACCAAGGGGGAGTCCATGAAACACACATTTGAATGAATCATTCAAGTATAAGTCATTCTCTGTCAAAGGGACTGTTAAAACCCTAGAAGCCATTAAGGGTTTAGTGAAAATTTGTCTTATTGAGTTTTCCACGTGAAATTTTTGGTTTGGTAAGACCCTACAGAATATGTTCAAGGTTTTAGAAGATTGAGAAGGTGTCAAGAAATATTTTTATCATTCAAAGTACATACAAATAGATCTTTTTGAGGGTTTGAGCCTAGTGGTAAAATCTTGTAGAAATCTTGCAAAGGTGGGGTTCTAGAATCTGAAACACATCTTTTCTTTTTTTTGTTTATCCCTCTATGCCATTATTATCTAGGTCTAATGGAAAACTTAGAAATAATTCTAGGATCTATAAAACACTCAGTAGCTCTAGTATCTATCAAAATAGAAATGGTTTTGTCGTAGAGCTTACCAATCATCTGTATCAAAGAAGCTTGGTATTCAACTTGTGTGTTATTCACCATCACATTGATCTTGTGTTGCGGGGTCTATTGCTAGTTTCCTCACTTCTACAACTTTGAATTTTGAGGGAAACTAGATGCATAGTGGTCACCCCTACAAGTGAAACACCTAGTACATGGTCCTCTTTTACCTCTAGACCTATCCTCTTTAGAGTATCTCTGATTACTATTAAAGTTGTCATTGCCACTATTATCCCTTTTGTTCCTTCTTCCTTGGTCACCTTCTTCCTTCTCTGAATTTTCTCTTTCCCTTTTTAAATTTTTGATCTGATGGGACTTATTTCCCTTCTTCTCATCACCTTTATGAAACTTTTTATTTCTAAATTGAGGTTTGAAGTTTGAACCTTTGTGGAGATTGGACAACTGTTGTAACTTCTATTCTTTCTTAGTAGCTTTCTCAAAAAATTATGCCATTGAGGGGATTGTGGAGGTCCACCTCAAATCCAATGTAGGGTCTCAATCCTAATATAAAATTTTGAATTTGAAAGAGAGCTCATCAGATTGGTATTTTGGTACATATTTGAGCAAATTGGTAAACTTATCCCAATACTGAACTATGATCAAACGACCCTGGGTCAAAATTTGAAATTTGGTCATCTTCTTGTCAAATAAAAGTTGTGGTAACCAAGATTGGAGGAAAATCTCCCAAGTGATCTCTTCTAGCTAGAATCTCCTCTTTTCCTTCTCGTTATCCCACCAAGTAGTTGCCTCTCCAGATAATTGATATGCAACCCAAACAACCTTGATTTATTCTGACAGATTATGGAGCCCAAAGTATTTTTCCATCTCTATAATCCATGCCTTGGGTCCATCCCCAATGGCCTTGCCATTGAATTTTGGCGGTGCTACCTTTTTAAGATATTTCCCTAGTTCTTCCTCAATTTGACCCTGATTGGGATCTCCTTGAACCCCTCCACCTTAGTCAAGTTCCTCATTCCTATGAATATGATCTTCTCGTACCCCTCAGACCACTTGCTCCAAATGGTCCATTCAGGATTCTTGCCGATTCAGGAGTTCCAAGATCTGGTCTAGTCTTTGGTTCGACCCATTCTCCTACCCACCACTACTTACTTCTTTTTTGGTGGTCACCATGTAATAACTCACACTCGACCTACGTCATAGCCCATGTTTAGTGAAACTTAACACAAGGTTTTGCATTTTAAAGCATTCACATCTACATAATGCTATGAACATAACATGTAATCTAAAAGAGATATACATGCTCATTCATAACAAGACAAGTCTTCAAGTTCACATCTTTGGACAGCCCAAAAAAGAATTTCTTTATTTATATTAAATATGGATTTGTACATTGATCCTTATTTACAAAAAAATTCCCATAATAAGAAGTTTCCTCATTATCAAAAAGAGGAAATTTCTCTAGGTTCTCATTCGAATTTGCATCATTCTTCTTGGGAGAGGTAGGACATGCATATAGACACTCCTATTTTGTCATTAAAGGTGCATTAGGTGCACATCGTAATGGCCAATCTCTAGTCACAGAGGGTATCTTAGTATTCAGTGTTCATTTGGACTCAATTTTTTTGCCTCTCTCCAACTTGAGTCAAGTGAGGGCGTGTGCTAGAGTTTCATTGTTAGGAATCTTAGGTTGGTCTTTAGGTTGGGGATTCTCTTCAATAAAAAACTTGTTTTTTGAAGGCATAATAGTCTTTCCCTTTTTCCCTCTATTTTCTCTTTGTTATTGTACCTGCAAATCTTCATATTTGGATCTAGACATATAATAAATCTACAAAAGAAATTGTTTTGGGTGGCTATATGGGGGTTTACCTCAGTCAAACCCCTATTTTGGTAATTAAACCTTAACAAAAAGGCAAATATTTGATAGAAAATAGTGTGTGAGCCCATAAATTATGTGTATCTAAGGTTGTTATTAGATAAAATGAAAAGAAAACCTACTCAAGTGCATTAGAGTGTGATTCCTATATGAAAATGATGAGATTCAATTAGGGAGAAGTCAAAACACCCCAAATAAACATGAAAATGAAATGATACTTTGCTTTAGGCTACAAGTAGAGTGAGGTTTAAATATGAGAGAACCAAGGAAAGAAGTCATTAGGTGGAGGGAAGTGGCCAAATGAATCTCCCAATCCTAGAATCCATCATGCTCTTCCATAAAATTCAACTTTCAATCATGTTATAAAGCTTGATTAAATCTGAAAATGGACTTGAAGTCTAGCAATCTCAAGTAATGTTGCTCTAAGGATTCAATTTTTTCTTTCTTGAATGTTATCTCTTGGTTTTATCATCTCTCTAGTTTTTAAATGGTGAAAGGACTAGGTATTTATAGGAATTTCTCTAATTCTTGAAAAATCAGATCTTGAAAGCTAACATTTACAATTTAAATTTTGAATGTGAAAATGTCACCAATAACCCATAAAAAATTGGGTCATGGCTAAGAAGGGGGACCCATTCGCCCATGGACAATAAGGTCTTGGCCGAAATTTCTAGTACACTTGATTGGGGGAAAAGTAATATTTGATTGCATTTAGTCAATGCTTGCAATTTGTTAGAAAATGATAAAAATAGGCCTCAGAATGCATAATAAAGGGATTAGGGCCTATTTAGGAGGGGTTAAAATGCATGAATGCAAGGGTCACTAAAATAGGTCCTAACTAAGTGTGAAATTATACTATCACCTATAAGGGAGTACAATTTTCTACACTACAAAGCTATATGACCTAATATGATAAATACAATATTCCAAAAGAACACATAGAATGAAATAGTTAATTGCAGGTAGATCTAAGAAGTACTAGATATTGTGCACCTATCATAAAAAGTTGGATTTGGCATACAAAGGAGAACTCAGATGCCTAGGGGCATATGGGTCCCTAATAGGGGGTCCTAAAACTGATTTTATAGTCCTCTTATTCTAGATTTGAGCTTTTTTTCCCAATTATAGAGTTATCAAAATGCTAACAAATAAATTTGTAATTAAATTTTTGTGGCTTGATAAAGTTTAGGGATTTGAATGCAACAATAGAAAGCTTGTATTCAACCCTCCTTTAATCCTCTTCAAACCAATAATCTACACATTCAAAGAGAGAGAAAATATTGGGCCATTTAAGGGATTTCCTTAGTCAAACCCCATGTAAGTGTTTCCATTTCTACAATGGCAATGCCAAATGGTAGAAATGATGAAATCACAAAGTACTACAACTCATCACTCATCAATGGATTTCTTGAAGGATTGAAGTCATACACACCACTTGAAGGATTCAGATCTTGCTTAGCTTGAATGCTTTGGAGACCTACAACAAGGGATAACCTTCACAAAACATGAACAAACACAAACCTTGACATGATGTTGGATCTTTAATTACTACAATAAAGCTCTAAAATGTTGCTCTTGACTTACTCTTGACAATAGTATTTTCTCACAAATTCTTTTCCTAGTTGTTAGATTCCAAATGATGAAATAACTAGGTATTTCTATGCAATTGTTCTAATTTATTGATAATTAGATCCCACAAGAGGAAACTTGAAATTTGAAATTTGAATGTTAAAATGGCACCAACAACATATTAAAAATTGGTCCCTGACATGAGAGGGGGGACACATATTCCCATTGGCCCTATCTTCTAGGACTTTTAGTGTCAGGATCAAAACATTTACTCAATGCTTGCAATCCTTCAAAAAATGATAAAAATAGGCCTTGGAATGCATAATTTAGGAAATTAGGGTCTTAATTAGGTCTAATAAATTAAGGGGGACAAAAAATGATGTGAAATTGTTAAGCATGACAATTTTTGACACTACATTTTTCCTCCACTTTAGTGAGAGTATGAAATTTATGCACTACATTTTTCCTCCACTTTAGTGAGAGTATGAAATTATGCTCAAACTCACACTAAAGTAGAAAAATATGCCAAGAGGGGTATGATTGTCCAAATATTGAAGAGATAGGATGACTAAGGATCAAGGGAGGTGATCAAAACCTCAGGATCCAATATCCTATGGAAATCCAACGTAGGCATAAAGGAACACACAAATGTATGATATGTAGCAAGACAACATACATAGACATACATGTAATAAAATAGAAAGCATACACAATGAAAACACACAACATAACATAATATATGGATGAAAGATGAAAACAAACATGATGTAAATACACAAAGAAGAAACACGAAAAATACATAACAAAAATACACAATAAAGCACAAGGTTAGTACTAAAGGAATTTGAGTCTGTAACATGCCCGACTAATATTTCACAAATAAATTAATGTTTGAAATTATGAATATAAATTTAAGACATAAATTCCAAAGGTATTTTCCATCATAGCAATTTCATGTCCAAGAATATAAAAGAAAATATAATTGTATATTTATTTCCAAATGTCAATAGTCAATATACAAGGTTTGACTTGGCATTCAATCGCCACATAGTCAATACAATAATTATATCAATGATACAAGTACATAATATAAAATAGAATTTGACTATAATTCCTCATCAAAAGCTTGCCTCCATTGGTGGATGAGAGCATGGTTCAGGTGATTTTCCACCCAACCACAAAGCTACGCTTCCCTATAATTATTTTTTCCATTGAAGAATACCTGACCTTGCATGGATTACTTATCAAGAGATACAATTTGCAAGGTGAAATATGGTGCATGCTTGACTACATTCATTTCTATCTACTGTTAAAACATACAAGTTCCATGTTAGGTAAGAACAGAGAGAGGATAAATAAATAAATCAGGTTGTTCCAAATAATGACTACAAAGCTTGGCCAAGCTCATGCTACAAATGCAACTTAAGTAAGATTTTGGAAAAGAAAAATATACAATCTTTGGAACCCTTCCCATAAAGAAACTTTCCTTAAATAAAGGGGTATCCCTCCCTTCTAGACCATCTACCAACATCATACATCTGTGTGCTACATTCTATCTAGTACTCTTGTATCATTTCGTCACATTCCATTTCATCATATAAGTAGTCGACATAATTCAAGAATAACCATACAACCATTCATCAATTAACCATCTTTCCTTAAGTTTCACATTTACTCATCAATGTTGTTCCATTTCTATAGTTTTCTTTCCTTTACAAGTGAAATTAATCTAACATAAATCAATTGAGTAAATAAGATGAAATAAGAAGGTATACCCCATGTATGTGTACACACATAAATGTTTTTTTTATGCATGTTCACATATAAGAAGATTAATCACAGTTTGTATATGCGTATACATTCTTTAAGAATAAAATAAAATCCATTCTATATGCATATTTCTAGATTTAAGATACATTGATAACATATGTACACAAGTTTTGGTCTTAACCACTTTATTCAAATGGTAACATGATGAATGTCACCATAATGTTTTGAGATTTTAACAAGAAATAGTGTTCCAACTAAAATGATACAAGGTCATTTACCTTTAATTGGAAAAGCCAATTTTAGAGACATTATGAGAACCATTATTAATTCTTGGCAATCATCAGTTTAAGTTACTTGGTAAAATTATAATATTATCCTATCTTCATTCTATTCTCGACAGAAAAATAGGTTCAAAATTTAACTGTCATTTAATCCCTAAGTTTAATTCAGAATATTGTGATAGGTTACATTTTATTCATATTTTAAATACACACATATATATTTATATATCAAGAATACTAGGGTAATTTAGCATTAGTTGTGCTATCGACTTATACCCTTTCTTAATGTTTCAATGGTACTGTCATCCTCATACCCGAGACACTTATTTTATCAAGTGAAAGAAAATAGAGTATAAATTTCCATTCAAATCTATGATGATTCATACACAAGATCAACCAAACATACATATATATATGTGTACATATATATACACACACACACACATATATGTATACACATGCTTGTCAAAGAGATAAAGAAAGATTCGTTTAAATACCATGAGGAATCTATACACCCTCAGCCTGTTATGGCCTATTTTTAGAAAGTGACACACCAATAAATCATATGCATTATCGTTTATGAAAGAAATTACAAAAAATAGATATCTTGGAATGATGGTACCTTTCCATTCTTCTTATTAGAAAAATGCATGATCGTTCAACAAAATAAAAATAACAGAATGACATAGGGTCATGTCCAATACATATCTATACATTATATGGCTGATCTCAATCAATACATATATTATGATAGGTTGATATTATTCATTCCACACCAAAGCTTTGAACAAGATGATGTATATCATTCATCAACCTGCAACAATATTGGTGATAGAACCACCCATTATCTTATGTATGGAACACAATGATATGGATCATTTTGAGTTGATATTAATGCTTGAATGGTCCATATCATTCAGTCCCAAATAATAAGGTAAATGCATATTGCTGCAAACGATGATATCATTTGACTGGGTATCTTGAGTGAACAACACCATAAATGGTTTCTACATTTATAAAGGAAATATTGATGTCCTTAAGGAATGATGGTAAAATAAACATATGAGCTAGAGCCCAATTATAGACCTTTGAATCTGATCATGCACATGCATGTCGATACAAATAACAAAGGTAAAATGGGGATTTTCACCCACCAAACATGGCTATCTAAAAATTACATAACATAGAATGAAATCCAAGGCCATGAATATAGAAAAATTGTATAAATAAAGATAATAATAGGGAACTCAAATCTCATTAATCCCGAGCATTGCTCAAAAGATATTCAAACATTTGAAGGAAACTTCTGAGAAAGGCATCAATTTTTACCTCTTTTGTTTGCAAGTTCGATGCTTTTTTCCTTCAAAAAATTAGAAACAACTACCGGGCTCCTTTGATGCCTTCTCCTGCTTCTTTTCCCCCCAAATCTTCTCTATCTTTTTACTAGATTATCTCACCTTTTTTCAAAAGTTGTCCCTCAATGTCCATTGATTTTGCATACTATATTTGGAGTGGTCTTGATTCTTCATACTTTCATCACTTAGCCACCTACTCCTCATTTTTTGTGCATTATTCCCTTCACTATAATATGGGAGGAATCAACCTTATTCAATTATGAATGGGGTTATATGAATATTAATTGTTGTCTTTTTTTTCCATATATTTTCATAAGGGGTTTTTAAATAAAAGAAACACTCAACATTAAAATCTTGTCCAACATAATTGTATATATACGTATAGTTACACACACATATATTTAAATTCACAAACATGTATTTTTATTTCCTTTATCAAGAGGTTACTTTCAAGTTCTTCCAGAAGAATAAATAATATAATCATTCTTCTTATGATAATTATATATAATCAAATGCATTTCCAATACCATTATGAAATTTTCTTTGGAATAGACAAGGTAAGACAAGAGATGCAATAAATTCATTTCTTTCATAAGATTTCCTATTTAACCATTCATGATTTTCATACAAGAAAGAATGATATCTATCAATTGCAAGAAAAATACAAATTTCATGGTCTAATGTGGTGTGTGAGATTCCATATTCCTATATTTCGTATCATTCATCATCTGACTAAGCATTCTTGCCTCAACCATGTTCTCATTCTTCAACCTATTCCTACATACACACTCTTTGCAATTGCAATTATTCATCAGTAACCTTTAATTGATAATAATTGTAAAATAATTCTCATAAATCATAAAGTTGAAAGATAATCATTTTTCTAATATTATTGCATTTATCAAATTTCATAAACAATATTAGATAAATTTCATTTTTCAATTATTTCAATTAACTTAACATTATTAAATGTAAGTAAGGAAATTGAGATGTGATGTAAGCAGGGGGATTGTCTACCACTCACAATCTCAAATAGAACAGGATCAAACCACCTCTTAAGCCCTGTGACCTTATTACCTCAGATCTCACCTTTTAGGCCTATAAGCCTAGTAGCCCTTCCAATAACATTATCAAGCTCTAACTTCCCAAAATCAACATAAACCCACAAAAAAATTATTGTTTCAGTTACCTTTCATCTCCCTTCACACCATACCTCAATATCTTAGATGACTCTTTTGGATCAAAGCCCTCAAACTGAGGCTTCTTTGCTACTACCAAGGGAAAATTAGCCTTATTTTCCAAAGCAACACCTAACAAAACACACCTCTAACCTCAAAACTTGATAGAAAAACCTTCCACATGTTACCAAACCACCAAATCCACCATTATTTCACTATTGTACAGTCTGCAAGTACCCTAATCCACAAACCCTCACTTTAGGCTATTACCTAGGGTTTTATTGAAAAACTACTTTCTAGGCCTTTCCAAACTTGGCCACCAACTCAAACTCACTATATTCCCCCTAAAAATTCTCAAAGATTCAACACACAACCAATTCAATCACAATTTCCTCAAACTTAGGGCTCAAACCTCTTTTTTTCACACAAATTACAAGGGAACTACCTAGGAATCATGCCCAAAACCACTTACAGACTCCCCTGCTTCCATAGACCACAATCACACCTAGCCAAAGCCTTATTCAAAAATTCCACCGAGATACAATGGGGAATAGTAGGTGGAATTGCCTAAAATGCCATTTTTAAGCCCTCAAACCCTTGAAATAAGGTACTGACCTGCAATGAGAAAAACAAGGAAAAATCCCACCAATTCTTGAGTTAAAGGCTCAAAACTATTGGAAATACAGGTTAACACATGCCCCACAAATATTCAAAAGGAATTTTTCTCAAACCATCCCTGTACGGATCATACCAACACATCAAATGAAGAAGAAATAGTAAAATCTATAAAAACAAAGATAAATCTAGGAGTTTCTTTTTCAAATCTTCAAGAATCAAAATCCATCGATGCTTTACATCATTCATATAAAATTTTCCCTCCTAAAACCAACTTTATAACTCCCACAAACTTCTTTTTGAAGTGTTATGATCGTTACACTGTCTTTTTGCAACCTTTCCAATTTTACAACTTTTACACAATTACCAACTTTTCACATTTTTGCATTTTTTGCAATACAAACCTTCTAGACACCTAGACACCTAAATATGACTCAATTATGAATAATTACATCATAAAATGGTCTTCAAGACCTTATTTTATGCACAAATCCCAAAGTCCTAAAGCCTAGACCTTAAAACCTTAAATTGACAAAATTTACTCAATGGTGCCCCTGCACCATACACCCCAACTTGGAAATTTTCCAAGTCCCTTGGAAAAGATGCTAAAAATTGTCCTCCTTTGTGTTCTTTAGATCTCTGACTCTCTTGATTACTGTCATCAGGTTCACCTTGCTTTAACTTGCCACTGTCCCTAATACTCTTGCACTTATCCTCACTTGAAACATGCTCTAATTGTTCACTGTGCACTATGGGGTGTCTTTTATATTTTCCAACTTCAAATATTGTTATCTCACCTTCTTTTGCATTGGTACACTTTCCTTCATCAACTACTATATCTTCCTTCTTAGTCTCTTGCTTATACCTCTGTCCACTAGCTCTCTTATTTGTAATTTTATCTCTGTCAGCAACACCTTTACACCTTGCAACCATTGTCAGACATGTACTTGCCTTATTCACTGACCTATCACCATCACAATTCATTGTTACATCAGTCCTATCAACTTCTCCAACCTATGTCCTCTTTTTCACTATATCTCTGACCTTTGCATTAACAACTTTCAACTACCTACTTACTCCTTTGATTGCTGCTACAAGACATGTGATTGTCCCCCCAATATGTCATTACTCATCTCTTTCCCTTCCAAAGATTTTCTATCTTAATTTTCTCTGTATTAGACTAAGACTGACTCTCATCCACCTTTCTTTTCCACATGATGAAAGTCTCCTTCACAACTAGTTGCACATTCTTTTGTTTTCCCCTATCTGTTGCCTTCAGTTTGTCCTACCTAGCATTGGCTACCAATCCCTAACTCTTACTTTCATCAACACTCACATATTCCCTTTTCCCAATCATAATGATCTCACCATGCTTTTTTTCCTCTTCATCCAATGGAGTTAAGATGAATGTACTACCATCCTTCTCAATTGTATACGTGTTTTCCCTCTGATTGTACATGACTGACCTATCAAACTGCCAGACCCTTCCTAGCAACATATGGTAACAATTCATGGGTAATATGTCACAAACAACTCTATCCTTGCATTGACCAATCTGAAATTCAACTATTGCTTGTTCACACACCACCATAGACTGATTATCACTAACCCATGAGACTTTATATGGCTTTTCTTTAGACACTCTTTCCAAATACAATTTATCCACCATTTCACTAGATATAATGTTATCAATACACCCTGAATCAAATATTACTTTGCATACCTTATTTTTGCATCTGTAGGCTATCCTGAACAAGGCTCTTCTTTGTATTAGCTCTTTCTCCTTGGAGGTCTTCAACACTTTTCTTTTCATCATCAACATCTCACCTACTTCAAGAGCAGTACGAAGACTATTGGAGTTTGAACTTTCAGCCTCATCCTCTTGAACAATTTGTGCTCTTCTTTCATTTTTCTTTCTCCTCCACTTGGTGTGGCTCCAAAATTCTCTAGACACTTGAATAAAGGGTGACAAAACTCACCACACTTGTAACACCTGCCTAAAAAATCATTAAAATCTCTTATTTTCCTAAAGCTTGTTCTTCCACCTTTGCATCCACCTCTTGATTCAGGTGCTTGTTCTCTACTTTTATCAAAATTTTCATGATCTTCTTTGTATTTTCTTGTGCCTCTTTCTCTATTCATGTTACCTTTTCCCCTTCCTTGTATTTCTTTCCTTCTCTTGATTCTATCTTCTTCCCTTACTGTCATTTGGAAACATTCTTCTACTGTCTTAGGTGGGTTCAAATTGATTTCATCTCTTATGTTCAATCTTAAACCACTTAAATACCTAGCCACTCTTTCAATGTCATCTTCATTAGGACCTTCCCTAATTCATAACCTATGGAATACTTTAGTATAAGAAATCACATCTAACTCCCTTTGCTTCAAATCTTACAATTTCATAAAATTTTGTATGGCATAATCTGCTGGTAAAAACCGAGAATTTACTTTTGCTACCATCATATCCCAAGATCTTATCTTAGACTTACCTTTCTTGGTCCTATCTTCTTGAAAAAAGTTCCACCATGTGGGGGCTGGGCCCTTCAATTTTTTCTTTGCATATTTCACCTTTGTACTATCCTCTATGTCTTCAAATTCAAACAAATTATCTAAGGCATCAATCCAAGCAAAAACCTTTTCACTATCCATCTTACTTCTGTGCATTGGCACTTCAACTTTCACCTTTGGAGTGTTGTCACCTTTTACTGCCTTTATCATCTTGATCATTCTCCTTTCTTCAAGATCTAAGTCATCTTCATCATCTTGGACTGGAGGGTTTCCTTCTTCCCCTTCATCTTCTTTGTCAATCTAGTCTTCATTCACCATTCCTCTTCTCTAGTTCTTCTCTAGAACTGCTATCCTTGATAAGGTGGCTTCTTGAGACTCTTTATAGAGCCTTTCCTTCTAAAACAACTACTCTTTAAATTCCTTTTATCTCCTTTGCCATTAGACTGGCCTTTGGAGGCATCTTCACAATTTTTCCTCTTCACCTTCCAACCACAAACTACAACTTTCTTCTTCAAGGAACTACTTCCTTGATTTGACACCACTTGATGTAAGCAGGGGTATTGTATACCACTCACAATCTCAATTAGAATAGGATCAAACCACCTCTTAAGCCTTGTGACCTTATTACCTCATATCTCACCTTTTAGGCCTACAAGCCTAGTAGCCCTTCCAACAATGTTATCATGCTCTAACTTCCCAAAATAAAAATAAACCCACAAAAAAAATTCAATTTCCTTTCATTCCACTTCACACCATACTTCAATATCTCAGATGACTCTTTTGGATCAAAGCCCTCAAACTGAGGTTTCTATACTGCTACCAAGGGAAAATTAGCCCTATTTTCCAAAGCAACACCTAACAAAACACACCTTTGACCTCAAAAATTGATAGAAAAACCTTCCACATGTTACCAAACCCCCAAATCCACCATTAGTTCACTACTGTATGGTCTACAGGTACCCTAATCCACAAACCCTCACTTTTAGGCTATTACCTAGGGTTTTATTGAAAAAATACTTTCCAGGCCTTTCCAAACTTGGCCACCAACTCAAACTCATTGTATTCCCCCTGCACATGCTCAAAGATTCAACACATAACTAGTTCAATCACAATTTCCCCAAACTTGGCTCAAACCTCATTTTTTTACACAAATCATAAGGGAACTACTTAGGGCATCATGCCCAAAACCACTTATGGACTCCCCTTCTTCCACAAACCACAATTACACCTAGCCAAAGCCTTATTCAAAAATTCCACTGAGATACAATGGGGAACAATAGGTGGAATGACCTAAAATGCCATTTTTAAACCCTCAAACCCTTGAAACAGGGTACTAACCTACAACGAGAAAAACAAGCAAAAATCCCACCAATTCTTGAGTTAAAGGCTCAAAACTACTGGAAATACAAGTTAACACATGCCCCATGAATATTCAAAAGGATTTTTTCTCAAACCACCCTTGTATAGATCATGCCTACACAACAAATGAAGAAGAAATAGTAAAATCTGTAAAAACAGAGATAAATCAAGGAGTTTTTTTATTCAAAACTTCAAGAATCAAAATCCATTGATGCTTTACATCATTTATATAATATTTTCCCTTCTAAAACCAACTGGCTAATTCCCACAAAACTTCTTTTTGAAATATTATGACCGTTCGACTTACTTTTTGCAACTTTTCCAATTTTTCAACTTTACACATTTAACAACTTTTCACATTTTTGCTTTTTTTGCAATCCAAACCTTCTAGACACCTAGAGACCTAAATATGACTCAATTATGAATAATTACATCATAAAATGGTCTTCAAGACCTTATTTTATGCAAAAATACCAAAGTCGTAAAGCCTAGACCTTAAGACCTTGAATTGACAAAATTTACTCAATGGTGCCCCCGCACCAAGATGTGACAAAGTCGATAAGGTAAAGAGACCTCATCCTTAAAATTTCTCAAATACTAAACATCATCCATCGAATAAAGGAATGCTCCCATGAGGATAAAATTCATACACATCACTCATGGGTCACATGGATGCACTAGCAAGCAATGTGTGTTATGCTAGGTGGCCATGTTAAAAGGTGTTCATAACTCACACCATAGAAAAGTCTAATATTTTCTAGGTGAATCACAAACTGGAAGACACACGAGCTAGTGAAGTTCAATATTCATTGGGTGAGCCCCTTAGACAAGGTAAAATGAGAAACAAACTAGTTCTACTATGTGTATCCATAACAAGGTGGAAAAATGAGAAACACACTAGGTCTACTAGATGTGTACCCATGTCAACCATACTAAGAGTTATACTCCTTGATAACTCCAATAAGGTGCAAAAAAATGATCAATGTGTTATGCCAACACAACACTAATTTCAATGCCTATTAATGAAGTGAAGCAAAGAAAATGCCAATGCCAATGCATCACTAAGTCCAACACTCGTGAACAAAATGAAGAAAAAATGGATTCCAATGTAATAATGCCAGTGTTATGCCCCCACTTTAAAGTAATTGCTAAACACCATGTTATGAGCAATTACTTTAAAGTAGTAAAAGTGATAAATTTCTTGTGATAAATGGTCACAAGAGAATATTTCTAAAACCCTTTGCCAATGATATGTTTCCAAATAAAGTTTCCTCATGACAATGGGTTGCCCCCAAATGCAATGCAATAATCATTATGGAAATAAAAAATAGAAGGATCTATGGATTTGGGGTCAATATACGTCTTTTTTTATAGTAATATAATAGAGCTCAGAACTAACATCATTCCCCAAATACTCATGGAGCAATGAAAAAAAAGGAGTAATGACACATAAAGAGAAAAAATGTAGGTTTTTGGGTCAACATGGAAGAGACCTAAATTTCTTGACGCCTTGCATCATCCCTAAAAGGAAAACACAAGAAAAATAGAAAAGATAAAGTTTACGACATAGAGAAGAATGAAGATACAAATAGAAGAATGTCACAACAGGTTCATTTCCTTTGTATCCTTGTGCCAACAAAGCAACATGGGTCATTGAAAGAAAACTCACAAACACAAAGATATTCCAAGTAACACAACACAAGAGATCACATTACATGCAAAAAAACATAAGGGAGTTCCACACATGTGAGTCGACCTAAAACAAGTCGTTTGCATCCCAATCTTTCTCATAAAAATTGGAAGGCAGACAACTAGCTAAGGGGACTACAACAAGTACCATTCTAGGTGCATCACTAGGGTCAACACATGGTGGGTCACTCTCATCTGGAGGATCATCTTGGTTGACCCAAAACACTAAGCTTATTATGCACCTCCTCATCAATTTTAGCAATCTCATCATCATCATCATCCAAATTGATTAGAATAGGAGGTTTTATGATAATTTCATTTGAATTTTCTTGTTTCATTTCCTGTTTTGGCTCCATGTCCCATTTTGGTGAAAGTTGTATTTCTTCTTGATTTGTTTCCATAGGTGTTGGGTGTACTATTTTTTATTTTCTTCCAATTGGTGAGAAATATCACGATGTCTACGCCTACGCTCTTTAGAATTTTGGTTTCTTCTTGCATGATTTTTCAATTTGTGATGGAGTAAGAGTAGGCTTCTTGACCATTGATTTATTTTCTTCCCTTAAGGGAGGAACTGAAGGAACCATCAGGAGTTGGGAAACCATTGTCTCTTTAGGTCTATATACTTGTTTTATCTTTGGAGGCACAAAGGGAATCATTTGATTTCCTCTTGGTATTTTATAAGATATGGGTAGAGGGACTACAATATATTTACCTTGATTACTTGGAAGGGTCTTTTCTTGAGGTTCATTCACAACTATTAGGGTAGGAGGAACAACAGTGGACTTATCATTCTCGGGAATCTTGCTAAGAGATAACTATTTTATGCACTTTTCCTTAAATTTTTGGTATTATTTGAAAAAAAAGTCTTCATGAGGCTTTATAGGTTTCATAGGTTGAGGCCAAAAGAAATCTAATGAAAAGCTACCATGGAAAGACAAAGGATTAAACCCACTATGATGCACTGTGAATATCTAATTTTTAAATGGGAACTTTATGCACTTGTGAATAACCAATGGGACAAAATTCATGGAGCACAACCATGGGTAGGCTAGCTTCACATAAAATTTATTTGATTTCAGGATGATGGAGAACAATACATCTAATTGTTTTGGTCCAAATTTAAGAGGAAGTGTGATCGAACCTATCATAGGGAAAGCAAAACCATCATGAGTTTTATCCATGCTTTCAATTGTTCATAAGAATCTTGATAAAGCTCTTGTAAAAACAAGAATTCCTTAATGATCACATTATCTACACACATAGTATCAACGAGTATTCCTTTTATAGGTTTGTCATTGATATCGCTGACAATGTAGAGAGGACCATCGAGTGATGGTGCAGGGTCACCTAGGTTCTCATGCCCAAGAGGGGTAAAATGTTAATATTTTGGTTTTTTTAAGTTATTAATATGTAATAGGATCTACAAAGACTATTTTAAATGTGTTGGAGTCTATTTTAGGTTGCTAGGTGGATTGGAGTGTCGAGTTGCATAAGTTGCCAATTTTGCAAAAATGTTGTCATTGTTGTAAAAGTACAAAAATAGGGAATATGAAGGCTATGAGCAAGAAACACCAAATATTGTTGTGAGATGTTGAAATATTGAAAATCTCCTCTGCTTTGCATCAAATTTGTATCAGAGCTTGAAGATCTAGGAAATAATTTTTTTTGGAGTTTATGTGTTGTCTTTTTGCAAGTTGAGGCAAGAACTTGGATGCCAAAAGACTAGGTACTAAAGAAAGGAGAAAACCTAGGTGAGGTATCACGAAGACAAAAGGAAGAGAGGTGAAAGAGACTTGTTTGTGAAAGGAGCATGAAAATGTTGAGAAGATTTGAATGTGGAGACTTATAGAGTAAGGAGGTACCAAACAAGAAACAAGAGAAAATAAAAAAAGAAAAGTGAGATGAAGAAAAACGAAAAAGAAGAACAAATAAACATGCAACAAGAGATAATAGAGTTGAGACCAGCCTTGGAGAAAATGAAATACATTCAAGAAAAGATGCAAGAGAGAATGAAACTTGAAATGCAACAACTTCTTGAGAAGGAAAAATAAGCAAGTGGTTGGTGTTTTCAAATAAGAAAGAGACTCAAATGGCCTATCAAGGAGGTCATTTAGAAGAGAAGAAGGCAAGAGAAGATAGTAGAACTAGACAATGAAGAATATTTTTTGATGAAGGAAGAGTAAAAACCCTCTGAGGAAGAGGAAAAATGTGAAGAAAATGGGTCCCTTGAGACTCAAAATATTATTTCTAACAATATTTGTGAGTGTGTGTTTACATGTGCAATAGATGAAAATGAAGATGGAAAAGGGTATAAAGAAAAGGGAGAAGTGAATGTAGTGTATGCAGATTGTTATGCACTGTATGGTGAAGAAGATGTTACAAAAACAACAGAGGTAATGCTTGCATTTTCTAATTTTACGGATGATGAATATGCTAACATAGTATATTTGAATGACGAAGATGAAGATATAGACGGTGGTACTGAGGCATATGAACTCAAACTCAAACTTTGGTACCTTGAAGTTGAGAAGATGCTTAGTAAGAGATGGTACAAAAAGAAGAAAAAGGATCTAGGAAAATTTGTAGAGATGAAAGACAAGTTGCCAAAGAATTGGAAGACTAGGAAGAGAGAAAAAATCTGCACTCAAGTGGACTTGAGTTTTTCTTCCCCCTGGGAGTATGGTGCAGGGGCACCTAGGTTCTCATGCCTAAGAGGGGTAAAAAGTTTGTTTTGTTTTGTTTAAGTTATTAATATGTAATAATGTCTAAAAATATCATTTTAAATGTGTTGGAGTCTATTTTAGGTTGCTAGGTGGGTTGGAGTGTCAAGTTGCATAAGTTGTCAATTTTGCAAAAATGTTGTCATTGTTGTAAAAGTGCAAAAATAGGGAATATAAAGAGCCATTGGTTGTAAATGAGGAAGTTGAACAGTTGGAACTTCAAAAATTAGTTGTGAACCATTGGAAAAGGTTGGAAAAGGTTTAAAAATGTCTTGTATGGTTGAACAAAGGGTTAGAGAACATGTAATGACAATTTTGATGAAGAAATAAATTTTTTTTTTGAGTTTTACCATGTTTTTTCCAGTTCTCTTAATTTTGTACAGTCTGTACAAAATTTTTATGACATGCACATGATTTTATTTTTTATAGGAATCAATCAACTTTCATCTACAACTAGTTTGGTGGTTTTTCATTGAGTTTGGAGAAAGTTATAGGTGATTTATTGAAAACTATCCAAAACCATGGTTAGGGTTTCTAGTGGACTTCAAAATGTAATTTCTCACCATTCCCATAGTGGAAAAATATTAATTTTCTTAAGATGGAGTATTTTTGTGTGTATTTACTTATTACAAGATTTTAGGTTTCAGGGTTTTGGTTGGCACATGTTTTGGTGATGCCCTAGGTCAGATTTCTTTATGTTTTAGATCTAATTGGCAGAAGAATAGTCCATTTTTGAAGGGTTCTGTAAGTAACCTACATTTATTTTGATATAAATTGTATAAATCCCAAATGGGTATCTATAGCTTGATTTAAATTTTGGAAATATTGTTTGCATTGAAAGTTATGGCCAAAAAACTCAATTTTTGGCCCCCATATTTTTAGGCTTCAAGGAAGGAAAGTCTAAGTTTGAGCCTTGTGTTATAAAAAACCATACCTAAGTTTTGGATATGTTTAAGAAATCCCAAAAGGGTACTCAAAATAGTTTCTATATTGTGGGTTTGAGGTCTGCTCTACAAGTTAGAAAAAACCAATTTGTTGTCCTACTTGGTCTAGGGTAAATTTGGCAAGAGAACAATTGAAGTTTGTTAGCCCTAAGTTCTTGTGCATTTCCAACACTTATTGTTTGTCATCCTCATCCCATTGAGAGTCCTCCTAGTGTTTATTTACCTATTTAAAGCAAAAATGGTCTATTTAGGGTTGAAATCTAGTTTTCATTCATTGAATGCTATGAGTAAGAAACACCAAATCTTGTTGTGAGATGTTGAAAATTTGAAAAATCTCCCCTGCTTTGCATCAAGTGCACGTTTGTATGTGTCACTATATGTGAAAGCAATGTCAGGTAACATAGTGGTTTGGCCTGGAATGAGGCGAATGATTCTCCCTTTCCTTGTTTCAGAGCCAAAAGTTCTTCTAGACTAACATCCATTGCGATGTTGCATGCGTAATTCTTAATGAATGCATCCATAATTTCTTGGAATGTTCTAATGCCTGAGGGTAAGTGAGAGAACCATTCCATAGCGTGTCCTGCCAAGCTCCTAGAAAATAGCCACATAAGATAAGTATTATCATATGCGACCTCCATGCAATGAACCTGGAGTTCCCTGATGTGATCTTCAGGGTTTCTCATCCCTCGATATTTTTCAAATTTGGGGATTTCAAAACCCTTGGGGGATTGTTTCATTACTAGGCTCCTATCGAATGGATAGGGACACAAGTTTCTTGGTGTTTTGGTTGTTTTCTCTGATTGAAGGTCGAGCACTTGTTGCGAGAGCAACCTGAGTTGTGTTGTCACATCATTTTGCGGATCAGGGGGTGGGATGAAAGTATTTTGGGGTGTTTCAATCGTGGGTTGGATGGGTGGGTTGGTCGGTGTGTTGTTCGATGTTATCTGTATGTTTTGTCGAGCAAGGTAGGCTTCCACCTTCTTTTGTATGAATAATGCTTGTTGTTGATCTTATTGTTGTTGCGCTGAGATTTGTGCTTGTTGTTGCACTTGTTGCTATTCTAACAATGCTTTTTGTTGGGCTTGTTGTTGTTCCAACAATGCTTGTTGTTGTTCCAACAACACTTGTTGTTGGGCTGCCAATTGTGTTGCTTCTTGCTACTCATGATATTGCTTTAATGCTTGTTGATATACTTGAATTTGTGCTGCTTGTCTTTGTGTATGAATTTGTGCTTGATATTGGGCTTGTTGTGCCTGATATTGAGCTTGCGCTTGTGTTGTTTGTGCTTGTGTTGCTTGTTGATGCAATAAAAGTTGTGCTTGAGCAGCCCTTTGTGCTTGCAATGCTTGTGTGGCTTGTGCAGCTTGGGCGGATTTTTGTTGTTGTTGTTGCAATAATGCTTGGGCTTGTTGTGCTTGTAAGGTGGCTTGGGTTGCTTGGGCAGCTTGCGTAGCTTGAGTAGCTTGCTGAGCAGCTAGGTGTTCGGCTTTTTTTTTCTGAACTTGTTGGTATCCTTTTTGGAAAGCAGCTTGCAATGCCTTGTTGTGTTGGCTTGATGTGGTGGTGGATTTGGGATGGTGTTTGTGAAGGTGGTGTTGGTGTTTTGCATGATGGATGGTGTTGTTGATGTGATTGGTCCTTGAGAGACTATGCTTTATGATGTTAAGGGGGTGTTTGATGATGTTACAATTGCTTGTGCATTTGTCGTTTGTTGTTGCGCGATATCAGCGACAAATTTTGAGCGTTTGGCATAATGCTTTGATTGATATTTGGGATAGTGGTTTGATTGATATTTGGTAGAGGGGGAAGCCCTAAACCAAGGAGTTATGTGGACGATGATGGCAATGGTGGAAGAGATGGAAATGTGAGGGGTGCAAGTTCTTGTGAAAATGTTGTGGTGTCAAAGATGCCCCCTGGTCTGAAGATATCTCCCTCCCCTTGTGAATTTGTGAGGAGGGGAGTTTGGGGCGTTGCACGAAAGTATGATGATGATGGATCATGATGGAAGGTGAGAGGAACATTCCTATGTAATGGGTTTTCGGATATGTTTTGTTCCAAGGTGGTGTTTGTATCTAAGTTTTGATTATTAACAAGGGGGTGTGCCTAAAGAGCATTAAGGAATGCATTTCCCTTGTTAACGTCGGGTTGGGTTGGAACAAAAGATGTCATGATTTACCGAATGTTTTGTGTGATGTTTTGGGATGGGGGTGTAGATGAGATGGGGATGGTGGATGAGATTGGAGGAAATAATGTCTCCACTATGGTACTTACATCAAAATCCGAAGGTACTTTGGCCCCTTGTTTTGCTAGTTCAAGCATGCATAACGAGGGGTTGAGCCTCATCATGATGTTGATGATTCTATGGTTGTCTGGGTTTTGGAGCATTTCAATTATTTCTTCATGAGACATTCCAAGGGTAAGATATTCTCCTTGGTTTTCCTCTTGCGGATTTTGGGATGATGAGATGGTCAATGGATTGCTTGACTCAGTAGGATTTAACTCAATGTTTGTTTGGCTAAGATCACTTGAAGTGGGTGTTTCTTTGTTGGCTTCCATGCTCTTCTTGTATTGAGATCTAGTTTGAACAATAAAATGAGGATCAATTTTCAAGAATAGGAGAGATAAACCTCTTGATTCTTTGGATTGATCTTTATTTTATGTCAAAGCAGAATTTTTTTAGGATATCTTAAGGATCAAGAGATGATATGGTGATGATGTGAGGGATGGATGATGCGGATGTTATGGTCTTTTGATCAATCTCGAGAGATGCTAGGTTTTTCGGTTTTTTGGATATGTTTCAGATTTTTAATTTTGATTTTCCTTTCGAGTTTGTCCTTGATCTTGATTGGTTTTGATTTGTTTTTTTATTTTGAATAAAAAGACCCTAAGATGTTGGATGATGATCTAAGGGATAGCTTTGTTCAATGGATGATGATTTGAATATGTGTAGGGAGAAGGATGCATCTACCCACACCTATTCAAACGAGATGATAATTTAGCTAAGCATACGAAGAAGGATGCATCTATGTATACTAAGCTAAACAAGATGATTTTGATGACTTTGACTAAGCATATGCAAAAGGATGCATCTACACATACCTAGCCAAAAGGTGATTTTGATAATGTTTTCAAGGATTTAGTCTCAAGGATTTGATGATGTTTGATTTTTCCAAAAGGCATAGCATTAAAGGGTGATTTCAAAATTTTCCAAAAGGTGATGGTGAGATGATGTTTGATGTTTTGAAGGGTAGATGAAAAATATTTTGATTTTCTTTTGATCCTAAGATGAACCTAAAAAAGACACTTTATTTTCCTAGACCTAGGTATTGAAGAGCATAAAATGCTTCTATAGATCTTTGTAACCAATAAATGATTTCATTTGAACATTCATTTTCGGATTTCCAACCAATGATTTTTTCTTTGGGATGGTGAGTCTTCAACACATATGAAAGTTCATTTTTCTTAGCTTTGCTTAATGGCTTTATTTTACCAAAGAACACTTTCTTCGATTAGTTCTCAAACTAAGATGTCCAATGTCTTAATTTCTTCAAACCCCACAAGATATGTTATGTGGAAATTTGATGAACTTAAAGCAAGGGTTTTCCTATTGTTTACTTAAGGAGACAAATCGAGATATAATCCAATGTTTAGAAACCTCTAAGGATATGAATCCCAAGGGAAAGCAATAACATATGGATTGAGTCAATTGTATTTGACTTCAAAGGGGTTTGAAATTTGGATGAGGTTTAAGTGTTTGTTTCCATGGTGTTTTCGATCAAGCAATTCATTTTGTAACCCAAGAATAAGTACAATCCTATGGATGTGTAAGACAATATTTATTGGATTCCCACTTGGACAAGTCCAGCTACGCTTATCTTTAGCGAATGGTTAGATGCTTGACCCCACTGGCTCCCCTCTATGACACTCACTTATATAGGGTAGCCAAGCATCAACACCCATGAAACTCCCATGGCATGTTTTCCATTTCTACTAGAAGACCGTAAAAGTGTGGGGTGGCTTTAGAATGACTGTTATTGCACCAACAAATAGTTTAAAGGATTTTGACAAATTCTAGCACATGGGTTTTAATAAGGACTTTTCGTTTGTGGAGATTGACCCATATGGAAAGAGTCCCCTTTCGGATCCATCTTGTCAAAATCAACCGTATGATATTGGCATTTCTTCCAATATCCACATTTATATCCCAGTTGGAAATACTCTTGGGTTTAGAGTGTTACCGGTTGAGTCGTTCCCTTAGGTGAGTACTTTTTCCCCAAGGCAGGTCCTCTAGGATAAACAAAATCGAATGAAGAACAATATTCGTAACTCGATCAATCCTTGTTGGCAACAAGGAGAGAGAATATACGCAACAATGCCCCCACTCACACTTGCACAAGATTTTGTTCAATTTTAAACCCAAATCGAAGTGTGGAGGTGATTGCTTTGTCTCACCCTAAAATCATTAAAAAGGCTTTTTGATTCTCAAGATCGCTATAAAGCACGAGAGAAGCACATACATCCTTTTTCAATGCCTTTAGTTCAAGTAAGCCTTCACAAAACAAAGTTACACTTGTTCTTTTTAAATCCACAAAGTAAAATGTGAGTTCTTTTTAAGCACCAAAAGACAAGTGAGAGATACTTTGTTCAATTGTTAATGCAAGAAACAAAATCTAATAAGTTGTGATCCTAAAGTTCGTTTTAGCCCTTTTGCAAGAAATGGAAAGGTTCTTTTTAAATCCAAACAAAATTTAGTGTCATAAAGAAGAAGTTCTAACAATTTCTTAACCAAGTGTTAAGCAAACACTAAAGTGTTTAAAAATACTTTGATTTGATGAAACATCTTCCTCATGCTTCTCTTTTCTTCCATTTTGGTTTCCAACCTACAAGGAAGAAAAACCAGTCAGATTCTGGAAAAAATACAGAAATTAAAAAGTAGAAAATAGAAGACACATTAATCATAAATCAAAAGCACGTGCTAAAATTAGATTTTCCATTTTTACTGTCTTCCAACGCCGTAACTCGTAACTGCATTGCAGTTTGATTTATGAGCGGTACCCTCATAGCGCCGCTTACCAGTCAACGTCGCTCTGTGTCGGGACAGAGAGCTCAACTACATCGCACTTTTCGCCCAGCGTCGCAGTTTTCTTCCAGTGTCGTAGTTTTTAAAATTTTGAAAATTCCTGCAAGTCAATGAGTCCAGCAACAGAGTTTGAAATTCAAATATTTTGGCAAGACGAGTCTAGCATCACAGTTTTAGTTTTGAGCGGTGCCATATAGCGACGTGGAAGAGTTAGCGGTGCCAAAATAGCGACGCTGAGCTCCCAGCATTGGAATTTTCTGTGTGAGAGAAAACACGAAAATTTTGAGAAAAGATGAGAAAAAATGATATCTAGCCCTCCTTCTAGCACCAAATGTGCAAACCCCAACCTTGGTACCTGCAAAACAACAAGAATAAACAAGTTAGACAAGAGATTGCAAGCCAAAACAAGGATTCCCCATGAAATCCATTTACAACATTCAAACTAGGAAGAAAATATTAAAGAACACAATGGAAATGATAAAACAAAGATTGAATCCTAATTAGATGTGCAAACTCGTGATTCAATGGGGGAATTGGTGCCAATTTGATGTGAAAATTGGCACTTTCCCAATTCCTAAGATGCAAGCTTGATATGTTGATGAAGATTTGATCCACTTTGTTGATGTTGAAGAGTGCTCCAAGCTAAAATCTGCAAAAACCTAACTATGATTCAAGAATAATTGATGAAATTTGATGGATATTTGAGCATGGTAACTTTGCATAAATTGTGGATGATGAAATGAGGATATGAGCTCTTTATTTATAGAATTCCAAGATGGATGAATGTCCAAATTTGAGCAATGTGGGACTAAAAATTCATCCAATGGTATGATGCCACTTGTCAATCTATGAATGGATGAAGGATGTGCAAGATTTGGGGTTTGTGCCAATAAATGCATAATTTTGAATTTCAAATTTGTTGAAATGACATGTGAGAGGGAAGGGAAAATGCAATAAATGCCACTTGGCTCAAGGCAAAGGACATGTAAGATGAATTTTATTGCCTTGTTGGATGTACATGTTGACTTGGAATTTTTGAATTCAAATTGAGAGAATATTCCAAAAGATGCCTTGTGAGGAAAATAGAGATTTAATAAATGAATTAAATCTATTTTCATGTGCAACTTGCATTATCTAGAGGATGAGACATGAGATGAGATTAAATTAATCAAGGGTTAATTAATTTAATGAGAGAGGTTAGATGATGTGACCTATTTGACTCAAATTTATGGATTTATTTAAATCAAATAAGAGAGGAATATGACAAGAGATTAATTAAATAAGGATTTTGATTTATTTAATTAAAAGAGATGGTGTTAGATTAAATCAAATAAGGTTTTAATTTATTTAATTTAATGGATAGACTTTAGAGATTTAATCAAATAAATTGATTATTTAATTAAATAGGGATAATTAGATCAGATGGATTGATTTAATTAATAAGAGAGAGTGACTCGATTAGATAAAATAATTTATTTAATTAAAAGAGGAATATTGATGAATTTAATCATATAAGGAGATTTGATTAAATGGTTAGGTCGAGGGACGATTCAAGAAGAAACGATGTTAGTAATCAGGATCAGATGCACAATGTCAATTGGTATATTTTACGTGTCTACAAATAATACACATAGGAACAATGCATCAAGGTATAAAGAACCAGGATGGTGTTGCACCTAGTGTGATGGACTTTGACTCGACAATCAGATAGGAGTACTCTTGTTCACACCTAACACATAGAACCTTGTTAAAAATGCAATTCAAATATTCCAAACATCTCAAACCAAAACATAGAAAGGAAAGTCTTTCTATGTGGTCAACAAGACACCTAAAACACCCTCCCTACACCCAAACAAAGCATGCTTGACCAAGGTTATATTACAAGAATATCCAACAAGCATAGTAGATAAAAGATATTGATCATTTCCCCATTCCTTTGTCTCTAAATCCCTTTGTTTGGACATCATCGAGAGGTCCTTGGAATAAGCACAATAAGATAAATCAAAAGAAAAGATAAAGTAAACAAACAAGCTAATGTTCTTCAATACCGCTAGCTAAGACTAAACTACTGTGATGCCTAATGTTGATGTCCATTATAGGAAGGATGCATCCTAGGACATGATGTTGTCAGATGATTGATTTGGGATTGATTGGATGATAGGCTATTGATACCAAGAGTTGACCAACTTGTTTACTTACTGATCTAGACTTGAGACCTTGACAATTGAGTTTTCACTTTTAACCTACTAGACTTGTTTCCGACTGTTTTACCAAAGGGTGAAGATGGTGACCCTTTATTATGAGTGAATGTTTATTTCAGGTGGACGCGAGATGGGGATGGATGGATCTTTTTTAAATATTTGGATATTTTTGAAGTTTTTGAAATGTTTTGAGGTTGTTTTTGGTATTTTCAAGATGTTTTTCAAATGTTGTGATTTTCAAATTTTCCAATGTTTTGGGGTTTTCCAAGATTTTGACCCAGAGACTAACCTAAAGACCTATCCTAGGGGCCTCGAGGGCTGATCAACAAATTAGCCTTGCCTACATTATACACGCAGAGACCACATAGTTTGATTGACACAAACTCAATTATTGATGAGATATGAACAAATGGATTGTCAATTTATTATAGCAGACTCCTAAAGGACTAACCTAAGTGTCTCAGGGGATGATCAAAGATCAACCTTTCCTACATTCAGAGCTCATAAACTCATAGTTTGACAAAACGACTCTGTTTTTTACTTTTTGACTGACTTTTTGACCTATTTTTGGATTTTGAATGTTTTGAATGTTTTTTGAATTTTCTTGGTTTTATGAATGTTTTTGGATTTTTTTATTTTCTGACATTTTTGGGTTTTTTTGTTTTAGAAAGACTTCAAGAATGTACACAAATCTAATCTAATGAGAACATGCCCCCAACCTGAAGTAATGGACTACTCTGATATAGGCAAGACAAACTGACCTTAAGAATGGGCCAAGTAGTACTAGGAGGGATCATGACATGAGCACATGACCAAGCTATGATGCGGATGCAGATGGATGATGGATAGAGATATGGATGATGCAGAACAAGTCATGAGGATCTTGGTGGATGGAAAGTGCTTATTTACACAAGGCACATGTTTTCCAAGTTTTCACCAAGGTACTTTCCCAAAGTGCCACTAAAGTGGTTTACACTGGAGGACGATTTTTCTCTTTACTATTTTTTTAATCCTTTATCTAATTTTTTTTGGATTTTTATGCTTTTTGATATTTTTTGTTGTCATCAAGATGCCTGTTTGCCAGGTTTTCATCAGGGTGACCATTTTTTCAGGACATTTTCTCATTTTTTTTGTTTTTTGGTTTTATACCCTAGAAGGATTAGGCATAAAACTTTTTGAGATGGGAGTTGTTCATGGGCTCCTATAGAGGTTCCCCTTCGGGTGTTGATAGCTGATATGCCCTTGAATTGTAGCTTGTGATGATGAAAGGTCCGAACCAATTGGGTTCAAATTTTCCCTTGCCATTTGGATTTGGAACGTTCTTCTAGTTCTCCTTGAGCACAAGTTCCCAAAATTGGAAGGTCCAACTCCTGATCTTCTTGTTGTAGCATTATTTGAGTCAGTTTTGATACACTTGCAAATGGTTTAAGGCATCCATGCATCGTTCATCCAATAATTCTAGCTCATTCAATCGGGATACCTGGTATTCTTCATCTGTGATAAGATTTTGTAATGATATTTTCAATGACAGGAGCTCGATCTCAATGGGGAGTATGGCTTCTGATCTATAGACCAGGGAGAAGAGGATGGCACCTATTGGTGTGCAAATGCTTGTTCAATAGGCCCATAGGGCGGGATTCAACTGCAAATTCCAATCATGACTAGCATCATTGACCATCTTTTTGGGGATTTTCAAGATGGTCTTATTTGTAGCCTTAGCTTGGTCGTTTGCTTGGGGATAATACAGAGTGGAAAAGTGATGTTGTATTTTGAATTTTAGGCATAGGTCATGAACATCCTGATTCTTAAAAGGTGTCCCATTATCTGAGATAATGGCTTGAGGGACACCGTAATGGAAAATTAAGTAGTTTGGGATGAACTTTGATATCTTCTTTCCAGTGATATAAGTCATTGGGATGGCTTCCACCCACTTGGTGAAGTACTCAATGGTAGTGATGATAAACTTGTGTCCACTAGATGAAGTGGGGGTAATTTTTCGAACAATATTGAGTCCTCACTGTGAAAAGGGCCATGGTGTGACAATCGGTTAGAGCTCTTGAGTTGGTGCATGGATGAGGTCCCCATGTTGCTAACATTGTAGACACCTTTTGACATAGTCATGTTCTTCTCTTTCCATTATAGGCCAATAGTACCTCATCCTCATCAATTTCTTGGCCAAGGTCATACCACTTGAATTTGAACTACAAATGTCGTTATGTACCTCAATTAAGGCAGTCAATGCCTCCTTGACATTTAGGCAATGTAATAGGGTTCCTTCAATGCTTCTACGGTAAAGGGTATCTCCTAGGATGACAAAACGGGATGCTTTTTTTACAAAGGCTCTCTTGAGGTTCAGGGTTATGTCAACTGGGGGAACTCGTATTCTTAGATAAGTGTATATATCATGGTACCAGGGATTACCAGTACCAACGATTTCACACACAAATTCGGACTCTGGTACCTCGAATGCAAGTAGGAGAAGCTACTCTACGAGGAATTCTTGCTTTAGGATGTTGTGTGGGATTTCTAGGAGTGATCTGATTGTAGCCATTGCATTTGTCACTCTATTTTTGCTCTTGGTAGCTACTCAAATGTGATATCAATGAAGAACTCCTTGAGAATTTCCACCAATTTCTTGTAGGGAGTCAACTTGTCATCATTTGTTTGATACTCATTGTTGACTTGATTGATTATGAGTTGTGAGTCTCTATAGACCTTAAGTTCCATTATTTGTCATTGCACTGCAATTCTTAGCCCTATGACAAGAGCCTCATATTTTGCAATGTTATTTGTGCAAGGGAACAACTTGTATGATTTTGGAATGCAATCCCCTTGTGGGGTGATGAAGAAGATCCCTGCTCCCAACCTGTGTTGTGTGTAGGATCCATCAAAGTACATTTTTTAGTGATCTGCTATACTTAGGTTGAAGATTGATTCATCTGGGAACTCTGATACAAGTGGATTCTCTGAGTATATTGGTGCTTCTGCCAACTGATCTACAATTTATTTTCCTTTGATGGACTTGCGCTCCACATACTCAATGTCATGCTCTGTGAGGATCATAACCCACTTGGTTGTATGCCCTGTAAGCATTGCTTTGGAAATCAAGTGCTTAAGGGGGTCGATCTTTGCGATAAGCTTTATCTAATGGGCTAGCATATAATGTCTAAACTTTTGTGTTGCAAATACAATTGCTAGACATGCTTTCTCAATGGATGTATAGTTCAGTTCATGGCCCACCATAGTTCTATTGATATAATAGATAGCTCTCTCTTTTCCATTTTCATCATGTTGTGCCAAGAGAGTGTCGAGAGCTGCCATTGTTGCTGTTACGTATAAGATCAAAGGTTTGTCTGGAATTGGCGGCATGAGAATTGGCAACATAAGTATTCCTTGATCTCGTTGAAGTCTTGATCACACTTTTCATCCCACTTGTATGCTACCCCCTTGTGGAGTATATGAGAGTAGGGGACAACCTTGTCTACTAGTTGCATTATGAATCGATAGATGGACTGGAGTCTTCCTTGTAAACCCCTTAGTTGTTTCAATGTTTTAGGTTCCTCCATTTTGTGAATGGCTTTGACCTTAGCAGGATCTATCTCAATTCCTCTCATGGACATGATGTACCCGAGGAGTTTCCCTGAGTGTACTCTAAAGACGCACTTCTTTGGGTTGAGTCTAACTTTATATTCCTCTAACCTATCAAAGATGGAGCCCAATGCGGCTATGTGATCTCGTATTTTCTTGGATTTAGCCAATACATCATCCACATAATCTTCCACAGTTTTGTGGATCATATCATGAAATATTAGTTTCATGGCCCTCTGATAGGTAGCTCCTACATTCTTCAACCCAAATGACATCATATTCCAACAATATTTCCCCCATGGGCAAGTGAAATTCATTTTATGTTTGTCTTGTTTAGCTATCATGATCTGGTTGTAGCCTACGAACCCATCCATCAACAATAGCATCTCATGTCTTGTTGTCATATCCACGATCATGTCAATGTTCGGAAGTGGAAAGTCATCCTTGGGACATGCCTTGTTGAGGTCTCTAAAATATGTGCAGATGTGAATGCCCCCAGTGGGTTTTGAAATAGGTACAAGATTTGAGACCCATTCTAGATAATCTATTAGCCGTATGAATCCTACATCTAGGAGCTTTTGCAATTCCATTTTGACTAATAATGCAATCTAGGGATGCATCTTTCTAGGCTTTTGTCTCACTGTCTTTGCTTCTGGTTATACAGCTAGGTGATGAACCACAACCTCTAGATCAAGCCCAGGCATGTCGGCATAGGTCCATGCGAAGTTTATCTTTTTTTCTTTTAGGAACGCAGCTAGAAGTTCACGTTCTTCTGTGAGAAGAGACTCTACATAAAATGTTGTGTGTGGTAGTTCCTATGTTCCCAAGTTGACCGGATTGTACTTCCCAACTAATACTATTGACTTCTCTTGATGAATTACACTGAGAGGAAGATTGAATCCTTCATCCCCCAACACCTCGGAAAGGTTTTCACCATTGGATATGTCCTTTATTTTTACTATTTTCAGGCCAGAGAGTGCCATAGTGTGGTTTTCACTCAAAGACCTAGAGATTATTCTCAAATTTTCACTTTTGCGATTGAAGGATTCAATCGTTTCCCCATAATAGGCCTATATGTCTAGTATAATGTCAAACTTGGACTTGTGATCTCCATATGGTACCATATCTCATAATCCCATGAATTCCGAGAGTGCCTCACCATTTTTGAAAGTGTCCAAAATTAGTGGTCCATGTTGGTTGTAATCGATGAGCTGAGGATAGACTAGGTTTATTTCATGGGTTTGATGGTCTAACTCAAAAGACAAGGTACTAATCATGAGCAGGAAGGAATCTTAGAAAAGCATAGGCAAGTTAGTTATGGGATCCTCATCACTACTACACACATCATTTATGTCAAAGGTAAAGTTGTCTAAGGGTAGACCTATGGATACTGGTAATTGAAGGGCAGCTACTGATAGTTGAGGGGGAGTTTTGACCTTTCTAACCGAGGCACCTTTTCGAAGTATGGTCACCTTTGGAGGGGTACATCCAAGACCAAGATTTCTTATTCGCTTCTCTGGAATGAGGGGTTCAAATAGGTCATTGTCATTCTGCCTGAGTTTCTTTTTTCTATCATAGCCCATACCAAGCATCATTTGTAATCCTCTGCTACTCTCATCCATTAGAAGATTAGGAACGGGCCTTTCATCTTGATATAGGAGACTGGATATGTCTCTTTCATCTACTATTTCCTAACTTAGATCCCCCAACTTTTGAATCTAGAAGGGTCTGCTTTGAAGGTATGGGATGATGTTTCAGCTAGTTGGGGTTGCTCGTGAGTCCTAGGAGATTGAGGTAACTCTCCTATGATGAAAGCACTCTTCTTCATTCTATAATCCCCACACCCATTGTCTTGGATAATGACCTTGATTTCAGATATATCAGGGATGGCGGGTGTCTTTGTCTCAGAAGTGGAGGCTAATGTAGTTGGGTCTACATACGGAGTGGTAGGTCCTTCATCATTCTTTGGGGCTTGGGGGATTTTATAGTATTTTTCTTCCAGGTTCTTGCAGTAGGAAAAGGGTTCGAGATCACCATGAATCGTGACCTCTTGGTTTTGATATGGGAACTTGATGCACTAATGGAAGGTGGAAGTGATTGCTTGCATCCCATGGATCCATGGATGCCCTAGAAGGATATTATAAGGTAAATCAAGGTCAAGGACCTGACATGTGGTTTCCATAATGGTTAGCCCTACTTGAATAGGGAGATGAATAGTGCCTTGAGACACTCTTTCCTGATCATCATATGCTCTAATTGTGATTCCCTTGCCCTTTTCAATGGCATCCTCTGAGAATCCTAGATTCTTTATTAGTTTGAGGGAACAAATTTTGAGACCCACACCCCCATCCACCAAGACCCTTTTGACTTTGGTTTTATGAACCAGGACTTCAAGGTGGAGTGCACGATTGTGAGATGGTTGGGCGGGGAAGTCCTGATCATAGAATGTTAGGAGGCTTGAGGTAGTGATATTTCCAACCATAGCTTGGAACTGATCAGGATCAAGATCCACGAAGACTGTAGATGAAGCCAATGCTTCCTCTAGTATTTTTCTATGAGCAAGTGATATCTTCAGCAACTCCATGATAGAGATCTGAGCGGGGGTTCTTTTTAGTTGGTCTAGGACATTTTAGCCATTAGGAAAGGATTTTAGATTTGAGGTGGAGGCCCTAGGTGGCTATGATGACCCAGTAATGGTGACTTTGTCGCCACGTGTGGTGACTCCAAAATCAACTTTGGCTCCTTTGATGCTAAGAACAATGACCATTTCATCAATGGATGCGACAACATGATCATACACATGGTTCACATTGGCATACTTTTGTTTTCCATGGTTGTTCCCTTGGTTATGATCCGACATCGGATTTGTGTATATTTTTAAGTCCTTCTTCCCAGTTGGTTGCTCAACATTTATGATCTTGTTGTCAATGAGGTCTTGGATCAAATTTTTCAACCTCATGCAGCTCGTTGTTGTGTGCCCCTTGATTTTGTGAAAATCACAAAGGTTATTCTCATTGTACCATGGTGGTTTCACTTGGGGTTCCTAATAGTTCTCATAAGTGGGAATCTTGATGAGATTTTTGTTTATTAGTTTCTTCATGACTGCTTGAATTGGTTCCCCAAGGGTAGTGTACTTCCACTTGGGGGGATTTTTTTTTGTGGGGGTAGTCCCCCTTGATTATTTAGGTTGTTGACTTGATTTTTGGGTGGTTGTGATACTGCATTATCTTGCACGTTGTTTCGATTATTGCCTTGCATTTGTTGGTAGGTTTGGGTGTTTTCTTTCAGAGCGTTGATTATGACCTTAGCATCCACCACACCATCATTAGTGACATTTTTGTTTCTTGCCCACGTGTGAGGTTTCTCATTATACCTGGTGGATGGGCGATTGTCTTGATTTTCTTGATATGTGGGTGTCCCCCCTTGTGCAATAAGGGCTCATTTGATGCTAAGCGCCTTGGGGATCAGTTGGTTGTAAGTGGTGATACATTGTACCTTAAGATGAAACGCCAAGGTTTTCTCAAGATTGGTAATGATGGTGCAAACTTGTTCTTCCAACATGGCCCATTTTCTCCTATTAGCCTTGGATCACCATCTTTGCAAGAAGGAAGCGAATGATTCCCCCTTAGCTTGTTTAAGCGTAGATAGTTCTTCTAGACTAACATCCATACCGATATTGAAGGCATAGTTTTTTATGAATGCGTCTATGATCTCTTAGAACTTTTTTATGTCAGGGGGAAGGCAAGAGAACAACTCTATGGGAAGACTATCCAAACTTCAAGGAAATAGCCGCATCAGATACGTATCATCAAATGCGATCTCCATACAATGTACTTGGAATTCCCTAATGTGATCTTCACGGTTTCCCATCCCACGGTATTTGTCGAACTTAGGGATTTCAAACCCCTCGGGGAATGGTACCATCGCAAGGCTCTTGTTGAATGCATAGGGACACAAGTTGCTTAGTGTCTTTATTGTTTTCCCTGATTGGAGATCGAGCACTTGTTGTGAGAGAAATTTGATTTGCGTTGTCACATCATCTTGTAGGTTAGGGGGTGAAGTGAATGTGTTTCGAAGTGGTCAAGGTGTTTGAGTGATGGGTGTGTTGGTGGGGTTTTGTTGCAAGCTTTGTCATGCGATTAAGGCTTGTTGATATGCCTGCATTTGTTGTTGTGCCAATAACACTTGTTGTTGGTCTTCATGTTGTTGGTCTTGTTGTTGTTGTGCCAACAACAATTGTTGTTAGTCGTTTTGTTGTTGTTCCAACAATGCTTGTTGTTGGGCTAGTAATGTTGCTTCTTGCTGCACTTGGTACTGTTGCAAGGCTTGCTGATATGCTTGTTGTTGGGTTGCTTGCAATTGTGCCTAGTATTGAGCTTGCACCTGTGCTTGCTGAGCTTGGTATTGGGCTTGTGTTTGAGCTTGAGCTTGTGCATGTTGGGTAGCTTGTGCAGCCTGTGCTCCTTGTGCGACTTGAGTGGCTTGAGCTACTTGTGCAGCTTGGGAAGCTTCTTGTTGTTGTAATAAGCCTTGGAATTGAGCACCTTGTTGTTCTTGTTGTGCTTGTTGCACTTGTTGTGTGGCTTGAGTTGATTGCACTTGTTGTGTAGCTTGATTTGCTTGTGCTTGTTGAGTAGCTTGTTGTGCAGCTTGTGTGTCTTGGGCTTGTTGTGCTTGAAATTGTTGATATGCCTTTTGATAGGCCTATTGTGTTTCTTGCAATGTGATGGTATATTGATTGGCCACATTTTGTCTTGGTGGTGGAGGTGGTGGCGAATTTGGAATGGTGTTTGTTGTTGTGAGGAAAGGTATCATTGTATTGATGGTGGGGACTTGTGTGGTAGATGGTGCAATCGATATGCTTGGTCCTTGAGAGACCATGTTTATGGATGGTGTAGTGATTGCTTGGGTTGCTTAGATGGTTTCCATCTATTGTTGCGCAATCAATGGAAAGATCGAAGGATTCAAAATAATGTTTTGATTGATGATCGGGGGGTTCTTTTGACTTTGATTGAGTGGTGGTAAAGGAGGTAACCCCAAACTGAGAGGTGGTGTGGATGTTAATGGCAAAGGTGGAAGCGGTGGAAAAATTGGTGGTGTACTCCCTTGAGGAAATGATGAAGATGAAGGGTCAAAGATGCCCCCTGGTCCAAATATCCCACCTCTTCCTTGCAAATTCATAGGGAGAGAGGTTTGTGTGTTGAGAAGATATGTCGATGTCGCATGAAAAGATGATGATCGGTCATTGGGGTCTTGAAAGGTAAGCGGAACATGTGGGTGTAACGGATTCAATGGCACAGATTAACCCAAGATAGTGTTTGCATCCAAATCTTGGTTTTTCACAAGGGGTGTGTTTGTAATGCATGGAGCAATGAGCTCCCTTTGTTAACAATTGGTTGAGTTGGAGCAATGAATGATGTGATTTGTGGGATGCTTTGAGTGATGCTTTGAAATGGAGGTTTGGATGAAATTGGGGACATGATCCCAAGAGGTTTCTCCACAATAGTGCTTACATCATAATCGAAAGGGAGTTTAGCCCCTTCTTTAGCTAATTCAAGCATGTATTGGGAGGGATTGATTCTTATCATGCTATTGAGAATGTGGTGAGTTTTGGGATTTTGGACCATTTCAATAATTTCACCTTGTGTCATCCCTAAGACATTATTGTTGACGTCTTCCACTTGGCCTTCCTCTTGAGGATTTTGTGATGATAGAGGAAGACTGAGCATTGGATTGCTAGACCCAACGAGATTGATTTTGGAAGTGGTTTGACTTAGGTCACTCGAAGTTGATGTTTCTTTGTTCGTTTCCATGTTCTTCTTGTGTTAAGACCTAGTTTGAACCATAAAATAGGGATCAATTTTCAAGAATGTAAGAGATGAACCTCTAATTCTTTAGATTGACCTAATCTTTAGGTACAAAAATGGAAAGTCTAAGATACTAAGGATCAAAAGGATGGTGATGAGATATGAATGATTGGTGATTGGAACTCTTAGGAAGCCTTGAGGAGGATGCTACACTTTAGGACTTTTGGATTGATTGTTTGATTTGATTTTGGATTGGTTTGATTTTATTTTGATTTTGATCTGGGATAATGAACTCATAATCTCTAAGAGGTTGGATGTTGTCTTAGAGTGAACTTGTCCACAAGATGATAATTTGACTAAGTGTGCAAAGAAGGATTCATCTACACACACATAGTCAAACAAGATGATTTTGATTTGTTTTGATTTTTTATTTCAAGAGGATTTGCCCAAAGTTTAGCATAGAGGATTTTTTCAAGATTTCCAATAGTTGTTTGGGGGATGAATTTTGATTTTGATGTTTGAAGGATGGATGAAAGTTTTTTATTTTGATCCTAAGAGATTTAGAGAGACTTTGTTCACTAGACCAAGGTGTTGAAGAACATGCTATTACTTCCTATGTGAGATACTCAAACATTTGAAAAAGACTTGGATTTTGACAATAGTAAAATGAATACAAATTTGGATTGTTCCTTGATGCACGTTTGTAAATGTTGAAGATCAATCTTTCTCTAAATTTGTAAACCATAAACAACCTTTTCTTGTGAGCTTTTTGACTAAGACCTTTGGACATTGGTTTTCGGATTTTGATCTTTCTTGAAATCATTTGGAAGAGCACGTGTGGGGTTCAATTGTTTCTTTTCTTTGCTTAGTGAGTTATTTTTACCACAAACAATTCTTGATTAGGTTTTCAAACTAAATGTCCAATGTCCCAATTTCTTCTCATCCCACAAAGTCCATTATGTGGAAATCAAGGAAATTAAGGAAAAAGTTCCCTATTGTTGACTTTAGTGAGAAAATGGAAATATAAATTCAAATGCTTAGAAGCCTCTAAGGATAGAATCCCTAAGGCAAGCAATAACATGTGAATTTTGTCAAAGGTATTTTCTTCCTAAAGGGTTTGAAATTTGATGATCATGTTGAATGTTTGTTTCCCATGTTTAAGATCCAAGCAAGGTGTTTTTATTCCAAGAACATGCACAACCCTATGGATAAAAAGACAATATTTGTTGAATTCCCACTTGGATAAATCTAGCTACACCTACTCTTAGTGGATGATTAGATGCTTGACCACAAAGGCTCCCCCTTATAGTGCACTCACTTCTCGGGTCAGCCAAGCATCAATACGCATGAAAATCCCATTGCATACTTATCATCTCTACTAAGAGCCATAAAAAATGTGGGATAGCTTTAGAACGACTGTTCTTGCACCAAAAAATAGATTAAGGATTTGGGCCTTCTAAACAAGAGGTTCTAGTATAGGAATTATGTTCATGGGGGATCATCCATACAACAAGAGACCATTGTTGCCCTTCTTGTCGAAACAATCCTCATGATATTTGAACTTTCCTTAAGTATCCACACTTATATACCAATTGGAAGTCGCTTGGCTTTAGCGTGTTCCTAGTTGGGTCATTCCCTTGGGTGATTACTTTTTTCCACAAGCAAGAACATATGTAGTTCAATAGATCTTTGTTGAGAAATAAAGAGAGAACACACATGATATACTCCACCCACACTCGCAAGATTTTGTTCAATTTTAAGAATCCAAATTGAAGTGTGGAGGTAATCACTTATACAACTTAATATCACAAAATCCTTTTGATTCTCAAGATTGTCGTGAGGCGTGAGAGAAGCACATATGTCTTTTAGATGATATTAATTTGGATAAGAGATTACAAAACATAAAAGCACATGTTCATTTTAATCCCTCAAAGCAATAATTGGATTCTTTTTAAGCACCAAAATGAAAAGTGAGATTTGTTTGTTCAATTGTTAAGCCTTAAAAAAAATCTAGTAAGTTTCCTCAGGTTCTTTTTAATCCTTTTGTCTTGTTCTTTTTAAGCCCAAATAAAATTATTGAGTCCTAAAAGCACAAAAAATAGCAACCCCAAAGTGTTTAAAAACAATTGATCAATGAAATGATGATGTCATAGAAGCCTTCATCTTTGTTTCCTCCCTTCATCTTTGATCAATCCAACCTACAAAAATTGGTTAAAACTACAAAAACAAAGGTCAAAAACTAGTTAGTAGTCACAAGCAACCAAAATGAAAATACACATGTTAAAATTAAATTGAAAAATGCCTTTTACTAAACTCCAGTGATGCAGTCTACAGAGGTAGCGTAGTTGAATAGGTCAACAACACTATATAGTGCCATTGGGACTAATAGCAACGCTCTGTAGCAAAACCAGTGAGCACAATTGCGGTGCTATTTTGAGCAAGCAGCATTGTTTGGAGTTTAGAAGTTTGGTGACAGAAAAGTGGCCCAACGTCACTATTTGAAATTCAAATTTTTGGCTAGGAATGGCTCAACGTTGCAATTTGAAGTTTTGTAGCGGTGCTAAATGGTGCCACTGGACTACTACTGGTGCAATTCCTTTGTCAACAATGTACTTTTCCTATAGACACAAAAAGTTAAAAAAAAACCATGAAATTTCACAAAAAAATGTGTTAGATTCTTGGGATTTGCCCTCCTTCTAGCACCAAAATGTGAATGTCGATGTTAGACCTACACAAACACAACAAACAATCATACAATTAGATCATTATGCAAGTTAAATCAACATTCCCCATAAAATTCATTTGAAATACACAAATAAGAAATGGAAATGAAGAACACAAATGAAAACTATCGAATCCTATCTAATGCAAGAAAACTCTCAATCCCATGGGGGAACTGGTGCCATTTTGATGTGGAAAATGGCCCTTTTCTAACCCCTTGCAAGATTGGTGATGATTTTATGAAAATTTGATGCTCCTTGGTTGAATTCCTGCATAAACTAGCTATGAAAATGAGAGAATGGATGAGCAAATTAAAAATTTGAAGATAATGTCTTTGCATGAAGTTGTGGATCCAAATCCAAATGGGAGCCTCTTATTTATAGATGAGAGTGATGGAGAATGACGCAAAAGGGAAGAATGTGGGATCAAACACCAACCAATGACCAAGTGCCACTTGTCAACATGTGAGTGGACAAAGGTGGAGCACATTTTTGTCATTGTCCAATTAAATGCAATTAGGCGGAATTTCAAAATGGATGAAATGACACGTTGGAGGGAGGAGAAAATGAAGTTAATGCCACTTAGAGGTTTAAATGCCTTGTTGGATGTACAAACCCTTTTGGAGGGATTTTTCAAATTTGGAAAATATTCCAACATTGATGCCTTTTTGAAATTAATTGAGGATTTAATAAATCAATTGAAATCATTTTCATGAGCAAGTTGCAAAATCTAGAGGATTTAAGTGATTAAGATTAACATTAATCAAGATTTGATTAATTAAGAGGGAGATTAGTTGATTTGACCATTTTGACTTAGGCTTTTGGATTAATTTAAATCAAAATGAGAGGAATATGATTTAGACTTAATTAAATAAAGATTTTGATTTATTTAATTAAAGAAGGATGATGCTAGATTAAATCAAATAAAGATTGATTTATTTAATTTAATAGAATGACTTTAGAGGTTAATTAAATAAAGTGAATTATTTAATTAAAGGGAGACTAAAAGATTAATTAAATAAGGATATGATGACTTAATCAAATAAATAATGATTTATTTAATTAAGAGATGAAATGCGATGAATTTAATCAAATATGGATTATTCGATTAAACGATTATCAAAGGAGATGATTCAGGATGAAACAGCGTTAGTAAAATCAGGATCAGGTGTATAAGATCAATTGGTACATTTTCCATGTCTACAATACTATGAAAATCAATATGGTAAATTTGGGTTATAGGGGAGAGGACCCACTAGTTGAGAATCTTAGTTTTGGATCTCTTAAAATTCTACACGATAATTTTAAATCACTCTCAATTCTTTTCAATTTATTTGGCAAGTCCCCTACTTACAACTAAGGTTTCAAGTCCACATAATTAAATATGATGCCACATCATCATGCTTTTTATTAAGGTGTCCAAAATGACCTTTAGACTAGTAGTTATACACCAATTGGTGTGTTGATGTGGCATCACATGATTTGTTTCCTTTTAGATCTAAGGAATACATCTCATTAAATTATGAATACTCATGATCAACACTAATAACTTTAACATCACAACTATTAATGTTATATTATTAAATATATTGAGCATTAAATCAACAAATGTTATCATGTCCCCTACAAGGTTCTATCTCTGAGCCTCAGTCCTCCATCTCCCCATCAGCTAATGCGCCTCTAAACATGTCCCCCTCTTCCCCCATCAATCCTCCTCCTTGAAGTCCCCCCACCTTGAACCCCCGCTTAACCCTGAAATCCCTCCTCATTCTCCCCTCTTTCATGGCAATGCTTCCTTCAAGGAAGTCCTTAAGGCCAAGAAGAGACTTCCTAAAAAGAGAAAAGAGCTAGCCACCCCCTCCCTCTCTCATACCCTACATTCTAACAAGCCTTCACAACCCTCAATGCCCTTAGCATCTTCTCAACCAGTCAACCCTATGAGAACTCCTCCCTCAAGCCCCTTGAGATCTTGAGATAGATCTTCATCTAGAGAGAGACCCCCACAAATGTCTCTCTAGACCCTCATGCCTTATTGACAACTAATTAGTCTAATACTCTCCTCACATATGAGGAAATTCCCAACTCTCAATGAACTATCATATTCAATCATGGAATGTGAGGGGATTGTCAATCCCATCCCATAAATGATAGTCAAATAGTTTGTCATAAACAATTGAATTGATGTTTTAATACTGCAAGATGTGAAAGTTAACCAAACTCGTCTTGATTCTTTGCTTGCTATTATCTAGAAAGAGGCCTAGTTTTTCCATATAAACCATTATGAAGGGTTTGGAGGAGTTGTTTTGGGTCTTGCCCCATGGCTAGCTAAATCAATCATCACCTTTGGAATTGATCCAAAAAATTGTTGTCTGTGGGCTACCACCCTAGTTTAAGGCAACTTGGTAGGCTTTTGTTATATTTATGCCCCCAACTCTTCATCCAAGAGAGTGACCTTATGGGACTGGTTACATATGAATTTACCTACTATTGAGTGGGTTCTTGGGGGAGATTTCAACATGGTGAAGCACCATGTTGATCGTAGTTGGGACAACCACCCCAAATTTCCTTAACTCAAGTTTGAAGCTTGGATTATTGCTCAAAACTCCTTGGGTATTCATGATCCTATCATGGGTAAAAAGGATTCACGTAGACCACATTGTTTCCCTTAGAGCAATTGTTGGGAACGGTTTCTTCAAAAAATGTGTCACTTGGAAATTTTTTACATTTCGCCCAATTTGCCTATCCTCCTTTCTTCTTTAGGCCATCTCATCCATCTTGACTTGACCACCACCCTTTTAGACCATCTCCCCATATTCACCACCTTAGCTCTTAATGGAGTCAATACCCTTCCTAATGACTTACCATACAAACTTAACATTTCTTATCTTCAAAATTAGGAATGTATTGATGGTCTTTTAGCTATTTGGAAGGTGAACCTAAACCCCAAAATGATGGATGGATTTGCTGATGGGAAAGAACATCACGTGCATTCTTTTCCTTCAATACTTTGGTAGGAGAGCAACAACTAAACGTCAGAGAATTGAGAAATCCCTTAAATGGTAGCTAGTTCAAGGTAGGAAATGCTTGGACAACAATCCACACAACATTCCTTTACAACAAAAAGTTGCTCACACTGAAAATATCCTTCACAAATTAGATGCTTATAAGGGAAAATGTGGTCGATTGAGGGATTGCTTACAATATTTGAAAGATGGGAATAAGAGTATCAATTTTTTCTTCTAAATTTTGTAACATAAACACAAAAAAGAGCACATTTCTATCATTAAATCTAATGAAGGTTTTTTGCATCTACCAACCAAGATAATATCATGATTTAATCTTTTATGAACACTATAAACAACTATTTACTGATGATTCCAAGAAAGTTCCCTTAATTCCCATCTTGAAAGATACTTTAGCTAGCTATATTCCTTGTAAAATCCAACAAGACAGTTACAACAAATTTATTGATCATAACCTTTCCTTGGATGATATTGATGACACCTTGTATAACTTAGCCTTAGAAAAGAGCCCTAGTTTGGATGGCCTTTTGTTGAATTCAAAAAACAACTGAGAGGGGGGGTGAATCAGTTGTACCTTAAAACTTCAAAACCCCCATACACATTAAAACCCTTAATTTATCATGATGAATTAACATGAAAAGCAAATAACAAAGACTGAAACAACTTAACACCATACACAAGAGAAGACCATATTTGCGTGGAAAATATGAGAAAAGAAAAACCACAGTGAGGATTATCTCACAATATAAGTAATATCAACACCAAATACAATAGGGCTCACTGTCGAAGGGCTCACTACCAAAGGGCTCACTGCCAAAATAGAAAAGAAGATAGAGAAGAAATGTTACATAGACAAAAGCATCTCAATGCAACAGAGAATCCACTACAATGACATCAACACCTTCATAGCATGATTGAAGAATTGTAGCCATCTTCTGCTCACTCTATCCAGCAAACTAACACATGAAATCTCATGCTACATTAATCAAATTTGCACTCTAACACATTGCACTTTGCATCATTCACATCTCTCGCATCTATATTAACATCCTTCAACAAATCTACTCATACTTATACCATCCTCAACCTTGAAACCCTTCTCCAAGGTCATATATGCACATCAAATGTGCAAATTCAAATTAGGTTCGCACAAAAACACTTCCATGGTAGATAGAAGTGAAAGCGGACAACATCATTCCTTAATTGGGACCCAAATCAACAAAACCATGCTACATCATGCTTCTATAAACAACAAACATTCATCACAAGTAGTGTAAACACCAAGTTGGTCATTACCCATGCAAACACCATTAAACTTTTAAGTGCATGCTTCCTCAAACCCAAGGACAACTTGCGAACCACACACCACGCATGAACATGATCTAGCAAATTCCTCAAACACCCTTAAATCCAACAAACTCCTTCGCACCAACTTTCACCTGAAGAATGTACACACCCAATACACTCAGACAACTCTGTCATACACTGTTACTTGAAAAATTGACTTATGAAGTACCAAACCTCAAATCATCTTGACTGAACAAAGATACCAACACCATCAAAACTCCTTTAGATTCGCTAGACTTGAAACAAACTACGGAGAAACACAGAGTAGAAACATTTCTCCCAGACACCTCTACAATGCACAATTCACACACTAGTGAACACATCTTCTGCACAATGATACTGTTAGCTCTCAAAAATGCAGGCTGAATGTCCCAAGAGGCTTCCAATCTCTTGATACACTTTAGGGTAACAGACAAGGTCAAGAGAACTCAACCTTCTACTCTTTAGGTGTTGCTAACCTGGGCGGGTGTACCTTTTGAATTGAGCAGACTTATCTTATGATTATCCTTCTGAAATGCTTTGCCCACAATGGCAGATGACAGTGAACAAATGAAATCCAACTTGATAGCAATCTTCTAATCTAAAATCTAAAATTCTTAATTAATGGATATAAAGAAACTGAGTGAATTCAAATGATGAAATTGTAGAGACCAATGCCTTATTGGGTATGCAGAGTCAAATGAAATCAAGATGAGCAACACTCTCCGGAGGAAACTCAAATTATCTGGCATACATTATGTTTACAACTTGTATAAACATGCAACATTGTAACTACTAAGCTATGCTTTAATAATCCAAATGAATCTCTCTGATTACTATGATCAACTAAAAGGATTTAATCCTTGCTTGAAAGAACCAATCAATTAACCACACAGGTACAACAAATGTGCACTGATGAATTGAATATAAACTTGTTACATCAATTTAAAAAACCAGAAAGAATCCATATTGGAGACAGCTTAGTAATATTTTCATTAAATTCAACAGATAATCAACACCAAAATGTGCAACAACATCAATTGACTTTCATAAATACCTCCAACTTGAAAACATGCATCATAGTCTCTGATCTGATAAATCTATTATACTGTATCCATCAGAATTGGCTATCGTATATTGAATATCTAATAGCTTATCCTTTACAATTACAAAAAATGCCTATTTCTACACTAGCATGAGAAAAACATATCAAATTGAAAGACCAAGTCAGCCTTCCACAGAATTCAGGCTCCAATCATGTCGGCCTGCAACGGTTATTAAACATCTACCTGTCGGCCACAACATTTGAATTTTTGTTATTCATCAGTGAGACAATCGGCGAGACATATTGTTAACTATGCCAAAGGAAATTCAATCGCTAATCATCCCATGTTCACTGTGCTCTCGTTCGCCGTGACATGTCTGAGTTGAGGAGATATCCCATAGATATGTTTCACTGATATGCCCACATACCACCTGTATCTCAATATATCATTTTGTTCATCACACCGAAGTCACAGAGTACTCATATGTGCCTTCGTTGTGACACTGTGACATCGAGGAGACAACATAGCGAACCCACTATGTCAGGCTGAAGGTCATTTATCATTCCAAGTCGCCAAGACATAAGAAGTCTTTCACCAAACTGCACCATTTGTTTCAACCACTTTGCTATAGCTCATAGATATCGGGGAGACCCTATGTCGATCATACAATGTTTCACCGAAGGTACCCACTTATTCATATGTCACTATAACAACCCCATTTTCATGTCGACAAAGCGACCTCAGCATTCCATTCGGTGAGACTCCAGGCACCTCGCCAAGACCACACACCAAAAAAAATAGGTCACACCAAGCAGTTATGTTTTGTTCCATTCACTTTCGCTAAGACATTTTGGCTTTCTCACCGACAGAGACCTCATCGTGCTATCGACGAGACATAATGATGTTAGGGAAACCTCATGTAGAGTGCTCTTTTTTCATCGAAAGTTACCCCAAGCTAGCCCTTTGTTCGCCAAGAGAAAACAAATCTCACACTAAAGGCCATCTGAAAGAACCCTTATGCTTCGTCGGTAAGACATGCGCACATTGCTATGACCCATCAGCGAAGACTTATGTTTGGCCGAAGAAGAGACACATACGAAGTATCGGCGAGACCAAAGGTCACTCGCCAAGACCTCATATCGATAGTCCAACCTACACCGATATGCACCCTCCCGCCACCGGTCGGCAAGACAATGCGTAATCACTATGACATACTCTAAAATCACCATGGTCTCACCAAAATGCCTATTCAAAGAAATTCCATGTGTAAGGTCGGCAAGACCGAAGGTCATTCGCCAAGACGTTTCATCGATAGCCATGACTCCCTCCGATACGCATCCATCAGTTGTCAGTTGCCAAGACAATTAGAAATCGCTAAGACCTCAACCCGACAACCAAACTCATGCTGATATGCTCATCCTCGGTCGCCGAAACAGCACAAATGTCATGCCAATAGCCACCCACAAGAAAAAGCCGGTTGCTGTAACAAAGAAAAGGTCTTGCCGAAACATCTGCAACAAATGAATGTTAACTCACAAGCAACATGGGTCGGGGAGATAGTAAAGGACCTATGTCGATAGACTCAACAAGATGGAAAATGCACAACTTGATGGGTTCCATAGGGAAATATGGGCAAAATGTAGATGAAAAATGCATACGGTAGGACCAAATTAGGAAATTTATGAGTGAAAGCATATGTAAAGCATCAAATTTTTATAGTCCCAACAGTGGCTCCGTCTGGGGATGAATAATAGTCAGGTCATTGCAAGGATCCAAAATCATGGGTGAGTAGACCAGACATAAAATGATGAACCAATGAGCAAAGATGGAATGAATGGCAATGGAAATGAAACATGAAGGAATGAATGCAAAATGAATGCAAGATGGAGGTGAATGGAAAATGAGAGTGAAAAGGAGATGGAAAAAATCCTAAACTACTGTGCATGGAAAATAATTTTATAGAGGATGAGCAAGAGTTGTCCATGCACTGGCAACCCTTAATCCTCTATGTTGCTCAAGAGAAAAAGAGCTTCAAGAATTTCCCATGAACAGACAATTCTTGATCTTCACTAGCCATGTTCTGTAGATAATATGAGTCTTCACCCTTCTCTTCAACAACAACAAAAGGTCCCAGCCACAGAGCTTCAAACTTACCATGCTTGCCTTTCTCCTGACACCTTGCATTCCACATTAACACCAAGTCATTCTCTTCAAATTTTCTATTCTTTGCCTTCTTGTCAAATAAATATTTCAACTGTGCCTGTAACTTCATGTTTTGGCTTTGGGCCTCTCTCCTTACTTCATCAAGTTCAGCAAGTTGCTCCATTCTATCTTCCATGGGCTCAGGAACTTCCACATCTTCCTGTAAGACAAACTTGTAAACTAGTAACAAATTCTACAGAGGCATCCTAGCATGTGCTCCATACACTAATTCAAATGGAGATCTTCCAATTTCCCTTTTCACAGTGATCCTATCAGCCCACACAGCCAATTTTAACTTTGAATCCCAATCTTTCTTGTTCTGTCCCAACATCCTCTTTATAATCTTCAAGAGACTCTTATTGCTGGACTCTGCTTGACCATTGGCTTGTGGATGATAAGGAGCTGCATAAGAAATAGTAATGCCATAGTTATCACAAAAGATTTTGAACTCATCTTATCTGAAGCACATCCCATTGTCTGTGATCAACCTCACTGGTGCACTAAATTCGGTGACAATGTTGTCCATCAGGAAATTTGTTACAACTTTACTTGTAGCCTGTTTGGTTGGGATTGCCTCTACCCACTTTGTAAAATAATCAGTGGTAACTAGTATCCACCTATGTCCTCCACTTGACTTCTCCTGTATCTCTCCAATGAAATCAATTCCCCATTGATGAAAAGGGGCATCAGCTTGCAAGGGTCATAGTGGTAAAGCACCCTGGTACTTTAATTTTCAAGAAAACTTTTGGCAAGCTTCACATTTTCTCACATGTGTAAAAGAATCATTAAAGACCTTTGGCCAATAATATCCAACCCTGAGAATTTTGTGTGCAGTTGTCTTTGCTGAATAATGTCCTCCACATACTCGTTCATGCATTTCACTTAAAACATGCTTGGCTTCTGACTCATCTAGACATAATAAAAAATATGCCATCTCTGTTTCTCCAAAACAAATCTCCATCCATGAAGACATACTTTGATGCTTGCAACTTCAAATTTCTCTTTTGGCTGTCACTCAATCCATCTGGACACTTCGTGTATTTAAGATAATGCATAACATCAGTATACCAAGGAGTGTGCTCAATGCTTGCGATTGCAGTCCCCTCTCCTACAATACATACTTGACTTGCTTCAATATTTGATTCTGCCATCAGCCTAGCCAATCCCTGACCTCTTACTAGCTTAGTGATCTGTATCTCCATGTCAAACTCTTGAATTTTGTTGATCCATCTACATCTTTTCCCTGTAACTTCAGACTGTGTCAAAATATCCTTAACAACAACATAAGGGACATAAGCAATCACCTTCGCTCCAACAAGATATGGTCTGAATGCTTTTGTGGCCTTTACCAATGCAAAAGCCTATTTTTCTATTATGTCATACTTCAACTCAGACCCCTGTAACGATTTACTAAAGAAAGACACAGGTTGTTCATGACCATCATTATTCTTTTGTAACATAACAGCAGCAATAGTATGCATTGAAGCAAATGAAAAAATATGAAAAGGCTTTGCAAAATCTGGAGACATAAGTACAGGAGCCTCCTTGATAGCCCTTTTGATAGATATAAAAGCATCTAAAGCTTCTGCAATCCAATCCATTTTTTGTCCTTTCTTCAACATCTTCGATATGGGCTTAATGATCTCAACAAAATTAGAGACAAATCTTCTAACAAAATTAATTTTTCCAAAGAATGACTGTATAGCCTTGACAGTTTTGGGAACAAGAATTTTATCAATAGCTTCAACCCTCTCAGGATCTATCCTAATTCCCTCTTTTAAAACAATATGTCCTAAGAGCTTACCCTCTGTGACTGCGAAATGACACTTCTTTGGATTTAAACTAATACCATATTCAAGAGCTTTGATAAATACCTTTTCAAGATGCTGCACATGATCTTCAGACTTCTTCGAATAAGCAGTCAAGTCATCCTGGTATACTACCATGATAACATTGATCAAGTCTGCAAATGCTACATCCGTGGCTCTTTGGAAAGTTGCTCCAACATTAGTGAGACCAAATGGCATTCCTATGTATACATATGTTCCCCAAGGAGTTGTGAATGTTGTTTTGTATTGCTCATATTCCTTGACTTTAACCTGGTTGTATCCTGAAAACCCATCCATCATGGACAACAACTCACACCCTATCACCTTATGCAATATTGCCTCCATGTTGGGTAGAGGATAATTATCTTTGAGAGATGCCATGTTCAGATTTCTGAAGTCCACACACAATCTAATATCACCATTCTTCTTTCTCATAGAAACCAAATTCGAAACCCATGTTGAGTGCCTGATTGGTTTGATAATTCCTCCATCTCTGAGTTTTGTCAATTCTTCCTACATCTTAGGCTCCAGTGTTGGACTTATAGGCCTTTGCTTCTGTCTAAAAGGCTTGGCGTATGGCTTCAATGGTATTTCATGCTGAAATAAATCTTCCCTGTATGCTTTCAGATCCTCATAAGACCATGCAAAGACATGCTTGTACTTTCTTAGCAATTCTATCAGCATTCTTCTGATTGTAGGGCTTATTTTCTTGCCTATGTACACCTTTCTTGGTGCTATTTCAGTCCCTAGATTAATTTCTTCAATATCTTTCTTCCTGACTGGTGTTTGCTTCATAAGGGACCGATCATTTCCGTCATACACCCTTTCTAGTGCCACTAAGCCTTTAGGAAGCTTATTTGTTTTGAGCTGCAATATTTCTTTTCCAAACACTGTTTGCTTCCCATCAACTTCTTCAACAAAAGCATTGAAATCAATTTCCTGGGCTTCATATTAATCTATACAATTAAGGAATTTCAAAAGGTCATCATCATCATTGAAGACCTGCCAATTATAAATGTTATCCGGAACAACAGGCCTCGTCTTGAACTCAATCTGTGATACCCCAGCCAATGTGACATCATCTCTTTTCAACGCCACATTTGCTAAAAAATCAGCCATTATGTTCTTTGATCTGTCGATCCACTCAATTGAAAATGCATCAAACAACTTAATTGTGTCCCATGCAGCATTCATGTATTGCTTTACTCTTTTGTGCTTTGCTACATACTTGGATTTAATTTGTGAAACAACCAACTCATAATCACCAAAAATAGTTAGCAACTTAATCTCGTGTTTCACGGCTATGTTCAAACCTGTCAATAAAGCTTCATACTCTGCCACATTGTTTGTACATTCAAATTCCAACAAGAATGAATATTTAAAAGTAGTACCTTCAGGGGAAACAAAAACAATCCCAGCGCCATTACCTTCTTGGCTACATGCTCCATCAAAATACATCTTCCACACTTCATTGCAGCTTTGTGCCACACACTTTTCAATTGGATCACTATTAATCAATTCTGGTTGGGCAGATTCAATCTTAAAACTTCCAAAATCAACATCACAAAAACAATTGATCTGATCTTGTGGTACACAATCAACAAGCTGGTGCATTCTTGGTTCTCTATACAACTTGACATCCTGACCATTCACTGGAATAGTAGCATAAGATAAATCAAATTGGACATTTCCTCCAACTGTTGTTGTCCATTGTCTTGACTGAAGCATACCAAACTGTGGAGGAGTATCAATCACTGTTATATCTATATTATAAGCCACCTGTGGATAAGTAGCTAGTTTGACTTCAACTCCTTTAATAATGCCTACCATAGGTACAGGTCTGTTATCCATTGCATAGCACTTCCCTTCACATGCATCAATCCACATGCCAAGCTGTTTCATTACTCCTACTAGCATAATATTTATAGCAGCGCCAGAATCTATCATCAATTTCTCAGCAGTTTGTTATTTATAAGCAATGTGGTGAAGAAAGGATCCACTTCTGGGGAGGTTGTTAAAACATCACCCAAACAGACTTCTGAATTATTTATCTTTTCCTGCCTATTGACCTCTTTAGAATTCATATTTTTTTCATTCCCATTTGTAATCAATTGAACAACATTATCTCTGTATTCCTTAATTTTCATCAATTCAAGTAGTGGAATAGACATTTTTACCTGGGATAACGCCTGTGTGAAATCAAAAGAAGAGCTCTCCATCTTAACAGTCTTCTTTAGTTCTGATGTTTCTCCCCTGTTTTCTTCTTTTTCTTTTTTATTAGGCTGATCAAATTTTTGCATCTCCTTGTGTAATTCTTCAACTTTCTGCTTTTGGGCAGGCTTCTCTCCAATTTTACCAGGCTGTTTATTTTCTGACTTTTTCATAAGTTCTTGTGTTGCTTTCTGATCTTTCATAAAAATTCCCCCAGGCATGCCTTCCATTTCATTTACTTTTCTATTTCTCAACCAGTATTTACTTCTTGCTTCTTCAACTGCTGCAACAGTGAGCCTTTTTATTTCTTCTTTGGTGAGTCTTCTAACACTATTCTGAGTAGGCGCCTTAACTGAATTTGGCTCTATATAATCTTCTTCAAAATCAGAAAGGATCTGTTGTTCAACCATATGGACATTATATTTCTGATATGAAACATCATATTCATAACCTTCATCCTCAGAAGATGAATACTCCTTCTCAGCATGGTAAAAGGTATTTGAAGTCAAGTAGACCTTGTGATCTTCTCCATTATTCTCCATCAACATTCCCTCTTCTTGCATCCTTTGAGCTACAACACAATAGTCGGGAGAATGAGGCTGATTACAAACTTCACAGAAGTAATTATTACTCACCATGTAAGTTCCCCTTTTGCTCAATGGATCAGGAGTCTCCTTACTTTTAGGCCTGGCTTCCATAGGTTTCCCATCTTTCTACTTTGTATTGTAAGGCATATCATGCAACCTTGGCCTTTCATTTATGTTCTCATTTATGTATGTATTCTCTTGTCTATACTGATAATTATTGCTTTGCTGAGGAGGCCTCGGGTTGTCTCTTTTACTAATTATACCAGCAGCCTTCTTGTTATTTTCAATTGTCAATGCAATCTTTTGTGCTTCAGCCAGATCTCTTGGAAATATATTTCTCAGTTCATACCCTATTTTAGGATCAAATGCATTTAAATAAACACTTAAAGCTACATAATCTGGCAACCTTGATCTAGGAGGTACCTTAGTCTGTAATTTGTTGAATTTTCAGTTAAAATCATAAACTGAGTGATTTTGATTTTTTTGAATTCACATCAATTCATGAAGAGCTGCATCTGGTGCATTCAGATTCCCATACTGCTCTAGGAATTGATCTTGGAATGCTTGAAGAGAATTAATTGAATACGCTGGCAAGCTATTAAACCAATCCCTGGCATCTTCAATAAGTGACATCATAAATAGCCTCATATGCAAATCTTCATGTGGCATACCTATGTCTTGAATGAACACATTGAAACTCCTTAGATTTTCTTCAGCAGTGATTGCATTGCTCGCTATAAACTTGGGAACCAGACCTCTCCAGCTGCTATCCATAGGGTAAAGGCATAGATGGAACCCTGCCAAATCAAACTACCTAATCATTGCTGCGTATTGGTGAGGGGGAGGGATAGGTGGATATTGATACTGATGCATAGGATTATTGTATTGTGCATTATGTTGAGGGATGTGATACTGACCAGGAGGTGGATGCACATTTGTATGCTGAGTGGGAATATGAGGTGGATGATTTGGCTCCTTGTGATGATTTCCCGTTTAATGGTGAGGAGAAACAGGTGGACCCGAAGGCCCTGCACCATGATTGCCCTACTTATGAGGTGGCACATACTTTGGGGGGCGATCAGCTGTCTGAGCAATGTTTTGATTTTTCTGCAATTCAAATTCTTTCATTACTTGTATCATCCGGGCCTTTTCCTATTCTTCTCTCTCCTTCTGAGATTCAAACCGTGCCTTGACTTCCTCATAAGTCAAAGACTCATAATTAGTTTGAGAAATCACATTCTCATTAATCTAGTTTTGATCATTTTCCATCTTCTGATCATATTCATGTTGAATTCTGATTCGTTTAGGCTCAAGTCTAGCTTCAAACTTAGCCTGCTTCCTAGCTTCAAACTCAACCTATTTCTGAGGATCGAGAGAAGAGAAAGGATTTATTTGATCTTCAGGGGTACAAAGTTCTGCCCTTGAATCATCTCTCCATGTATCATAGCAATTATATGTTTCACAATGTGCTCTTGGTGCTTTGCCTTTGTCTGTTATGCACATGTCCTCATTGATCCTCTTTCCTTTATCAGCTCTGTCATCTTTGTGTGTCCACTTACTACTGCTAGCAGGGGCTCTAGTATGACCTCCCCTGTACTGAGATCTTCTTCCATTCATGATGAACAACTATAAAATTTCTGTTAGAGTCACCACTCACTTTTATCAAAAATGAGAAAATACTTGATGTTTCTTATTCCCAGCGGAGTCTGTATATAGTTCCTGACTCTATGATTAAGGCCTTGATTCTGAATGTGTTCCCCAGCAGAGTCGCCAATTTTTTAGCTCTCAAAAATGTAGGCTGAATGCCCCAAGAGGCTGCCAATCTCTTGATACGCTTTAGGGTAACAGACAAGGTCAAGAGAACTCAACCTTCTACTCTTTAGGTGTTGCTAACCTGGGCGGGTGTACCTTTTGAATTGAGCAGACTTATCTTATGATTATCCTTCTGAAATGCTTTGTCCACAATGGCAGATGACAGTGAACAAATGAAATCCAACTTGATAGCAATCTTCTAATCTAAAATCTAAAATACTTAATTAACGGATATAAAGAAACTGGGTGAATTCAAATGATGAAATTGTAGAGACCAGTGCCTTATTGGGTATGCAGAGTCAAATGAAATCAAGATGAGCAACACTCTCTGGAGGAAACTCAAATTATCTGGCATACATTCTGTTTACAACTTGTATAAACATGCAACATTGTAACTACTAAGCTCTGCTTTAATAATCCAAATGAATCTCTCTGATTACTGTGATCAACTAAAAGGATTTAATCTTTGCTTGAAAAAACCAATCAATTAACCACACAGGTACATCAAATGTGCACTGATGAATTGAATATAAACTTGTTACATCAATTTAAAAAACCAGAAAGAATCCATATTGGAGACAGCTTAGCAATATTTTCATTAAATTCAATAGATAATCGACACCAAAATGTGCAGCAACATCAATTGACTTTCATAAATACCTCCAACTTAAAAACATGCATCATAGTCTCTGATCTGATAAATCTATTGTACTGTATCCATCTAAATTGCCTATTGTATATTGAATATCTAATAGCTTATCCTTTACAATTACAAAAAATGCCTATTTATACAACAGCATGAGAAAAACATATCAAATGGAAAGACCAAGTCGGCCTTCCACATAATTCGAGCTTCGATCATGTTGTCTTGCAATGGTTATTAAACATCTACATGTCGGCCACAACACTTGAATTTTTGTTATTCATCAGTGAGACAATCGGCGAGACATATCGTTAACTATGCCGAAGGCAATTCAATCACTAATCATCCTGTGTTCACTGTGCTCTTGTTCGCCGTGACATGTTTGAGTCAAGGAGATATCCCTTAGATATGTTTCACTGATATGCCCACATACCACTTGTATCTCGCTATATCATTCTGTTTGTCACACCGAAGTCACAGAGTACTCATATGTTCCTTCGTTGTGACATTGTGACATCGAGGAGACAACATAGCGAACCCACTATGTAAGGCCGAAGGTCATTTATCATTCCAAGTCACCAAGACATAAGAAGTCTTTCACTGAACTGCACTAGTTGTTTCAACCGCTTCGCTATAGCTCATAGATATCAGGGAGACCCTATGTCAATCATACAATGTTTCACCGAAGGCACCCACTTATTCATATGTCGCTGTCACAACCCCATTTTCATGCCGACAAAGCGACCTCAGCATTCCATTCGGTGAGACCCCAGGCACCTCGCCAAGACCACACACCGAAACAAATAGGTCACACCGAGCAGTTATGTTTTGTTCCATTCACTTTCGCCAAGACATTTTGGCTTTCTCACCGATAGAGACCTCATTGTGCTATCAGTGAGACATAATGATGTCGGGGAAACCTCATGTAGAGTGCTCCTGTTTCACTGAAAGTTACCCTGAGCTAGCCCTATGTTCGCCAAGAGAAAACAGATCTCACACTGAAGGCCATTTGAAGAACCCTTATGCTCCGTCGGTAAGACATGCGCACGTCGCTATGACCCATCAGCGAAGACTTATGTTTGGCCAAAGAAGAGACACATACGAAGTGTCGGCAAGACCAAAGGTCACTCGCTGAGACCTCATATTGATAGTCCAACCTACACCGATATGCACCCTCCCGCCACCGGTCGGCAAGACAATGCGTAATCGCTATGACATACTCTGAAATCACCATAGTCTCACCGAAACGCCTGTTCAAAGAAATTCCATGTGTAAGGTCGGCGAGACCGAAGGTCATTCACCAAGACGTTTCATCGATAGCCATGACTCCCCCCGATACGCATCCATCAGTTTTCGGTCGCCAAGACAATTAGAAATAACTAAGACCTTAGCCCGATGGCCAAACTCATGCCGATATGCTCATCCTCCGTCGCCGAAACAACACGAATGTCATGCCGATAGCCACCCACAGGAAAAAGCCAGTCGCTATAACAAAGAAAAGGTCTTGTCGAAACATCTGCAACAAACAAATGTTAACTCACAAGCAACATGGGTCGGGGAGACAGTAAAGGACCTATGCCGATAGACTCAACAAGATGGAAAATGCACAACCCGATGGGTTCCATAGGGAAATATGGGCAAAATGTAGATGAAAAATGCATACGGTAGGACCAAATCAGGAAATTTATGAGTGAAAGCATATGTAAAGCATCATATTTTTATAGTCCCAACAGATCCAACACACCAAATCTTGAATATAACACCTCTAAACTACTCTTACCAACATATCTGAATCGCAAAGGCATATCTTCAACCTAGAAGAAATGCAGAGAAAAACAAGAACACATTTGTAACCCATAACACTACTACAACACACTGTTTCCTCTTTTTATCATTTTTTCTCAAAAGCACTTGGAAACCAAGCACCAGAGACACATCCTCATCATCTCTAGTACTTCCTCATCCATAGAAAGAAGATTATCAAAGCAACACTAGAGGTTGACACCAGTAGCTTTACTAATGACAACATAATGCAACTAATCAAAGCATGGATAACATCAACTGCTCATACTCTTGCAACAATCTCAATTGACATCAATGACAACACCAACTGCTCATACTTGCAACACTTTCTAGTGGGGTTTTATCGCTCACTTTGGCCCTATATTAGAGAAGTTTTTTGCAATGTGTATTTGGAGGGTATAGAAACTGAGTCTCTAGGAACAATTATCAACAAGGTCTAATCAAGCTAATTCCCAAAAGAAAACATGAAGACTCGGTGAATGGTTGGTTTCCCATCACATTACTCAACACTTCATATAATTTTGTAGCTAAAGCCTTCGCCAAAAGAATCAAACCCATGACACAAGAAATAGTAAGACCCAAGCAAACTAGTTTCTTAGGGGGCTAATCTATCTTAGACAACTTAATCCTTGCCTAGGAATCATCATAATGCACTTGGAAAACAACTCAAGATTCCTTGATCCTGAAGATTGATTTTGATAAAGCCCATGATCGAATAAGATGGCCATTCATCCTCAAAACTATGGTTGGGATTGGTCTAAAATTTTGTGCTCATGTCCGAATGTTGTTCATGGATGTTAATGCAAGATTGGTAATTAATGGATCCTTATCCACTCAATTCCCCCTCCAAAATTTTATTTGTCAAGGTTTCTCTCTTGCCCTTTTTCTTTATGTGCTCACTATTGATTCTCTCGAGGTTACCTCCTCCAACATGCCCAATAAAATTCTCTTATTCATGGCATCTCATTCCCTGGTAACAACATGGCTCTTAACTCCCATTTCGTTGATGACAGTATGATATTCATCCAAAATTTAGTTGAATACATCAATAATTTATTAGATATCCTTGATTTTTACTATAATGTCTCAGGCTCCAATTTAGCTATGCATAAAACTGAATTTGGATGACAAGTCCCAACCCCCACCTGCCATGGATTCCTAATGAATCTAGAAAGAGATTAAATATGGAGCCATTTCTCGGTATCTAGGCATTCCCTTTAGGGTAGGAGTTTCCTTAAAGGACATGCGGAGATGGTTTATTAACAAATTCAAATCCAAATTGTTGGCCTAGACAAATTGATTCTTTCAATGGTTGGCTGTATATAGTTGGCTAATAAAGTTCTTTTGGTTAGTCATGTCTATACCTCCTCTTACTAGCTGCACTCCAAAGCCTGTTGTAACCAACTTACCTAGCTCATTCACAACTTTATTTGGTCTAAATGGAGAAATAAAAAAGGTACACCCATCACTTCATGGTCTCATTGTATCCTCCCTAAGGAAAAGGGTGGACTGAATCTATTTATTCAAGGGATTTGTCTTTCAGCTAAATGGGTAGGCAGGGCATTGGATGGCAATGCTTCATTGGAATTGTTGATAAGGTACCACATGCAAATAACAACCTTAGGCAAAGCTTGGAGTTCTATATAATAAAGGGACAAGATCCTTCTAGTCCAATACTTTAAGCTCCATGGATCAACCCCCCTCAATTGCATATGGAAAGCATGGCAATTGGTCACACAAAATTTGTCTTGGTTTGACCAATCATTCAACAATGGGCTTAGTTTTGCATCCTTCTCAATTTGGTGGAATCAATTTATTCAAGAAAATAACATGCCTCTTGCCAATATTCCTAGGATGAAAGTTAAGTGCTTATTCAAGAGAGGTATTCAAGTGTTCAATGACTTATGGGATCCTACTAGTTTCACATGAAAATCATGGAAACAACTTAGGAGCAACTTTGATCTTAATTGTACAAAGACAAGTCGATGGTGTTGGAAAATCAAAATATGGCTCCTCCTAATCTCACTATCCTCATGTCTACTAGTTATCACTCAAGTTTTTTTAAAGACTAGAGGTGGCCTAATGGTAGCTATATCCAAGCTTTCCCTCTCAAGGTCCTCTATAAGCAGTTGATTCCTCACGTGTCCATTTCAAGTTGGCTTATCTTTATTTGGAGATGTAACTTCAAAAGATCTAGGTGGAATAAACAACCTACAAATATGAAAATCTAAAGTAGACGCACAATCCCAACTCACTACTTGGAAGCTTTTGCATGTCAAACTTCCAGTGGGAGCCTGCCTTAAATTCCTTCGTCCACTTCCCCCCTATCGTTTTTGTGGTAAGATTGAAACTTTCAAGCATTTTTTTTGGTTTTTCCCCCATGTCAAGGAGTTGTGGACTACCCTTTTTGTAGCCTTACCTACCCTTTTCCACTTTCTGTGGTTGTAGAAATTCACTTTTCTTAGATCCTCTCATTTTCATAATTTGATTACTAGCTCATGTCAACTTATCATAATAAAAAAACATCTAGAGGTCTTGATGCCAGGTTGCTTTGGCTTGTGCCTTCTCTCCCTTAGAGATTAAAATCTTGACTATTTTTTCCAACATGCATAATATTGTGCCTAGCATAATATCCAATCTGAATAAGAAGGGCATCACCAATGATTATCTTTACTTGTAGGTGAAGCATCTTATGTCACAACTTCAAGTTGAAATTGTGCCTACATCTCCTCACTATAATCTGGGGTTTACTTTGTATGTATCTACAATTGTTACTGGCATCTCATGACTACTATCAAATGGTTTGGAAGGCTTGTGCCAGATGTTAGACCTATGTCTATCTTTGCCTCTTGAGACCTATGATGATTTTAATAGACATTAATTCAAGGAGGCTGTCTCTTTCCTTCTATATAGGAAATTTGCTACTATTCAAGTTGGGGAAGTGTTATGCTTTACGGTGGTTCAATTATCCAATCTTGTTGCTCAACTTGAGTGTAACAACCTTACATTCTACCTTGGTTTTATGATGCTGATGAAGAGGAAAGTATTGCGGTTTATTTGGAAGTAAACCTATGATTTTATGAGGTTTGCAATAAGCTGTTTATTGGATGGTTGCTGAGTCAGGCCACAAGGATCTTTATGCTCATTCTTAGATTGGGTGGTTGTTTATCCAATCACTCGGTACTCTAGTTCTATATGTTGTTTTGTTGTCCCTAAATAGCTTAGTGTTTTTTTTGACAGCCATGTTGCTATTCGTTGACAGCCTCTAATGTAATTTTATTTAGATTTATCCAATAAAAAAAAACTATTGGAACATGCCCAACCATTATATCGTCCCCTAGATACTGATTTTTTTTTTAAAAGACCATATACCTTAAATACTGAACAAAAATTCACCAAATCCTCCATGAATAAAATAATCTTTATTATTTAGTGTGTTAAATGATCTTCGAGTTCTTCGACTTTCGAGTAATAACCGCCCGGGTTTTAGAAGGGCGAGCTAATTAGCTAGGCTGCACCTAATCCGACCCATATCAGAGGCATTTTATCAATAGACTTCTTCACTGTCTTCACAATAAGCATATTTATGCACAATAGCAAACAGAGAAAGTTCTGGAAAAGCAATCTCCTGTAACCCATTGGAAAGCTTACCTTGATTCTCTAAAACTTGGTGCAGGTGTTGCATGATGACTTGGAAATCGGTGTATCCTCCTGCAACAGAAGTCGCTGCCGCTGTAGACAGCATGCTAGCATAACTAAAGCTTTTCGCAACATCAAAAAAAATCTGATGTCCTGTCGACTATTTTGGATCTAGTAGACCTTCCATGGCTGCCCTAATGCTCGCTAACGAATCCTCATCCATTTCTTTGGTGAGTGCTCACATGCGAAGCGTCCAAATTCTCATTGCCAGGTTAGTGATTTCGTTGGAATTATATTCTGCAAAGTCTACAGACACATTCGCTGCATTCAGCACCACCAAATCTTCCTCTGTATTCTCCTCTTCGCATACATACACCTACTTCCTACCCTTGCCAAGCTCTATCTTTGAACCGGCCGCCATGATTTCTCTTCGCAGAGTGTAGAGATGCCACCAGTTTAATAGAGCAAAGCCCACGAAGTAGCTTAGCCAAATGCATTCACCAGAAAAACCTCCACCTCAACCCCATTAATGAGCTACAAGCCGAAGTTTCACACACCTTACCACATGCAAGAAAAGACTTAAGACGTTTCACAATGTACCGTAAGAATGATTAATACATCCATTTATCATTACTCTACTAGCGCTGTAAATTAATATTGATAAAATCATCATTAACCATTTGGCCACGCATAAGAATAATTTTAATTGACTCATTTTGTACTATAAATCATGAAGGATTCCAAACCTCCAAGAAAAACAAAGATTCTAGGGAATTGCTAGCAAGGGTTATCAACCATGCACTGCTCACACAGAAGAAACTTAGTCCATTTTTTTAATTCACCACATAAAATATGAGAGTTCATTTACTTATAAAGCAATTATTGTTAATTTGATCAGTGAATGAATGGTTATGACCATCCATTACATGTCAAAGTTATTGATAGAGTAACCAGTATTGGATGTGTAAGCCATCTTTGCATACCGTTGAGCCACAACCTTCATATTCAAAACAACTATTGAGATGTGGGAGAGAGCTAAAGCCATATGTCTGATGTGCAGTCTCCACCAGGGTACCTCATCTCATGAGCAAGAGCAGGGCCTTGTGGCTCCTCTCCAAAGTCAACCAGGAAGTCTGGATTAATTGATAGCCCGCCCTTATCAGTATCACAATCCATAACAAGCATGTGGGCACCTTTCTCAACCAGTTCAGGGTAGAACTGATTGTCCCAACTACTGAACAAGGAATTCGTAACATAAAGTCGCTTCCCCTCCAAACTTAGCTGTATCATTTGTGGTCCTCCTCTCAACCTCTTTCCCTAACAAATATATATTCAAACAGTATGTCATTGCCATATACATACATACTAAAGCCATAAAACAAAAATGAAGGAAAATAACTTGCTTAGACACGTGTTGAAAACCTCTTTGGGTAGATCTTAATATTTAATATTTTGAGTAAGAGACACTTCCCTAAAAGTTGTGAAAAGTTTAAGAGAATTGTGGCTTGAAATCCCAACTTTGTGTTTCATTACCAAAATGAGGTGAATTTACAACACATTGAACATTTTATATTTGTTTTTCTAGGGAGCATAGGGCTCAAATGTTATCCCAAGAATATTAGGTTGCCTGAGTTCAAAGGTTGTCTGTAGAAGATTTCCAGGTGTGGTCTAGATAGACACTGACTCTTGAAAGTCGAGTGATTGTAATGATTTAGCCATTTAGGATTGCACCTAATTGCAGGAAGAATTGCCCCAACTATGCAAATTAGTCTCACCTTATGTCCCTAGCAAGAATGTTTTCCCCGCCCATTTGCTCAAGTATTCTATCAAACAGTTAGTAATCACTGAGACCTGGATCTCTATGTTCATGATCAATTTATGAAAATGTATACTAGATAAGTAAAAGAGTGTACTCACCTGAACATCAGGAACATCAGATTGCCATGCTTGTCCATCATCCTTCTCAACTATCACTGGGCTTCCTCTTCTCACAAGACCACCTACCCAAACTTGACCAGTCAAGACAGGATTGGCAGGATCTTTAATGCTGTATTGTCTAATATCTCCATGCAACCAGTTGACAAAATAAAGAAATCGATCATCTAAGGAAATAAGAAAATCAGTTATTAATCCAGGCATCTCAGGGAGAATCCAATTTTTGACCTTCATGTTTGGCACTGATACTGCAACCTAACAATGCCAACAAATCCAATGTGTACAAACCTCATGTATCAATGGCAAAAGAAATCAGATTGTGCAAAAAAAATAGCATACTCAACTTCCATAATGAAACCCCAAACACCACTAAATCGTATTATTCTCTTGGTAAACAAAACAATTATTGGAATTCATGAGGTTAGAAGAGAAAATATTATACCTCGTGGTTCCATGTTCCATCAGGTGATTTGAAAAACCGCACCAGTGTGCTACTTAAGGCGCATGCTACATATCCTATGTCTTTGGAAGGATCATGGAGAAACCTTACCTAATTGTCAGGAAGTTAGAATTTGCGTCAAAAATTAACTGATTAGCTGCAATTTACTTTCTCTGTTATAATATTTTTCTACTTGCAAACTGATGTGAGTCCAACTTTGATTAATTTGTGCTTAGTCCAATTGGTATAGAAAAAAGAGCAACAAGCAAACATACCTCCAATGGTATGAGTCCTGTGTTTCCCAAGTCCAGTGTTTGTTTTAATATACCTTCAGACCAGCTATAAACAAACAAATGTCTTCCGTATAAGCCATCTGCAACATCTTGAAGACTGAAACCTTTTGAAAATGCTGCAGGTGCTCCCCATGATGAACTGATTAATGTATCATGTTGTGGTTGGTACCAGAAATCATAGCCAAAGCTTGGACTTTGACCTGGCTTCTCCCATCTGAAAACACACATGTAGAAAATTAAACATGCTAAATGCTTCTAAAGGTTTATGAGTTTAGAAGTCATAAGCAATGTCCCATAAACCATCTCGGGTTTCCCTGCATACAAATGAGCTTGTTAAAGATCTGAGTAACTACGGTCAGATTTTCCTGATATAAGACAGGAAAACCATTTATATAAAATGCAAATTAAATTTCAAATAATTATCTTAAAATAGTAATCTTTACATGTTTAATGCAGGCTTCAGAAAAACTTTCCCAAAGTTTATGGGAACTTCTCTTATTTTAAAACAGATTAACATGCTGATTCTAATAGAGCTAGAAGGTAACTTTCGTGGTGATAGAGGCCCATTATACCCATTCATAAGTGCATTTCTTCATATCATGTCCGAACTGGAAGATATGGTCTTCGTGGTGATAGAGGTCCATTGTCCCCATTCATAAGTGCATTTCTTCATATCATGGTCTGAACTGGAAGATATCATATGATCAACATATCAATTTGTGGTATCATGGCAGCAATACCATGTTGAATGCCTGGGTGTGATAGGATCGATACATGTCAAGACAATAATCATACCATATGTTATTCATCAATTGATGATTCACAAGATCCATTTCATTAAGACTTCAGAAGTTAATTAGACATATACTACATTTCATCCATCTAGAGTTTTATATCTTGGAAGATTTCATCTCAATGTCCGAAATCTTGTAATGGTTGGAAGGTGAATCATTTCATCTTCCCCACCAATTATCCTTCTCTTTTGTAATGGACAATAACTGTGAGGGTAAATACTCAGTTCAAGTTAGAGATAAGGGTTTTGGGGATTGTGAGATTTTGAAAATCGTAAAGGGGAAGAGTTAAATGAAGTGAGTGCATCTTGCATGAGAGATTACCAAAAAAGGTCCAGAAGTCAGGATTGTTGTTGAGTGTGTTTGTAATTTGAGTTTTACAGTAGATTATGAAAGAATGATGTGTTTTTATGTTTCTTCCAAATACTTGATCTATTGAGTTTTTCTACAAAATAATGAGGAATGCCAAATTTTCCATTATAGAAGGTATATTGTAAGAGACAATTCCCGAATATCATGTATATGTACAGATAGTAAGATATAATGAGATGTAGAGATAGATGAAATAAGTCAGATATAAGAAAGGAATAAGATATATGTAAGATGTTAGTTTTTAGATGAGAAATGCAATAAGCAGAGAACACAACACAATAGACAATTAACACAGCAGTTTACCCTAGGAAAACCCTCCTACTCGAGGGAGAAAAACCCAGCAAGAAATAATCTCTCTTATATATAAATTATAAACAAATGAATAAGAGCAGAGTTCTGTATACAAAATAATCAGGCCCTAAGCATGGCCGATTCTCATACAAAGAATAGTAACACCTCTCCTTGATGCGAATCACAAAGAATATACTTCTTCAGTAATTTGGTCTGCTGCTAAAAATAATGATCTGCTGCTTAAAGAAATGGTGAACTGCTGAAAGTGCGAACTTGAGTGAATTATTGTGATTGTCCTTGAGATCAAACTGCTGCTAGGAATGAACTGCTGCTACAAGTGCGAACTCCTTCTTGAAGGAATGCGAAAATGAGAAAATGACTTGATGTTAAAATGAATGATCACCACCTTGTATATATACAAAACTAGGTGACTTTTCATCTAGGTTGGCCTCCTTAGAAGAAAATAATAAAATATTAATTGCAACATGAAGGTCGACCAGCCTTGAACAAAGGGAAAATAGCTCCCGAAGCTATAAAACACTAACACTTCCTCTTAGCTAGGGAGGTATTTTCTAGATATCCTCGTCATGGAGTCTCTCAACATGACGCTCATAATGGCTGCACCCACATTTCAGTCTCAAAGATGTACAAGAGTCCATCACGGAGTCTCTCAATGTGATGTCATCATGGAGTCTCTCAACATGACGTCTCATCTCAGTCTCAAAGATGAACAAGGGCTCACACCTCATATTTCTCCGTCTCAGAGAAATATACACTACAAGGGTTTTCACCTCATATTTCTCCATCTCAAAGAAATATACACTACAAGGGCTTTCACCTCATATTTCTCCGCCTCAGAGAAATATACACTACAAGGGCTTTCACCTCATATTTCTCCGTCTCAGAGAAATATACATTACACAAATCTTCATGATGATGTGACTCCCTCTGAAATTCCAAGTATTTGCATCAACCTCTTGACCTCCTCATCCAAGATTGCTTGCAACGCTTGCCTTAGAGGAATGGTTTCCAATGCACACCTTCAGCACTACTGACTTGCAAGAGTTCAGGACTGTCCTTCTCGACCTCATCCTAGATCACCCTATTCTGAATAGGTTTGTGGAGCTACCAATGTCAAATCCAGATTGACTATCTTGTGCAATTCTACAGCTGAAGAGGTCTTCCAAACACTGCAACCCACTTAGCTGAAACCTTCACTTCTTCTCAATGAGTCACAGAACTCCCTCTGAATGTTAATTTCTCCTCTTCGAAGAAACTGATCAACTTTAGAATAACAAACCTTCTAAATCGACTTTAGAGCTTGGCTCCTTCTGAGATGTCCCTATGGCAATTTCTGCAGTAGAAACAAGTTGTGTAGACCTTAATTTGCAATCTCGAGCAAAGTGACCATACTTGTCACACCTGAAACACTGAATGTGAGAGATCCTTCTTCTTCTTCGGTTTTGGGGCAGAATTTGATTCTCTGTCTCTATTCCTCTTTCTTCCTTTGCCTCTGTCTCTAGAAGTATGTGTAAGAACTTGATTTTCTACATTATGATAGTTTCACCCAATTCCTCTTGCTGCCAACCTGGACTCTTCTTGAATACAATCAGCTCGAAGACGATCAAACTTGGGCAATTTAGATCTCCCACTGATGCTTTGAATAAAGGGTTCCCAAGATTGAGGAAGACCATTTAGTGCCAACATAACAAGATCTCTGTTTGCAATTATATCCCCAATAGTGCTCAACTAATCTCTCAAATCAACAATCTTCATAAAGAATGAGATGACTGAATCTTCTTTATCCATTTTTACGTGGTGAAGTTGTTGTCTCAAAGCAAGGGTCTGCTGGTATTGTTGATCTCACACAATCCTTTTAGAGTATCAAACATTTCTTTAGCTGACTTCAACTTGGAGATGATCAGTACTAGGTGATTCATCATAGAGTCTATCATGATCTTTCTAGCCTTCGTGCCATTTTTCTTCCACTGGATTTTCTCAGTATCATCGGAAGCTTCGGGCATATCACTTTCCATGAAATCAAAAAGATCATTTTCCTCTAATGCAATGAGTACCCTGGGTTTCCAAGAGTTGAAGTTTAAAGCTCCATCAAGCCTATCTTCTACCTTGACACCATTCACCATCTTCTTTTTCCACACAAATTCACCTTCAAAGATCTGCCCTTAGGTCTGAAATAATTTGCAACCTTAGATCCGCAATACTTCAAGATCTGCCCTAGATGAAAAGTTGACTTGACTGCTTAAACAAATCTGATTAGATATTTTCTTAAACCCGCTCTGATACCATGTTAGTTTTTAGAATTCATGATACACAGCTTGTTGAAGTGGTGAAGCTTTCAACCAAAACCACCCCTCCTTGAAACCATGGGATTTTACTCGCCAAAACCACTCTAAACCCAGTCAAAACACGGGTTTAAATCATTAAAACCACTCTAAAGCCAAAAACCGCCTATGAATCAGTCAAACTACATGTTTTAGTTATTAAATCACCCCTGTACCACCTGTACCACATGACTTAGGGTTTTTTTAATTTTTAATTTTTTTTTAACTGAGAACTTGAGGAAACATGGGTGGGATGTTTCCTGCAAGCAGGGACATCTCCACACGTGTTACCAGTACGGGAGACGTGTCCCAGTCCCCGAGACGTGTCCCAGGGGGTAGGAAATGCATCTCCCTGCAACATTGATTATTGGTGATAATTCAAATTGATATTTTATTGTTGTCTATTGTATATCTGATTCTTGTTAAGTGCCACATTATAATATTTTGTACCGCATAACCTCTGACTATTCTATTATTTCTCTCACTGGGGTATAAATACAACTCTTAAGAATTCCTAGGGCTCAGAACTCTAGTCTATGACCCACTTTTCTTGCTAACACTGACTATTTTATTGATTGATAAATGTTGCTACTAGTGACTCGAAAAACACATCTTTCAACTGTCTTTTCAAGTTTGCATCTAGTCAGAAGGTTGCTTTGTTTTGAAGGATACAACATGGAAAAATAACTAGTTGGCAGCATCAAGATCTACCTATTTTCTATCTCATTTCCATCGACTACCTTGTAAAGGACTCAAGTTGGCACATGGTACAAGCTACAGCTGTGACACACAATCATTCAATCCTAAATCACTCTGCCTGTTTACAGGTCTGTGAATTGAACATCATAATTTCATGTCATAAAAATGTCAAATTTGTATTTTTATATTCTAAAATTGTAAAAATAGTTCCACATTTTCTAGTAACTCTTATTTATACTCTTGTATTTCCATTGTCAATTTGTATACTATGTAAGTTATTTCCTCGTGTATTGAATTGGCTTACCACAATTCATATTTTATTTTCTGGTTTGATTCAAGTTTCTCAAATACTACTAGATGCTAATGTCCAAGTGATGTCAGGAAATCTATGCAGAGAATTTTTGCTTCCACTTGTACTATATAATTCCTGATTTTTCATGATGCATTATTTTTTCAAATATAAAATAAAATAGCCTGAGAAATGGCAATAACAAACATTGATGCCAAGAAGATCGCACCTAAAAGCAATTTCATGTACTCCATATGTCGTATAAAGTACTTCAGAAATTGAAAACTAGATTGGAACTGTGATTAGTCCTAAATCTAGAATGAATTGCAATGCATATATGTTTGTGATATGTATAATTCTGACACTGGATATATTACCTTCCTTTCACATTGAAATGTGAATCCAAAAGCAAGAAACCGGCACCTTCTGCATTTCCATTTTTGTCACCCATACATGAGATCAAAATGTCTCCAGATGCAAGGCAGTGAGCAGTATGAGGAAAAGCCAAATTTGTTTTATCCAAGATAGTCTCTGGCTCAATGGCTTTGTGAAGGACTGGTGCCCTTGGATTGTCTCCCGTATCAACAATATAGATACGAGAGGACCTGCACATGAAGTTTCATGTTATTCATAAATTCAGAAGACGACAGTTTTTGTATTATGCATGTAAAGGAATATTTTGTATCATTGAAACTAGGTCCATATATGAACTGAAAACCAAAAAATTATCAATCAGATTCTCAAAGAAAATTGTTGTATAACCTTTCTAAGGTATAATCAAAACAATAAGAAATCAGAAAGGGAAATTCCATTTCTTAAATGTTTCAACAAATCCTTTTACAGGCTCTTCACAAGTTCACACAAGAACATTTGTGGGAACATGAATTGCACTACAATCCATCAGAAGCCACTTACAATAGTGATGGTAAGATGAGGTAACGCCTTTGAGCAGAAGGATCCCCATGGCAAGAGCTGCATGCATTCCATCCAGAGTGATGCAACTCATCACCTAGATGAGTTACAGGCAAACGATGTATTACCTTAGAATAAGAGGATGACTTTGGATCCACATCTATTGTAGCTAAGTAGTCAGGATTTTCCCTTCCAGTACCTAAACCACAACCAATGTAAAAAAACAATTATAAGTTCATAATTCAATCAATATTTTATACTTCAATAAGTAAAACCAATACTTTAGGGAATCCCATAGCCTATTGGAAGAAAGAAGCAGGCCTAAATTTAGTGCCCAAGTTAGAATTCCAAGCCACATCCTTCCAATTCAAATTGACTTATCAATTAAATAATTGGGGCTTTCCTGCCATTTATCTATAATTTCCTCTTTTTAACTATGGTATTCTTTCTGGGGCAGTATAGGGCATGGGGATCATATTAGAGCTGGGATCCAATAGCTATAATTTATCTACATACTAAATCAACAGTAATTGGCAAACTGAGAAAAGGGCAATGTGGCTTCTTCAGTATGTTTTTAGTTTGGATTTACATTTTAGCAACAACCTGTAACCTTTAGAAGCAAGAAACAACCTAAAATCTTAATCCTCCTCTAGAATGGGAAGGGCCAGATGTCTGTTATGGGAATTTATTGATGGATAATGATTAATTCATTATTAAATTTGGTATGATTGAGAGAGATTCCTGTGGTTTTGAGATTATGTGTAGCTAAGAAGAGTAAACAGTTAAGTGGAATCAGCAATATACCTTCTATAAGGTTCATCACTGAGAAAAAGATAACCACTTTTTCAGTATTTTGAAGGCTTGATAATCTACAGTTATATTTTAAATTTAGGAGCAGAGAAATGCAACATATATTATATCAACGAAGAGAAAATTGACAGATTTATCTTGAATGGGATTACATGAATCAGACAAACTGTGCCTTTCGGAATTCCTTCTTGATGTATGATACACAAATTAATGCTGAATATTTCCCACTTTCTTGTCAGTTCTAAAAATAGGATTTTTGTCATGTCTTCCATTTTTGGGAAATGTAACTGTTATAGGTAATGAATAGGGTTTTCCCATTTTAGAGTAGGGGCTATTTGTTTATTAGCAGTGAAGGGTTGTTGGAAGAGAGGGCTGGGTTGGGGAAAGATATTGTATGGGAATGTATGCAGAATGTATTCCGTAATTCAGCACATAATAAAGAGTTTGTTTATTTTTGTGGAAATCAGATGTTTACCGCCGCTTTTTAGTGTTTATCAAGTAATGCTCAACGCTTTGGAGGCAACTAACATTTTCACCGCAGTAACGTGAGCAATCTCGCACGCTTTGGCATAGTAACGAGCCTCGCCATGACTCGCCATGACTCGGCGAGTCCCGGGCCGAGCCAGCCTGGCCGAGTCTGGGGAGCTCGGACTCGGACACGCCGAGTCCAGAGCCGGACTCGCCGGACTCGCCGGACTCGCCGGACTCGCCAGACTCGCCCAGACTCGGAGAGTCCCGACCCTGTGACCCGGCCGCGGCAGCAAGAAGTTAAAACACTAAAAAACATAAAACTAAAAGTTAAAGTTAGTTTTTTTTTTGTTCTATATGTTCTCTCCAACCCTAAAAGCAACTTCATTTCACTCTTTTGGCAAAATAGGAGGAGAAGAGAGAGTTGTGAAGAAAAATAGGAGGAGAAGAGAGGGCAACCAGCAAATTGTTTAAACAAAAGCAAGGTCATATATCATTTGGGAAGCTTCATACTGCTAAGGAGGTGCATTGAAAGTTCATTGCTAGTGATTGGGAGGAGTTTGCATTGCATTCCAAGCCAAATCTAAGAGGTAAGTTTGATTTTAATGGTTTTTTTTGTGTTTTTTTAGCAAATAATTCATTGTAATTTGTAAAATCATTGTTTTTAAATTATTATAGTTTGCATTTTTATTTACAAACCCTACTTGCAACTTAAATAATTTTACAAACCCTACTTGTTATTGCAGCCACATTCATTTGCAAATCAAACCATATTATTATTTTCACAATGTCTAAAACCCCAGTCAGAAAAGACCCTGCTTGGAAACATGCTGAAATCTTTCCCGGAATGAAAAGAGGAGAAGCAAAATGTAAATACTGCAAAACAATATATCATGGAGGCATAAATAGATTGAAATACCACCTTGCATGCATACCCATCCATGATGTAGTGGGCTGCACCCTAGCACCTATTGAGGCTGTTCGTGAAGTGCAGGTGCAATTAGAAAATTTTGAAAGGTAAAAAGAAATTAGAAAGAGACAGAGGGAGGAGTTGGCAGGTGTTGGAGTTGGACAGGGACTTGGTGCTGTTGGAGATGCTTCTTGCATGCCTCCATACCGTCCTAGTGCTAGTGCTTGTGCTAGTGCTTGTGCTTCTGCACCATCTATTCCTACGCGTACTCCTAGTGCTGGTGGCGCTGCTACTGCTAGTGGTAGTGGCAGTATTAGTATTGGCCCTAGAGTTCGTAAATCTAGGGTGGACTCATATTTTGTACCACGCACTACTCCTGGTTCCCAACCGCCGCTTGAGAGCATGGGTTGGAACAAGGATGCACACGATGCAGCAAAAAAAACAATTGCAGACTTTTGGTACTACTGCACCATTCCCTTCCATGTAGCCAGGTAATTCTTTTTTCTTTTAATTGTTTTAAAATTTATATTTAAATTTTATTGTTTTAGAATTTAGATGTATCTCACTATCGAATTCAAATTTAAAGTTAAAAACTTAAATCTTTTCATTTTATGACATGTTTTAGGTCTCCTTTTGGCAAAACATGGTTGATGCAATAACCATATGTGGGGCGGGGTTCAAAGCCCCCAGCGAAGATGAATTAAAGGGCCCACTTTTGACTCAAAAGGTGGCGGATGTGAAAGCACAATTAGAGGAGCAGCGTGTGCAATGGAGGAGGATTGGTTGCACCATCATGACTGATGGTTGGACCGATAGGAGAAATAGGACGCTGTTGAACTTACTAGTTTCCTCTGGAGGTAATTGTACTTACCTTAATACATTGATATTTGAATTTGATTTAGTGATTAATAATTTAATAAGGCTGATTTATGTTTTTAATTTATTGAATAATTGGTAATTTGGGTTTGCTTATTTTTTCAGGTGACACTGTCTTCATAAAGTCCATTGATGCTTCCGCCCAATTCAAAAATGCCACATACTTATGTGAGGCTATAGAGGAGGTGATAGCCGATGTGGGGGAAGAAAATGTAGTTCAAGTGGTGACAGATAATGCAGCAAATTATGTTGCTGCTGGTAGATTATTGATGGAGAGGCACGCAACTATATTTTGGACTCCATGTGCCGCCCATTGCATTGACCTCATGATGGAGGATCTTGGCAAGCTCCCATGGATAAAAACATGTATGGAATCAGCAAGAAACATTTGCAAATTTGTTTACAATCATGCATGGGAGCTTAACCTTATGAGGCAATACACGGGGTTGAGGGAGTTGTCTCGTCCTGGCATCACTCGGTTTGCATCAAATTTTATCATGTTGCAATCCTTGATTCAGTCAAGGGCACCTTTGAGGCGCATGTTTGCTAGTGAGGAGTGGTCTTCCTCATCCTTTTCTACAAGCACTGCAGGGATTGTTGTGGCTGATTGCATATTTGATGAGGCAGGGTTTTGGACACCAGCAGATGAGATTGTGAAGGTAACATTTAATTCTTTATTATGTTTTAATTTTTAATCATATCTTACTTTTATTTGTTCATTTTCGTTGACAGTCACACTTACTTATTTGTGAAACATGTTTGCACTTTGCAGTTTATTGAGCCCTTGCTAGTTCTCCTACGAGTTGCAGATGGGGAGAAGCCCACAATGGTCTACATATATGAGGGCATGGATAGGGCCAAAGAGGCCATTAGATCAGTCTATGGTGGAGTTGATGATAAGTATCGTCCCATTTGGGAGATCATTGATAGGAGATGGCAAAACCAACTCCATAGGCCCATCCATGCAGCCGCATGTTTCTTAAATCCGGCCTTCCACTTCCACCGTGATCTCCGTGCAGATAGAGAAATTCTTAGTGGGCTCTACTCGACGATAGAGAGAATGTTGCCCGCTGTTACTACACAGATAGTGCAGGAGATAGATGCCTTCACTAAGGCACGAGGAGACTTCTTTGCACGTCAAATGTGCAAAGATAGTAGGACAACATTAATGCCAGGTAAAAATATATTTAAGGCAATAATTTTCATCTTTTTATATTATAATTTATTATTAAATGTTGAACTTGAACTTGAAACTTGAAATGAGATTGATTTTGTTTCTTTTTCTCATCTCAGATGGATGGTGGGAGATGTTTGGTTCTGATACACCAAACCTGCAAAATGTTGCCATACGAATATTGAGCCAGCCATGCAGTTCATCCGGTTGTGAGCGCAATTGGAGTATGTTTGAGCACATACACTCCAAGAAGCGCAATAAATTGACAGTGGAGAGGATGAATGACCTGGTATATGTTCATTATAACCTTCGGCTCAGATACAGGAAGGCTTTTGACCACGACAACACCCCGATCTGTTTAGAGGAGGTTGATCCACAGTCTGAGTGGATCACTGAGGCTACAGACGCAGTCTTTAGTGACGAGGACCTTGATGGGGTGGACCAGGCAGAGAGAGAGGCTGAGGTTGTAGCCATGGCTGAGGAGGAGGCTAGAGCACGAGGAGACATAGCTACTGGTGGTGAGAGTGGTATGGGGACTCAGACATAGGCAGAGACTATGGCTGCAACCGCAACATCATCCAAGACCTTTAGACGCCTTCGTAGGAAGGATGCTGGCTCCACTATGCCATAGGCATAGAGTGATAGACTTATAGCTATTGTTTTGAATCTTTTGATATTTCATATTTGTATGGAACATTTGATGTCATGGATTTCATTTTCCATGAGTTTTGTATACATTTGACTAATTTTATATATCAAAGTATGTTATTTCCTTCAGCAACGCAACTACAATTTGTGTACTTTATACTTATGTGATCATTGTATATTTGTGTATGTGATCAAATTTGCTTTTATTTGTGTTGTATTCAATAAAGGGTGCTTGAAACAAGTTTTAAATCTTTAAAAAACTTCACTTTCTGCTGCCGAATCCTCTTTTTCTATTTGCCGAAGTCTCAAGGCTGAACCGAACCGAGTCACGAAGTCAGCCGAGTCGAAGCCAACAATTCCTTAGCCGGTAGTCCTCGGAAAGCCGAGTCCGAAGTCTCTGCAACTAAGTGGTTTTTGGTTTCAGAGCAGCATAAAAATGGACTATTTTGAACTGGGGAAGGGGAACTAGGAGAGAAGCTGGAGGTGAATTTCTCAGGAGATTAGAAGCAATCAAAGCCAAATGCTGGTAAGATGAATCTGAAGACAAACAAGAGAATGAGGGAGCCCCATTTGGAGCAAATGGAGCAATAGGTCCCATGTAGAGGTTGGTCAAAACTATTTCAAAACAGGGGACTAGAGTTAAGGCCAAGGTTTGATGGCTACAAGAACTAGAGAAATATTTTGACATGGTAAACATGGATGTAGAAGACCCAAGGAGAGGAGAGTTTGTAGTGACAAAGATGAACTCTCACAGAGTCTTATGGTGGGAACCTCCAAAATAACAGGAGAAGACAGGGTAAAGACAAAATCAGATTATGGCCCAATAGGTTGAAGCAATTGAGATCTGAATTCTTACATATAGATTGTCAACAGAAATTGTTTAGATAGTTTCAAGATGTGAGAAAAAAGGAAATGTTTGTGTTAGAATACTTAAAACAGTTTATGAGGTTGCAAATATGGGCAGATTCGCAAGAAGATGGTGAGCAGGTTGTTGCTAGATACCTCAATGGGCTATGGTTCCAATTCTGTGATGAGCTGGCCCTAACCAAACTCCACACCATTGGTGAAACATATCAACATGCTCTAAGAGTTGACAAAAACTTAATTGGGGTAAGGGTAAATTGTTGACCAAGAAAAGCAATCACACTTCCTTTAGAGGAAAATGAAGTCCCTCAAAACCTGCCAAAAATGAAGAGCTTAAGGAAGGCAAGGAGGTGAAATCAAACTCTTGAGGAAGAGGAAGCTTCAAAGGCATGGGAAGAGGACAGAATTTTGGTTATTGTAAGCCATATGGATGTTTCAAATGTAATGAAGCCCATAAGGCCAAAAACTACACTCAGAATCCCAAAAAAACAATGGTATCACAAGATGAACCTTCAACACAAAAAGTTGAAGTAGAGACAAGAAAGAACTTGATGCTTCAAAGAACACTAATATTAGGAAACAAAGAGATCCCAGAAGCTGATTGGAAGAGAAAGAGCATCTTTTGAACATAATGAAAGTTTAAGGACAAAGTGTGCAAGGTGATTGTAGAGGGTGGATTGACCAACAATTTAGTAAATTCAGTAATGGTAAACAAATTATAGCTTGCTTGCATTCCAATATCAAACCATATAAGATTCATTAATTAAAAAGGGACTATAGTGTACTTATGGATCAATCTTGTCATATTGCTTTCAAAATTGGTCCTTATGAAAACAAAGTGCTAGGTAATATGGTGTCAATTGATGCTTGTGATGTATTGTTGGGAAGGCTCTAGCTGTATAATTGGAAAGTATCCATCATGGCAGGGAGAACACTTATGAGGTAGAACATGAGGAGAAGAGACATCTTCCAAAACCATGGAAAGAAAAAGGGGCTTCCAAAATGTTAGTTGTCTCTTGTAGCAATGAGTTATAAAAAATTCTGAAATCAAAGAAGAACCTTTTTATCTGCCATGCTTGAAAGAAGCGAGTGAAGTTGGAAGAATCAAACTCACACAAGAGGTGCAAAAATTATTGACTAAGTATTCTAATGTGACTCCAACAAAATTGCCAATTGGCTTGCCTCCCTTACATAGCATTACACAATATTGATTTGGCACTAGGATCAAAGCTTCCTAATCAAGTTGAGTAGAAATTATCTCCTACAAAAAATAGGAAATGAGACAACAAATTTGTGAGTTGTTAGAGAAAAAGTTCATAACGGAAAGCAAAAGTCCTTATGCCACATTGACTTTACTCTCCCCTAAGAAAGGAGGAAATGGAGAATGTGTGTGGACTCTAGAGCCATCAACAAGATTACAATAAAATACAAGGATCCACTATCTAGAATGGATGACATATTTGATTGCTTAGCTAGTGCTAAGATTTTCTCCAAGATTGATTTCAGAAGTGGCTATCATTAGATCCAAATTTGGGAAGGAGACAAATGGAAGA
>VDFB02086081.1:225583006-225608307 GCA_007258455.2 Sequoia sempervirens
CTTTACATACCTTGGAGTTTTGGAATTTTCTTGAACTTCTTATTCTTCTGATCTTCCTTCTGTACTTGCACTTGTCTCTGTTTCCTAACTACCTTGACTTACCAGAACGAATTGAAGTTGCTTTACCAAAACAACTGGAACATATGGAAAATATGGCACAGTTTGAAGTTGATTATGTGTCTAAACATTCTTCCCTTTGTTTGTATTCTCTTCATCAGATAACTGTCTACTAATCCCATGTTCTTCACAAAAAGATTTGAACTCCCTGGAGGTGAACTCACCACCTCTATTAGATCTCAGACACTTGATTTTTAGACCTTTCTCATTCTCTACCATAGCCTTGAAACTTTTGAACTTTTTCAGTGCTTCACATTTTTCTCTTAAAAAGGAAACCCATATCATTCTAGAATAATCATCAATGATCAACATAAAATACCTTTCTCCATGAATACTTCTGGTTCTAGAGGGACCATAGAGGTTAGTATGTAGTAGCTCCAACAAATCATTTGAATGAAACTGTTTGCTCTGAAAGGAGACTCTAGTCTGTTTACCCATCTGGCATTCCTTACAAATTGTGTTAGCAGGATTCACTAACTTAGGTAGATCTCTTACTACTTGAGTGGGACTTACCTTGAAAATGTTATCAAAATTTACATGGCATAGCCTTCTATGCCACAGCCATCTTTCATCTACTTGAGCAATTAAACAACTCCCACTAGCAGCATTCAAGTGAAAAATATTACCTTTTGTTTGTTTACCAGTAGTAATCATATTGTGAGATTTTCCACATATCTTGCATCTTCCATTTTTGAATTGTAGATCATAGCCTTTTCCAATCATTTGTCCAACACTCAAAATATTGTGCTTCAATCCTTTGACATAAAGAACATCATTAGTGTTATCCTTACCACCAAGACAAATAGAACGTTTTCCATGAATCACACCAGCGTTGTTGTCTCCAAATCTTACAACACCACCATCATATTTCTCTAGACTTACAAATTTGTTTTTATCACTAGTCGTATGATGTGAGCATCCACTATCAATAACCCGCTCATCCTTTTCTTCAACTCAGGCTATAAGAGCTTTCTCATCTTTAGTAGATTTAGTAGCCATAGGACTATTTTCAACAGTAGCAATGAAAACCCATTCATCTTTATTTCTAGTATCTTTATTAGACTCATCATCAATCACTCCTTCTTCAGCTAATTAACATTTCTTTTGGAATCTAGACTTGTTAGGCTTAGTTCTAGGAACCCTTTCAGGACATCTTGATGCAAAATGACCTATTTTACTACATGAAAAAAATTTAATAGGTAACACTCCTTCATACTAACCTTTCTCTTTGCCTTCTTTCTTTACAATTAGTGCTTCCAATTCTTCTACCTCTCTTTCTTTTTCTTCAAGCTGCTCCAATTCTTCATCATACTTGGATATCTTTCTGGAACATTCTCCCAGACCATATCTTTGCTTGTTACGTCTGGATACAGTAGCCTTGAATGCAGATTTAGTCTTTGGAATAGATTCACCAAATTCACTTAATTCAAAAAGTAGCAAGCTTACCAACCAGTGTGTCTCTTGACATCTTTGTTACTGATCTGAGCTCTTCAACAGCATGATCCTTCACTTTGTAGGAGGGAGGCAAGGATCTAAGTATCTTAGCCATAATTTCATCCTCATCCAGAGAACCACTGACACATGTAATACCCATCACTATTTCATTTACTCATTGCATAAAAGAGTTGATATTTTCATCTTCACCCATCTTCAAATTCTCATACTTGCCTTTTAGACTCTGTAGCTTAGCCATCTTCACCTGTGCATCTCCTTCATAAAAAGTTTCCAGCTTTGACCAAATATCATGAATTGTTTGCAGTCCTACCACATTAGCCATCTCTGAATCTGTCAGAGCACTCACCAAAGCTTCAATAGCTCTAATATTACTTTCAGTATCTTTGATCTCATCAACAGTGGAGGGACCATTCTGAGGAATAAAATATGGATCTTTTGTAATCTTCCAGTAGGCTTCACCAATACACCTTAGGTGACATTGCATCCTGACTTTCCACAATGAGCAGTTAGTTCCATCGAATCTTGGATTGTCCTTCTTGAATGTTTCCATCTCGAAACATCTCAAGATTTTAGACTTCTTTAGAGGAACCTGCTCGGATACCAATTGTTGGAAAAATAAGGATGGACAACTGAGAGGGGGTGAATCATTTGTCTCAAAATAATAAACTTTTCAAACTTTACTTAAATTAATCTTAGATCTGATGAATAAACAATTAACCATAAGCAATTAACATAGCAGAGACATAGAGAACACCAAGATTTTTTACGTGGAAACCTTGTTAGGGGAAAAACCACAGTGGATGTTAGTCCACAATATTATACCCTGTTAAAAGTATAATGAAATCAATAAAGGGGAATGCACATGCATTCAGGCATACTACCTAGAGCTCACTACTCAATTATATAGAAGGGAATCATTGCCCAACAATACATAATAGGATTAAAATTCGAAGGGTATGAACTGAGAGAATAGCTTCTCCACAAGCTTGATTATAGTTCCAATTACGCACAAAAAACTCCTTCACAAACTACTTCACACTTCACTCGATCTTCTTCACACTCTACTCTGTAATTGAATGATATTCGCACATACACACATAAGAACACACTCAACACCTTTTCCAACACAATACACTAATGAAACAATCGCTCTTATATATCCACTACATGAGATTTCATCAATAACTTAGTTGGCCAGGAAAATTAAACATATTTTCAATTTCGGCCCAAATTTACAAATAAATTTTTAAATGCAAATCTACCAAGGTCAGCCACAGCATAGTGGGGATCCAAATTAACAATTCCAACACAAAATAACTTCAATTAATTTCACCTCGGCGATCCACAACATGCTACCACCAACATGTCGACCAACACCAAGAAAAATTGAACATACACAGGAAAAATTTTCAACCACGAGCACACCGATCAATGTGGACATACCACAAAGATAGAGCATGATCTACAAACATCCAAGAACACCAAGAAACCATAGAGAAACATTCGCAACAATTGAGATTTCTAGAATCACACAAAATTCACTCAGGAACACTAACAGATACCACAGAAACACTATCAAACCACACCATGATCAAATCTATATGCGGACCTCTGAAACTTCTGGTAGATGATCTAGATACACTCAACAAAAAACCCTTTAGTCCACAGCAACTGAACTTCAACGTAAAGAACAAGATGCCTTCATGACCTGTATAGTTCCACTAGGAACCTGGAATACTTTCTTTTACAATTTTCTCAGTATCCTCGACATGTACAACCTCTAATACATCAAATGCTAATAGTATTGACATCAATGACAACAACATATCAGAAACACATCCACAACATCCAACACTAACATAGGCCAATAATATCTTGTCCGGAGTATTCTCTTAGCTAGGGCCATGCCATTCAAGTGGGCCCCACATACACCACTATGTACTTTTGTTAACATGGTGTTAGCTTCAATATCGTTCAAACACCGGAGGAGGGTTCCATCATACCCACATCGATAAAGTGTATCACCTATGATGGTGTAGTAGGATGTGCATTGGATGAAAGACTTATGTTGGTTTTGTGTGAGGTTAGGAGGTAGGATGTTATCATAAAGGTTGGTATAGATGTCATGGTAGCAAGGGGACATGAGACCTAAGATCTCACATACCATCTCATTTTATGGGATATCATGTCAGGATTAAGATCTGCTCTACAAGGAACTCACACTATGTCTTGTCTTTAGGCATGTCAATTAAGGAACCAATGGTAGCCATGGCATCTACTGCTTTGTTCTGGATTCTTGGAATTTGGTCAAACTGAATGGATGTGAAATACTTCTTAAAGTCGTCTACCATACATTTATAAGCCAATAGCTTGTCATCTTTTGTAATAAACTCATCATTGATTTGTTTGATGATTAACTAGGAATCACCAAAGACTCTGAGATGAGTGTTATGCCACTGAATTGCAATTCTAAGTCCAGTAAGAAGAGCTTCATATTCGGCTATATTATTTGTGTAGGGGAAGGCCAATCTAAATGACTTTGCTATATAGTCCCCTTGAGGGGTGACAAGAAAGATTCCTTCCCCTGATCCATTGTATGTATATGACCCATAAAAATACAAATTCCATGTAGCTCCTTCTATTACTGCAAGGACTCCTTCATCTGGAAATTATGTGGTCAAAGGATAAGCATTGACAAGGGGTGCATCTGCTAGCTGATCAGCTATCACCTGCCCTTTAATGGACTTCTAATCCACATATTCAATATCAAATTCACTTGGAAGCATGACCCACTTAGCCATGCGACCAGTTAAAATTGTTCTGGATAACAAGTATTTTAGTGGATCAACCTTGGAGATGAGTTTTACTGGATGGTTGAGCATGTAATATTACAGTTTCTGTGAGCTGAAAACCACGGCGAGGAAAGATTTTTCAATTACATAATAGTTTAGTTCATGACCAACCAAGGTCTGGCTAATGTAATAGATGGCTCTTTCTTTTGATGACTCATCGTGTTGGGCCAGCAATGCCCCCAGTGCCACTAAAGTAGCAAAAATGTACAACAAGAGTGGTTTATTAGGGATTGGTGGCATAAGAATTAGTGGATGAGCTAGATATTCTTTGATCTTATCAAAGTAAAGTTGACATTGTTGAGTCCACTTAAAAGCATTATCTTTCTTCAAGAGGTGATTGAATGACTAACACTTATCGAAAAACTGAGTAATGAATCATCGAATGGATTGAAGTTTACTCTGAAGGCTTCTCAACTATTTTAGGTCACATGGTGGGGGAATATCCATGATTTCTTTAACCTTTGTTGGATCAAGTTTGATACCCCTAGGAGAGATAATGAAACCCAACAGCTTGCCTAACATGACTCAAAAGACACATTTCTTTGGATTTAACCTTAGCTTGTATTGTTCTAGACGCTCAAAGATTTTCCTAAGGACTATCAGATGCTCTTCTCTTGTTCTTGATTTCCCTAATAGGTCATCAACATAGTCTTCCATGATGATATGGATGAGGTCATGGAATATTATATTCATGGTGTGTTGGTATGTTTCCCCCACATTTTTTAGACCGAAATGCATGACAGTATAGAAGAATGTACCCCATGGTGTAGTAAAGGTTGTCTTATGTTGGTCCTCAAGACCAATTCGAATCTAATTATATCCTGAGAAGACATCCATAAGGGAAAGTATCTCGTGTCTTACAATGAGGTCTACCAACATGTCTATGTTTGGTAAAGGAAATTCATCTTTAAGACAAGCCTTGTTGAGATCATGAAAATTTGTACATACTATGATATCCCCGTTAGGCTTGGCTACTGGCATGATGTTGGAGATCCAATCGGAGTAATCAATGAGTCTTATGAATTTCGCCTCCAACAACTTCTCCAATTCTTTGTTGACCAATAGGGAAACTTGCAGGTGCATTTTCCCAAGCTATAGCTTAATTGGTTTTGCATTAGGATGCACATCTAGATGTTGTACTACCAAGGTAGGGTCTAACCCAGGCATGTTTGAATATGCCCATGTGAAATTGATTTTTCTTTCCTTAAGAAGCTTGGAGATAGTAGAATACTCTTCTTCTGAAAATGCCTTGGCTACATAGGTGATTTTGGGATCCTCTTTACTTCCCAAATTGATTTCTTGTGTTTCCTCTATCAAGATGGATGATCTTTCAAAGAGTTGAGTCCCTCAAGGGGAAGATGAACATCCCCATCCTCTAGCACCTCATCAAGGTTTTCGCTATTGGATGCACCCTTTGTTTTTAATTTTTCTAAGTCAAGAAGCACCTTCGGGAGGTTTTTGCTAGATGACCCTTTTTTATTTTTGCGGTTAGGGTGTTCATCTTCGCCTAATCCCTTAAGGTGTACATATTGATCCATTGTAGGAAAGGCATCGATGGGTGCACTTCCATGTAAGTCCCAATCTATGACCTCGGGGTGTTTAAGGGATAGGCTAATAGTGCAGATGTGTAAGCAGTAAAACATGGAGGATAGGTCGGTATGATCAACATCATCGTACACATGTATGATGGACTCCTCCTCTAGTATGTCCTCAAGGAGACTGTTGCTTTCACTGATGTTATTAGAAGGGCTAGATGATGCTATAGGACCTTTTCTTTTCATGTCATGACCCAAGCCTGAATATCTTGGTCTTATTGTGGCCTCAATATGGTGTTTCCTTCCTTGTTCTTCAACGCCAAGGCCTCCCCCCTGATAATTGTACTTTTCTACGAACTTAGAGGGCCAAGGATAATTCTCCTAGAAATACTCTTTTAAAGTAGGGAAGGGATCAAGTTCTTCATGGTAGGCCCATTGGCTTATGTCATCTTCTAGCACATCTTTTCTTAACCCAAGAGAGTGAAAGTTGTTGGATCCTATATTCGGAACATTAAAGGTGATGGTCTTGTTTTCTTCTTTTGGTGTAGATTGCGATAGTTGACCATATGTATGTGGTGAGGGTGACATAGTAGCCACGTTCAGAGCTGTCCTCATTTCATACTCACCACATCCCTTGTCGATAATTTGGACCTTTGTAAGTGTAGAATCATATGTGGATGATGGAGTGGATGAAGTGGTAGCTAATGCATTGGTGGATGAATGGGTGGATGATATCTGAGGGAGTCCCATTTCCACTCCAGGACAATAGTGGGAATGGGGAAAGGAAGATTCTAATGTGCGGTAGTATTTGAATGGTTGAGGGTCCCCGTGAATGGTAACTTCAACCCCATTGAATGGGAACTTCAGACATTGATGATATGTAGATGGGACGGCTTGCATGGCATGAATCCATGGATGGCTGAGGAGGAGGTTATAAGGTAACTCTAGATCAAGGACATGACATGTGGCATATTGCACAATTGGACCAACCTAAATTGGAAGACATATTGTACCTTCATAATCATGTTCTGCATTATCATATGCCTTGATTGTAATGACTTGATTGTTTAAATCAACATGGGTGTATCCCACCTTTTTTATGAATTTTAATGTACAGAGGTTTAGGGCAGAACCATTATCTACCAAGACCCTTTTTACTTTATGACGATTTACTAGGACTTCTAGATGAAGGGGTCGGTTATGATTAGAGTCAAAGTAGGGCATGTCATTTTGACTGAAGCCTAGTTGATAGGTTGTTGAGAGATGCCCTACTAATGCTTGGAACTGTGCAGGGTCTATGTCATTAGGGACTTGAGTGTCGTAAAGCCTTATTTAGGATTTCTTGGTATGTGGGGGAGGACTTAAGCAGGTCTAGAATGGATATTTGTGTCGAAGTCTTTCCCAAATGGTCAAGGATGTTGTATTGAGAAGGCGCGGATGGTGGCTAGGTGGATGCAGAAGCTCTTGAGACTGTGATGTGGGTGCGATGGGTGGTAACAGCACATTGTGGCTCTTTTCCTTTCACGCATATCATAGATACATGTGGTTCCACTTGCTCAATATGCATGACAATTCCCTGATAATTAAATGACACATTTTTGTAACTGATATTATTGATGTTGTTATTTTGATCATTACTATTGCTAGTCCTTGGATTTGAATTTTATGTACAAGGACCTTGGTTATGTTTTGGGAAAGCATTCTGGTATATTTGTAACTGAGCATTGGATGATGGCATTGTGTTGGCATCGACATGTATGTCACCCTGATCTATAAGGTCTTGGATGTACATTTTTAGACATTGACACTTATTCAATGTATGCCCTTTAATTTTGTGGAACTCACAATATTCATTTTCTTTGTACCATTTGGGCTTAGGTTTGGATTCGTCAAGGTGTTTAGTCACAGGATATGTGATTAGATAATTGGCATGCAGGATCCTACTAAACACAACACTGAGGGGTTCTCCTAACTAAGTGAACTAACATTTATTTCCCCCTTGATTATTAGATTGTTGAGGTGGATGGGGTGCCCCTTGAGGCACTGATATGGCATAGGAATGGGCTGATGGGGAAGATGATATTGCAGCTTTTGTAAAGCATTAGCCACCTAGACATTCTTGGAGTCGGTTATGCCATCATTGACAGCATTCTTATTTTTGTTCCAATAACGGGGCTTGTCCCCGGATGATTTCTCTCTATCATAATTAAAGATTTTGACTAGCCCTTTAGTGATAAGGGCTCTTTCCAGAATTGGACCTTTCTCCATGATTTCAGCAAAGGTCATGACACAATGGAGTTTGAAGTTGTGGGCCATGTTGGGATGGGAGTTCTTAGTGACCATGTCCTTTTCCCATAATGGGGATTTCATACGAATTGCTAGGGATCATCATCTTTGGAGATAGTTGGCAAAGGTTTCTTCTTCCCATTGATTTTCCTTTAGGAGATCTAGTGTATCAACATCCTTCTCCAAATTGAAGGAGAAGTAGGAGAAAAACTCCTCTAAAAGCTACACAAGGATTTTATAGATCCTTTCTTTAGACCCATAAATCAATCAAGAGCATTTCCCTGTAAACTCCTAGGGACAATCTAATAAGGTAGTTGTCATTGTGCATGGCTTCTTGGTAGTGGGCATAGAACACTTCAAGGTGAGCTTTGGGATCTTTAGTTCCCTTATATTTATTGAATTTAGGAATTTCAAAATGCTTTGGGAATGAAAGGAAGGAAATCAAAGGATTGAATGAATAGGGACAAATATCCTCAAATATGAATGACAATTTGTCAGTCCCTACTTGTAAATCCTTTAGTGCAGCTTTAACTTCTAAATCCTAATTGATAGGTGTTGTGGGAGTCGAATTGGATGGATTGAGTTGATTGTGTGAAGGATATTGTTGATGTGAGGAGGATGGTGCTAAAGCAGCTAGATCATAAGCAGGTTGAGGTGTGCACAGAGGTGTTGATTGGTACTGATTGGCATGAGTGGATTGCGGATTGGCAAAAAGCATATTTTGATGGTAAGAGGCTAAAGCTGCTTGTTGATATGGTGGTTGTTGTTGATAATATGAGATGGATTGGGTAGCTTGTTGATATTGCATAGCGGTTTGGTAGTATGATGATGTAGAAGCTCCTTGTTGATAAGGTGGTTGTTGTTGATAATAAGAGGTAGATTGGGCACCCTATTGATAATGTGGTTTTTGTTGCACATAGGATGTGGATGAGGCACCTTGTTGGTATGAAGGTTGTTGTTGAGCATGATAGGGATTGGGTTGTTAATTATATGTGTCATTGGGTTGCTATGTGACGTATGGAGGTTGTTGTGGATTAGACTGGTGCTAGTATGGGTTGGCATACGATTGTAGGGGATTTGTGTAAGGAGGTGGTTGTGTCCATGGTGGATTCCAAGCAACCACATGGATGTTTGGATTAGGCATAGCAGCATAAAAGGTGTACGTGCTAGATGGGTGATAAATATATTGTGTAAGGGGATTTCTCTACGCTTGTGTTGAAGTGTGTGTGTCTTGGGGTTGTTGTTGTGGCGACTGCTGATAAAAGGGATGAGATGGGATATGTTGCTATTATGGGACTATTGTAGAAGCACCATGGGGTGGTTTCAATGGCTATGATGCAGTTTGTGTGGCTTGATGCGAGGGATGTTGAGGAATTAAAACATTTTGTTGTGTGATGGTGACGTTCTGTTATGGGATGGTGACGTTTTGTTATAGAGGTTGTTGATGGGGTGGTTGGGATGAAACAATAGCAAGAAAAGAATGTTGTGGTGGTGCTTGTGAAGGGATAGTAGCATGTTGTAGTGGTGCCTACATCATGGTAGATTGATGGGGGTTAACGGGAAGTTTTTGATAGGTAGGGATATTACTTTGAGGTGGTGGTGGGAGGTTACCAGTAGGTGTAGCTCCTGGAGGTGGCATCAAAATGAGGAGGGGAGTGCCCCTAGTGTTGACAGGTGGATGACCAGGATGTTGTAATGGAAGTGGCAGGGCAGACGGAATATTATGCGGCATGCCATAAACATAAGGGTCATTTAGATCGAGTGTTGCTATTGAGGTTGTGGATTGAAGATGAAAATAGTTGGCAACTTAATGGATTACAGTGTTTCCAAACTTGGGATGATACCAGTTGTCTATGGGTGTACCTTCAGGTGCAAAAGGATTTCCTGGAGCTTTCTGCAAGGTCTATAGATCTTGTGATGTAGGAAAAGACTAGGTGGCAGTATACTATGACATATCGAAGTCAGGTGGTGGTTTGACTCCATTCATGATTAAAGTAGCAAGCATCTTATCCCTGTGCTCGTTGAGAAGGTGATCCATCATCTAAACATTAGTAGGATTTCTTAGGTATTCATCAACTATGACTTCAGGCTGGTTAACGATGTTTTTATCTCTAGACTCCAAGGTGTTTTAGACATTCGTGTTGGACTGTGACGATGCACCATTATGGGGATCTTGAGGGATACTGGTGGTGTTGTTGAGATCTTGTGTGGTATTGGCGATGTTGTTGGAGGCTTGACCTTGTTGTGTTGCCATTTTTTTCTTGGCTTGTGACTAAGTCTGAATAGCCATGAAAGTGAAAAGCTAAAATGTGGTTAAACTCTTAGGATGCAATGCAGAGATGACCTAAATGATGATTTGAGGATTGATTTGATTAGATAATGGATCAATTGATTGGATGACTTTGATAAAGATGAAATTGGATTAGATGGATAGATTAGATAATCAGATTAAATTGGATGATTGGATAAGGATGATTTGGATTAGATTGGATAAGGTTGATTGATGAAATGACTAATAATATTGGATGATAAATGGGGTTCCAAACTAGGTTCAGAGATCACCCTAGGTGACTTAAGGTTCGGGTTGATCAGATTAAGGATAGGATGATTGCAGCACCAAATCCAACTTCAAATGGAAGTGGATTGATAAGGCCGAATGATGATGGTTGACTCAAGATGAATGGTGATCCTAAGAAGACGTTGCAAGATGATAATCAGTTTCAGACACCTAGGTCAATTTGGATAATAACTTCAAATGAAGTTCAGAAGATATGGATCAAGAAAATGATGAGGGATATGCAATCTAAAGATGCTTTATGATGTTCCTTTATGATTTGGATGATGATCAAATGATCTTTGAGAAATGCAGATGCAAATTGTGGGTGAACAGTAGATGCAGAATGATGGGATAATGATCATACTCATCTAACCAATGTGCAAGATAAGCCAACTAGGGGGCATGATTACCCAATTGAAGGTCAGGTTTTCCCAAAGAATAGGTCAGGTTCACCCAAACTGGGTTAGGTTCACCCAAACTAGGTCATGTTCACCCAAAGAACTAGTTAGGTTCGCCCAAAGGTCAGGTTCACCCAAAGAACAGGTTAAGTTCGCCTAACTTGACTTTCAGACTTGTCTAAAATAGAAAAGAGGCCAAATAGACTATTGAATCGAGTGAAATGACTATCAGGATAGGCAAACAGGTGCTTGGAACGACCAAACAGGTACTTGGAACGGGTAAATGGGTATATGGAACAGGTAAACAAGCACTCAGAACAGGCAAACGGGTGCTTGAAATGGGCAAACAAGTGCTTAGAATAGGTAAATGGGTAAACGGGCACTTGAAATGGGAAAATAGGTTCTCAGAACGGGAAAACGAGTGCTCAGAATGGGAAACAAATGCTCTCAATGGATAAATAGGTACTCATAATGGGAAAACGGGTTCTCAGAACAGGAAAATGGGTGCTCAGAATGACCGAACGGGAGGTGAAATTGGTTGTTTGGAGGGAAGGTTCACCCAAACTAAAAGGCAGGTTCGCCCATTGGGTGAAAAGTCTGCCAGATATGACAAAAAAAAGTTGACCAAAGGCTGAGGCAGAGGGCAGGTTCACCCCTTTTAGGGTAGGTTTTCCCTTTTTATGGAAGGTTCACCCTTTTTTGAGGGCAGGTTTAACTATTCAGTAAAAAGATAGACAATTTTGATAAAAACAAGTTTCTCAAAGGTTGAGGAAGAGGGAAAGTTCATCCCTTTTAGGGAAAGTTCACTCCTCTACAACAAACTTGAACTTGACTTAAGTGAAAACAGTTATTGAAAGGACTAAAAACATAGCAAATAGCAAGCAATAAGGCTAACTTGACAAAAAAATCACTGGTTTTGCATAAGAAGACAGTTCAAATAGCATAATCCTATGATTAGTGTGAAAGGTATGGCCAACACAGTCCTTAATCTAGGATGAACAAGGTTTCTAGGGAGTCCTCGATATACTCTTGATACGTGAGGCACAATCGTCAACACTAGCCCGTCACAAGCGTCAGTCAGAAACCCCAACAAGATACTGAAGGCTCTGACCAACTCTTCATGTCTATCTAGGTATCACCCTAGCTTCAACGCTCCACCAAACATGACATGACTAGATTGGGGTACAACTTTGGCTCTCCCCCTTTGTATACCCCACTAGTATGTGTGGTTGGGATCATCCGTTGGGGTGATGAAATCCCCAAGCAGGTCCCGCTAAAGAAGAAAACACTAACCATTTTCAACTACTCCCCAGGCTCACACAAAGTGAAAGGGGAAAGCTTAGATAGGATAGTGTCTCCTTGGGTGATACAAATGGAATTTTGAAGACACGAAAAATAAAATAGTTGACTCTCCCCTAATTAAACTATGTACCTAGATATTAAAGAAAATGAGAAAGCGAACAACTAATTAACAATCAAATATGTCTGCCCTACGACAAATATGTTAGAATTTTATATCTTGGTCTTCAATAAGTGTTGATAGTTGTACAAATGTTAGAAAAGCTCACACAAATGCCAACAAGATAGGTTAGGGTTAGTAATAATTGAAAATAATAAAAAATAAAATCTGAAAAATGATATTTACCCACTATTTTTACCTTGCAAAAGTCTTTGTTCAAGGCAGGTTCGCCCCCCTGTAAGCACAGGTTCACCCCTTTGCAGAAAAAAATTAGAAAACAAGAGAAAAACTAAAGTTTGACTGTTGTTTTTTTTTCTCTGACAAGGGTAGGTTCGCCCCTCTGTGAGGGTAGGTTTTCCCCTCTGCAGAAAATAGTTAGAAAACAAGCAAAAAACTGAAATCTAAATGTTTTTTTACCTGTGTCAAGGGCAAGTTCACCCCTCTATGAGAGCAGGTTTGCCCCTTTGCAGAAAATAGTTAGAAACAAAGGATAAAATAGGTTCTAATGCTTAGAAGGGCCAACTTGTAGGGCAGGTTTTCCTGTTTGAAGGGTGGGATCGCCTGTTTGTGGGTAGGTTTTCCCCTCCTTGGGTAGGTTCGCCCCTCCTTGGATAGGTTCACCCCTGTTCAGGGGTAGGTTCACCTCTCTGTGACCTTAACCTACAAAAAGTCTTAAAAAACAGCAAACATAAAAGGAAGAGACTCATCTGTGGGTCCCACTAGGCATTCCACAAATGTGATCAAGTGCTTATACATACTCTAAATCATGCAAAATAGAATGTAAATGAAGGAAAAAACTTAAACACCTCAATGATTAGGCTATGTTAAACTTAAACAAAACAAAGATGAAAAGAGACTGATTATACCTTGTTTAAGCTTGTTCCTTGATTGGCCCTTGATCTTCAATGCTTTTTGTGCTCCCTTGATGGCAAGGTGTGATGTAAATGGATTCAAAATGATCTATGAAAGATGGGGAATGCAATGAGCAAAGTGGGCAGTAGATTGGATGGATAGAAGTGTAAAAGATGAAGCTTGAGAGTATGCAAGTATGCAACAATGGAGGTCTTGAGTGCTTGAGAGCTTGAAAATGCAATTGTGTGAATTCCTAATGAATTCCAAATGAGAGAGAATTTCTCATTTTAAGAGAAGAATTCTCTAGAGAATTGGATGGTTGAGATTGAGCCAACATGGCCAAGATGAAGGGCTATGGTGAGATGAGGACTCACAAGCCCTCACATCTTGCCATGTGGAGGGTGAAGTGTCATAAGGACACGGTGAGGTGGAGGTACTTGCAAGTACCTTGGGATGGGAGAGGATTTCCTCAAAAAGGAATTTCTTGTTCCCATATGAGAGAAAAGTGACACATGAGGAATTTTACTATTTCTCAAAAATACCCATGGGGAAGAGGGAAGTGGTTGGAGAAATAAATGTGAATTAAAAATTCACATGATTGGAATGGATAATGTGGTTGGGAGAATAAAAATGAATTTTAAATTCATATGAGAAGCACCTTGTGGATAAGGCAAGGTTCTTATGGGGGAAACTAAAAGATACCTTGTGGATAAGGCAAGGTCCTTATAATAGAAGGTTCTTGACACGTGTGTGATGTGACCTTTCAATGATCACATGGGGAAGAGGAGAAGACTTGGAGAGATAAAAGTTTATTTTAAATTCACATGGGGAAGAGGGTCTATGCCAAGTATGGAAAATGTGAAGGTTGACCAAAAATGTATGCTAAATAAGGCAAGGTGATTAGATTAAAGTTGTGCAAACAGGTGATTAGGGAAATTAATGAGAGATTAGAGGCAAGTGGGAGAATATGGAGAATTTGACATCAACCCTAATTAAGGGTGTGCACATCCTAATCATAGATTAATTAAGTTAATCCATATTAGAGGATGGTTATGGAGGATGTGACAAGGAGAGAGAAAAAGGAAGAAGTTAAAATTGATTTTATTCAAAAAGGTCAAATGACTAAATTAAATAAATTGATATGTTTATTTAATTTAGAGAAGAAAAGGTGTAAGGTAAAGTATTTAATTGTTAAATTAAATACTTTAGGAACCTTAGGCCAAAGGTGAAATATTAATTAAATAAATCATTTAATTAATATTGACGAAATAGACGAATAATGTAGACGAGTTTGACCATGTGGGAGTGGTCAAATTTGGAAGTCTACAAAGAGGTCTAAAACCCAGGAAGACACACCTAAAATTAAACTAGATATACCTGAGAAATTTGTGAAACCAGGGGTAGAGAAGAGAGATTTTTCCATGAGGGATGAATCCAAGGGTAGTACTGAAGAGGGATACAGGAAAAACATGTTGGCTAGGAACATAAGGGATGGTAACGATCATAAGGCTGGTTTGTTTGAGAAGAAAAAGAAGAAGGATAAGGACCACAAGGAACCTGATGTTGCCATGGAAGATGAGGAAAATTATATGAGTGATGAGGCAAAAATTGATCCAGAGTATGCCCAATATCTTCTCACACTTTCAGGTCAAGAATACTTTGATGATGGCGAGACAAATTCTCCAGTTTCAACAAAATCACGAAGGTGACATGCATACTCTAATTCTAAAGATGACAAACCATTATAGAAATAGAGTCCCAGTTTGGAGTTTTCTTTCTTGGAAGTTGATGTGGATGAAGGGTTTTAATGTTGCTACAACGATGAAATATTCCTTTTGGAAGGTGGGTAAATATTCTTCAACAAATGGAAAGGGTTTTTGTCTTATGTTATTTCCCCCTCTCTATAATTTGCAAATATAACTACATGGGGGAATGTATTTTGTAACAGTCCAATAGAATAGTGACATGTGTACTCTCTGGCATAAAGTTTGTTTTACTCCTTTATTTCTATAAGAAGGAATTCAAGGCTAGAAGTACAAGGGGTTTCATTGTTTTGTAATTGATCACAAAGAAAATTGTAAAGAGAATACTGAGCATTTTTTAAGTTTTTTCTTAGGTTTGAGTCTAATAATGCATATGTAATTTTGATAGCAATACTGGAAATATAATACAGCACTGATACCGGATGTCAAGCCGGAATTTTATGTTTCAAATGCCATCAAAATTTTGACGCAATAACAACGACGAATAGCCATCGAAATTCCGACGGGCCATCATCAAAAAATTGATCAAAATGTATCAGTGCAGAATGGCACAAATTTAAATCTATTTTCTCTCAAATGTACTTTTTCATGAATTATGAATAATATAATCAAGGATTATCTTATTTGTCTCCATTGATTTCCAATGAATGTGTAGTTTTGTTCTTGCTTATTAATTCAAAGAATTAATGCAAATGCTTCAGTGAAGCTATAGGTTTGTTTCAATTGAGTGTTAAGATATTAGTAAGAATTTTTGGTTGAGAATATAATGTTGAAATGTTGTAATGCAGTAATTTCAAAGTTTTAAATGATGCTATGTGTTAAATTGCTATCAAATTGTATAGGTTTTAGGATTTACTTCGTTCTTGAGATGAGGCATTGATCTAAGTGAATATTCATAATACATTTTGTTGGCCAATTCAGCAACAAATCATTTTTATAAACAAACTTTTCAAATGAGTTACAATTATTATTATTTGGTGTTAAGTTTCACCATTCTCATGCTCCAAATGTAGAGTGTTGTTAAGGAGCAACCAACTTCTTTGATACATTTTGTTTTTTGAGCTATTACATGGGAATTCATTTTTTGTTTACAATTTATTTCGATATTAGGTGTAGAGGTCTTTAAAATATATTGTGGGATCACCTTCTTGGGTTTTGTAGAGCCCAAAGTGTAGGAGGAAAGTATTGTTGCTTTCACTCATTCATTGGTTGATCCCTTTGGGTTGCTAAGGATTGGAATTGGAAATTCCATAGGAAATTTTGAAGATCAAATTGGTTCTTAGAAAACAACCAATATATTGGAGACTCTACTAGGGACAATGCATACAAAGTCTCTAGATCCAAATCAAAAGTATTAGAGTCGAATACTTTGCAAATACAAGTTCATCTTTCAATATAGCTTTGGTGTTAGTGGGTCGATCCTCAGAACCGTTGTCTAGGTTTTGTTGTTTTTACTTTGAGCTTACAAATTCTATTAAGATCTACCTATAATTCCATGAATATTTTCATAATCTCCCACTAAATGTGGGTGGTGACTCTGAAATCTCTGCACCAATGTGCATTATTTGAGGAAATTAAGAAATATTAAGAATGAGGAGTTTATTGAGAAGAGATGAAGTAGACCTAAGCTCATATAATGAAGCACCCTAATGAGAATCTAGGATGAAAATTTCATAAAACTCCAGTAATGTTTGGGGAGATTCAAGAATTGGGTGAATTTTTTCACATTTGGTTCAGATATTGAATGTTTTAAACTTGCAAAGGGTTGTGTCACTATAAATATAAAGGGATTTATGTGTGACTCTATTATTGGAGAAGACCCAAAATGAAATTAATCTTTGAAATAATTTCATATTGCTGAAGTTTAGTCCTCTATGAAGAGAGGTGGTGACTCTATGGAAAGAACCTAATGAAATTGTGAAGACGGTTTTAGATCTATAAAGATTTCCAATCAGAACAAATATTTTGTGGTAGCTACAATATATCCAGGTATTTTCCATGTTTTGGTTTTCAAGAAGCATAAACTCGTTATGAAAACCATATTTGATAGTATAGAAAAATTATGGGTCCCCATTGAGTGAACTGAGCACTAAGAAAGGGAATGATACTAATAGTTTTGTATACTTTTGAGTTATAACTTGTAGCCTCTATATTTTGTTGAAGAAGTATGCTTGTTCTTGAAATCTTCCCATTAAAGTCATCTTAGACATACATGTATTTGATTTATGCATCCTGATGAAAGAAAGAAATAGGGAAGTGATCAACTATAGGGTTGATGTTTAAAGTTTTTAAAAGGGTATAAGAAAATGTATCATTCACTTGTACATCCCTATGGGGTGTCAAACACAAGCATGGAAAGTGTGCATCCTTTTTCATGCCATCAAAGAAATTTCTCTATTGGAAGATATAGACCATTAAATTTTAATGGTATTCAGAGTTTCCCAAACCTTGTTCCTAATGATGTTAGGGAACATTTGCCAAAATTCAAAGGGAAAAAGTCAAAATCAGCTTATAGGAATTTGTAGACATATATGGACATGATGGGAGATTATGAGATAAACCACGAATATGTTGTCATGAATTTTTTTGTTCAGTCTCTAAGGGAAGATGTCGGAGATTGGTTTTTATATCTACTAACATGTTCTATTTCTTCATGGAATGAGTTCATGGCAGCATTCATGGAATAATTTTATGATAGAATTGATCCAAGTTTAGTGAGACAAAAATTTATGAATATCCAGAAAGAAGATGATGAGTTGGTCCTAGCTTTCAATCTTAGGTTCTCAGAGGCAATAACAGATATTCTAGGAGATATAAGACCAAAGGATGCATAGTGTTTGGTTGTATATTTAGGTGCATTTGATGAAGAGCTGAGCTTTTTGTTGAGAGGTTAAGAACCTACAACATTATATCATGCATATAAAATTGACATGGATATTGAAAACAACTTAAAATATTTAATGATGATGGGATATATGGCTGCAAGTGTTGGTTATCCTAGTGCAGCTCATGTAAATGGATTAGCTAATAGAAGTTATTGTCAAGATGATAATTTTTATGTTGTCCTAACTTGTCCATATTTACAACACACAAATCGTATTGAGCTCCAAGTTGAACATCAACAAGAATTGAGCAATGTTAATCAAATGTCTTTTGTTCAAAGATTTTATGAAATGAAAAAACACAAGGGAGAATTATCCTATGATTTGTTCTGAGCAATATTTTGGATGCCTTGTTGGAAATCCCCAATATTTTCATACCTGAAGATTTGGTATGCATTGATTTATTTTGTGAAATCTTTGTGTCAAGACTGAATACCTTACCAAAAGGGTTGAAGCCTCATAGTTTTGATCAAGTACTTGACTGGATAAAGATTATAGAAGAAGCCAAGTGTGATTATGCATAAAATGTGGTGTCTCAAAATGCAGATGGCGACTATCCTATTGAGGAAGATCATAAAAGAGTGCATACAACTAAAAAGGGTATACCAAAAAGTGAACATTCATCTTGTTGTATGGATGAGGGTGGTGATTGTAATCAACCCATAAGAAGCACATATGAAGATATGTATACCAGTGATGAAGATAAAGGTACACTTGCAAGTGTTGTTGATTTCTTATCACAAATCAATGGCAAAGATATTAAAAATGAAAATTTAAGCATTCACTCTGAAAATTTTGAGCATAGTCTATGTAGTGATGAATTTTCTTATGATGAGGGTCATGATGAGAGTGAAGTTTCTAATTATTTTTCTAAGGATTGTGAATGCTCCTATGGGGATGATCTAGAATCCTCTTCTTCACATGAGGATTATAATGATATGTATGTTCATGAAGTCACTTGTTCACAAGTGAATGAACAAATCCCTTTCGATGAATACCTAGAATGTAATCCAATTATGTCATCAATAGAATATGCTAACTTGGTGAATGATGATGACTTTGAAGAAAGAATGTATGTTTTCAGTATCTTGATCCTAAGCACAGTGTTAGAAATGATAAAAACTATGATACTAATTAACATGATCATTTCCTTGTTGTTCCTAATGGTTTATGTGGTGTAGAGATGGAATATGTTTGTTTCTTTGTAAAAAAGGACATGTTTTCATCAAATAAGGAGTGCATTGATGAAGGTACTTGTTCAGCTCTTAATGAGCAATTTTTGAATGTTCCTGCTGACAATGTGTAAGGTAGTGTCAACTATGGCACTCATCATAATAGTGAGTTTGTTTTATATCGTCACTAGGAGGGATGTGTTGTGGAGACAACTTATGAAACCTTCAAGCCTCTATTTGAAACATTCCACACAAAATATTATAGTGATTTGTAAAATGAGTGTGGTGCCAACTATGAACCTGAAATGGAAATATTTTTTGATGTATGGGATGTTGTTAGTAATGATGGTTTTTTTGATAACCTTGATGTGAATGATGGTAAGGATACTATGGATTTTGAAAAATCCTATTTCCAAAGTAGTGGAGCATGTGAGAGTATAACTAATTTGCAATGCTTGGGTGTGTGTGAATATTAGTTTGAAAATATGCCTGTGTATGAACACTTTTTGTTCATCACACAAAATGAATGCTTGTTTGATATATGGGAGAGAAATCAGAAGATGACTCTAGGGATTTATATGAGTCTTTTATTCATTCTAATTTCTTAGAATTAGATCTGCAATTTGACTCCAAAAGGTCAGGATATATGTTTCTAGATGGAACTATTGAACAAAGTGTTGATGAAAGTTTTTAGTTTGATGTGCAAACTAAATTTGATGTCAACTTTTATGATGTTAATGGTCAAGTGGACTATGATTGTTTTCAATTTTCAGTCCAGTTGGATGAGCATTTGGTGGAACATGATAGTGAACTGAACAAAGTAAAACATCACAATGAATATGGATTTCAGATGGACCAAATTAATGATGACAATGATAAGTTCAGACACATGGTAATAATGGTTAATTGCAATGACAAAAATAGGTTTAGTTGGTGGGAAATTCATGGTAATGTTTTCAAACTTGTCCCAATACAGATAGTGAAAAATAAAGTATTTGACATAGGTAAATACTGGTTTTACATTTTTGGGGGCCTGGGGCCATCAAGTGAAGTTGAAGCCTATTAAAGTGTAGATTTGAGTTAAAAGCCTATATGATAGAAAAAGGTTTTTGAGAGAGAATTTGAAGTAGGGAGTGTTGTATTGGTATTGATATGATGAACTTCTAGAGCTACCAGTACATGGATAGTTCTTGAAGCCATACTTCTCCTAACTATGTTTCTTCCATGTACGTTGTGCAGTCCTATATGTGTTTTTGGTTTTCTTTGGTCTAGTCCTCTTGCTTTGTCTGAATAAGTCTTTGGTTTTTGGTCCTTGCACTTGATTTGCTTCAACTTGAGATTTTGTGATCTCGCTCTATTCTCAAAGAACAGATGCCCCCAACAGGAGACACTAGTGGAACCCCTAAAAATGCTTTGTGTTCCCCTTAAAATTCTACAAAATCTAGTTAGTTTCATGTATCTAGGAAAGTAGCTTTTCTCTTGTTATCATGCCTTAGGGTTTGTGTTGCTAAAACCCTTTCCAAGAAAATCTAGGTGTGAATCCTTTGCAAATTTTATGATTCGTCATTGACCATTTTCCACTAGTTCCCAATCTTTTAAGTCATGTCTTATGTCTTTGAGTTTGTTTTGATGCTCTCCCATGGGTCCTAGTGACTCTGGTCATTTCCCATTGTTTTATTAAAAAATGTAGCCTTATCTTAATGCGGGTTGAAATTCATCAAAATATTTATTGGGTCCTAAGTTTGGGTTTAATATTTTCATCAGTTGCCTAAGGCTCCAACCTTAATCTTTATGCCCCATCTATCATGTGCCTAGCAATGGCCCCCTTTTAAGTACTAACTATTGGCACGTGCAGGTTTCCATCATTATGAAGACCATCAGATCACCAAGGTTAAATCTTACTCACTCCTCGTGTCTGTGTTGGGCTCTACTTTGTATTATAATATTCTCATGGGCTAGAAAGTGGGTGCCATGTGCCCTATGCATTGACATGCACAACATCTTTGAATAGTTAGTGGCTGACAATCTCCCGATGAATCAATAATGCGGGGAGAGAATACTGCATAATGGGTTCCGCATACCTTTCATAAGATTTGTTCAATTTGGGATCAGAATTAGTATTGGGAAATCATTTTACACAAATTAATGTCCGCGAAAGGCATTTTGATTCTCAAGATCACCATGAGTGTAGAGAGAAATGCATACATCCTTTAATGATATTACTTTGTGTAATTGATTATAAAAAAGTAGCACCTTATTCATTTAAGTCCACAAAGGCAATGATTTGATTCTTTTTAGTGCACCAAAACAAAATATGAAGGTTTCCTTGTTCAATTGTTAGCCTCAAACCAAATCTAGTGAGTTTGTCTAAAGTTATTTTTAATCCTTTTGTGTTGTTCTTTTTAGAGCCCAAATGAAATTTATTGAATCCTAAAAGCATGAAAGATAGCAAATCCTTAGAAGAGGGATTATAATTTCTCCCCAAAGTGTTTAAAAACACTTGTTACATCATGTGATATTGTGTTTCCTTTCATTTCCATGCTCCATGATCCTTTAAAACCTAAAATACAAGCTCCAAATGTTAGATTAAATCAATAAACAAGAATATATGAAGGGTTAGTGTGATTAAGCATAAAACCTAAAATTTGGAATAAGGATTTCATTGTGATTTGATATTAAGTTAAAATTTGAAAATTTTAACTCTATCAAAAGTTGATAAAACCTACACCATTGGATAGCTTATGAAATTCTACACTCATTTCAAAAAAGAAAGCTCCAAAAAGACTAAAAATGACTAAAAAGGTAGCCATTTAAGTTTAAGTGAAAATGCAAAAGGAAATCAATAAGCGGTGCCCTTCGTGGCATTGTTTTGGGTTCAAGCATCAATGCTGGAACAAGATAAATGTTGTTGGGTTTGAAGTGGTGCTATATGGTGGCGTTGGAGTTTCCAGACATTGCGGCCTTGCTTTGTGCTTGATGGAGTTTCATGGTGACACAAACAGAAAAAGAACAAACTTTGATGTGAAAAAATGTGATTTAAACATCTGGTCTTTCCCTCCTCCTAGCACCAAAATGTAAACCCCAATCCTGTACTGCTAAACACAATATTAGATCAAATGCAGAAGCAAAAACAAGGATTCCCCATGAAATTCATTTGCAATGCTCAAATAGGAAAGACAATGAAGAAATGAACCAAGAAAGCAATGAAATCCTATTTTAAGATGCAAACTCTCAATCCCATGGGGGAATTGGTGCCAATTTGATGTGGAAATTGTCCCTTTCCCAACTCCTATGTAAGCTTTGATGAAGATTGGTGGATGATTGAAGCTCCTTGGTGAAATTTTGGCATAACCTTGCTATGAAACCATGAATATGATGAACTTTGCTATGAAATGGATAAAATTAGCTCTCAATGTGAAAAGAGTAACTTTTCTCTAAGTTGTGGATGCAAAATACAAAGAGAATCCTTCTATAAATAGAAGAACAAGATGAAGGAATGAGAAAAATGGATGAATGTGGGATCATTCAACATCCAATGGGAAAGTGCCACTTGTCAAAATGTGAATGGAGGAAGCTTGAGCACATTTTGGAGAATGTGCAAAGAGGGGGGAGATTCAAATTCAAAAGATGGCTTGAAGGATGAGGTGAAAGGTGAAGTTAATGGCACATGGCTCAAGAAAAGGACTTGTAATAGATGTTAAATGCCATGTTTGGAGGACAAGACCTTTTAGGAGGAGATTTCAAATCTGAGGAATATTCCATCTTTGATGCATTTTTTGAATGAAAATAGATGATTTATAAATCAATTAAATTAATTTTCATGTGAAAGTTACAAAATCTAGAGGATTTGATGGATTAAGAGTAAGATTAATCAGGATTTGATTAATTTAAAAGGAGATTGGTTGATTTGACAATTTGATTTATATTTTGAATTTAAATAAATCCAAAATGAGGAAGGTAATGGTTTTAGACTTAATTAAATAATGATTTATTTAATTAAAGAGGATGTTGTTAGCTTTTAAATCAAATAAAGATTAATTTATTTGCGTAGGATGACTTTAGAGATTAATTAAAATAAAATGAATTATTTAATTAAAGAGGGACTATAGAGTTAATTAAACAAGCGTTAATTTGAATTCATAGAATATGATGACTTAATTAGATAAAAAATGATTTATTTAATTAAGAGATGAAATGTGATAATTTAATTAAATAAATATTATTTAATTAAATGACAAGCAGAGGAGATGATTCAGGATGAACTAGTGTTAGTAAGATCAGGATGAGGCGTATAGGATCAATAAGTATATTTTTACTGTCTATAGTTATAATGTCTTTCAAAAAAATCATAGATGTGATTGATTGGTACATTGTTTTTTCTGAAAATAGCTCATAAAAGGTTGACGGTGTATGGATCCCTCACAAAATTTAAATGAATCTTCCTTTATCTCTTCAATGGGAAAACTCATCCTTTCAACCAGTTATTACACAAGAATGTCTCTTTCAAGTGGGATGACAAATGTGAAGCTACCATCAGTCAACTAAAACAATACCTGATGACACCACCTGTGTTGATACCACTAGTCAAGGGAGAACCACTATTATTATACATTGCAACAACTAAGATATCTTTGGGAGCCTTATTAGCACAAGAAGATTCTATAGGTAAAGAAAGAGCCATCTATTATATCAGCAGGACCCTAAATGGTTATGAGATCAATTACTCCTTTATTGAGAAAGCCTACTTAGCGGTTGTATTTGCTACACAACAATTGAGGCATTACATGTTGACTCACACCATTAAACTCATTGCCAAAATTGCCCCATTAAAGTACTTACTCAGCAAAGCTGCTTTGACAGGGAGGTTAGCCAAATGGGTCATGATATTGAGTGAGTTCGATATCTAGTATGTGGACAGGAAAGCAATCAAAGGTCAAGCCATATCAGATCAACTAGCTGAAGCACCATTTCCAGATAACAATCCAATGAACATTGAATTCCCTGATAATGATATCCTAACCATATCTACACAACAGTGGTTGCTATACTTTGATGGATCTTATACACAACATGGATCAGGCGCAGGAATCTTGTTTGTCTTGCTGCAAGGATACACAATTCCTAAATCCTACAGATTAATGTTCCCTTGCACCAACAACACAGTTGAATATGAAGCATTGATCATTGGAATCAAGATAGTTGTTGAATGGAAAATCATAGAATTGCTAGTCTATGGTGACTCACAACTGGTCATCAACCAAGTCAACGATGATTATCAAACAAAGGATGACAAGTTACTGCCCTACAAGAGGATGGTGGATGATTTCAAAAATTACTTTGTTGAGATCAAGTTTGCACAAGTTCCCATAATAGAAAACAAAGTTGCAAATGCAATGGCCACCATTGCTTCTCTCTTGCAGATACCTGAACAAAGAAGACGTTATGAATTCATGGTAGAAGAAGTGTCCAACCCAGCTTATGAAGATCCAGAATCCCAAGTGATATGTCATATTGTCGACCCTCAAAATTTCCTCTATGGAGAGATCCATACCTACTTGCAAGACAATATCCTTCCAATTAACTTATCTTGAAACCAAAAATGAAACTTCATTCGACAAGTGGCTCGCCACACCCTAATAGATGATGTACTTTATAGACGAGGTTTGGATGGTACTCTTCTTCAGTGTCTAGAACGTAACAAAGTTGAAACCGCTTTACAAGAGGTTCATGAAGGTATATGTGGCACACATTCAAGTGGCTTAACCTTAGCGAAGAAATTGTTACGATTGGGGTATTACTTGGCTGAACATGGAGAAAGAGTCATTTCAATATGTCAAAAGGTGTTCCAAATGTCAAATTCACAAAAACTTGATACATGCACCTACACAAGAGTTGCATCCATTCATAGCTACATGGCCTTTTTGTCAGTGGGGATTGGACCTTGTAAGTAAGATTCACCCCTCTTCCTCCAAT
>VDFB02086081.1:225608407-225725463 GCA_007258455.2 Sequoia sempervirens
ATTTCATTTTTCAATTATTTCAATTAACTTAACATTATTAAATGCAAGTAAGGAAATTGAGATGTGATGTAAGCAGCGGGATTGTCTACCACTCACAATCTCAAATAGAATAGGATCAAACCACCTCTTAAGCCCTGTGACCTTATTACCTCAAATCTCACCTTTTAGGCCTATAAGCCTAGTAGCCCTTCCAATAACATTATCAAGCTCTAACTTCCCAAAATCAACATAAACCCACAAAAAAATTATTGTTTCAGTTGCCTTTCATCTCCCTTCACACCATAACTCAATATCTTAGATGACTCTTTTGGATCAAAGCCCTCAAACTGAGGCTTCTTTGCTACTACCAAGGGAAAATTAGCCTTATCTTCCAAAGCAACACCTAACAAAACACACCTCTGACCTCAAAACTTGATAGAAAGACCTTCCACATGTTACCAAACCCCCAAATCCACCATTATTTCACTATTGTACAGTCTGCAAGTACCCTAATCCACAAACCCTCACTTTAGGTTATTACCTAGGGTTTTATTGAAAAACTACTTTCTAGGCCTTTCCAAACTTGGCCACCAACTCAAACTCACTGTATTCCCCCTAAAAATTCTCAAAGATTCAACACACAACCAATTCAATCACAATTTCCTCAAACTCAGGGCTCAAACCTCTTTTTTTTCACACAAATTACAAGGGAACTACCTAGGGAATCATGCCCAAAACCGCTTACAAACTCCCTTGCTTCCATAGACCACAATCACACCTAGCCAAAGCCTTATTCAAAAATTCCACTGAGATACAATGGGGAATAGTAGGTGGAATGGCCTAAAATGTCATTTTTAAGCCCTCAAACCCTTGAAATAGGGTACTGACTTGCAACGAGAAAAACAAGCAAAACTCCCACCAATTCTTGAGTTAAAGGCTCAAAACTATTGGAAATATAGGTTAACACATGCCCCACAAATATTCAAAAGGAATTTTTCTCAAACCATCCTTGTACGGATCATACCAACACATCAAATGAAGAAGAAATAGTAAAATCTATAAAAACAAAGATAAATCAAGGAGTTTTTTTTTCAAATCTTCAAGAATCAAAATCCATCGATGCTTTACATCATTCATATAAAATTTTCCCTCCTAAAACCAACTTTATAACTCCCACAAACTTCTTTTTGAAGTTTTATGATCGTTACACTGTCTTTTTGCAACCTTTCCAATTTTACAACTTTTACACAATTACCAACTTTTCACATTTTTGCATTTTTTGCAATCCAAACCTTCTAGACACCTAGACACCTAAATATGACTCAATTATGAATAATTACATCATAAAATGGTCTTCAAGACCTTATTTTATGCACAAATCCCAAAGTCCTAAAGCCTAGACCTTAAAATCTTGAATTGACAAAATTTACTCAATGGTGCCCCTGCACGATACACCCCAACTTGGAAATTTTCCAAGTCCCTTGGAAAAGATGCTAAAAATTTTCTTCCTTTGTGTTCTTTAGATCTCTAACTCTCTTGATTACTGTCATTAGGTTCACCTTGCTTTAACTTGCCACTGTCCCTAATACTCTTGCACTTATCCTCACTTGAAACATGCTCTAATTGTTCACTGTGCACTGTAGGGTGTCTTTTATATTTTCCAACTTCAAATATTGTTATCTCACCTTCTTTTACATTGGTACACTTTCCTTCATCAACTACTATCTCTTCCTTCTTAGTCTCTTTCTTATACCTCTGTCCACTAGCTCTCTTATCTGTAATTTTATCTCTATCAACAACACCTTTACACCTTGCAACCGTTGTCAGACATGTACTTGCCTTATTCACCGACCTATCACCATCACACTTCATTGTTACATCAGTCCTATCAACTTATCCAACTTCTATCCTCTTTTCCACTATATCTCCGACCTTTGCATTAACAACTTTCAACTACCTACTTACTCCTTTGACTGCTGCTACAAGATGTGTGATTGTCCCCCCAATATGCCATTACTCATCTCATTCCTTTCCAAAGATTTTCTATCTTTAATTTTCCCTGTATTAGACTAAGAATGATTCTCATCCACCTTTCTTTTCCACATGATGACATTCTCCTTCACAACTAGTTGCACATTCTTTTGTTTTCCTCTATCTGCTGCCTTCAGTTTGTCCTACTTAGCATTGGCTACCAATCCCTGACTCTTATTTTCATCAACACTCACATATTACCTTTTCCCAGTCATAATGATCTCACCATGATTTTTTCCTTCTTCATCCAATGGAGTTAAGATGAATGTACTACCATCCTTCTCAATTGTATACGTGTTTTTCCTCCGATTGTACATGACTGACCTATCAAACTGCCAGACCCTTCCTAGCAACATATGGTAACAATTCATGGGTAATATGTCACAAACAACTCTATCCTTGCATTGACCAATCTGAAATTCAACTATTGCTTGTTCACACACCACCATAGACTGATTATCACTAACCCATGAGACTTTATATGGCTTTTCTTTAGGCACTCTTTCCAAATACAATTTATCCACCATTTCACTAGATATAATGTTATCAATACACCCTGAATCAACTATTACTTTGCATACCTTATTTTTGCATATGTAGGCTATCCTGAACAAGGCTCTTCTTTGGATTATCTCTTTCTCCTTGGATGTCTTCAACACTTTTCTTTTCATCATCAACATCTCACCTACTTCAGGAGCAGTACGAAGACTATTGGAGTTTGAACTTTCAACCTCATCCTCTTGAACAATTTGTGCTCTTCTTTCATTTTTATTTTCTCCTCCACTTGGTGTGGCTCCAAACTTCTCTGGACACTTGAATAAAGGGTGAAAAAACTCACCACACTTGTAACACCTACCTGAAAAATCATTTAAATCTCTTCTTTTCCTAAAGCTTGTTCTTCCACCTCTGCATCCACCTCTTGATTCAGGTGCTTGTTCTCTACTTTTATCAAAATTTTCATGATCTTCTTTGTATTGTCTTGTGCCTCTTCCTCTATTCATGTTACCTTTTCCCCTTCCTTGTATTTATTTCCTTCTCTTGATTCTATCTTCTTCCCTTACTGCCATTTGGAAACATTCTTCTACTGTCTTAGGTGGGTTCAAATTGATTTCATCTCTTATGTTCAATCTTAAACCACTTAAATACCTGGCCACTCTTTCAATGTCATCTTCATTAGGACCTTCCCTAATTCATAACCTATGGAATACTTTAGTATAAGAAATCACATCTAACTCCCTTTGCTTCATATCTTACAATTTCATAAAAGTTTGTATGGCATAATCTGCTGGTAAAAACTGAGCCTTTACTTTTGCTACCATCCTATCCCAAGATCTTATCTTAGACTTACCTTTCTTGGTCCTATCTTCTTGAAAAAAGTTCCACCATGTGGGGGCTGGGCCCTTCAATTTTTTCTTTGCATTTTTCACCTTTTTACTATCCTCTATGTCTTCAAATTCAAAAAAATTATCTAAGGCATCAATCCAAGCCAAAACCTTTTCACTATCAATCTTACTTCCGTGCATTGGCACTTCAACTTTCACCTTTGGAGTTTTGTCACCTTTTAATGCCTTTATCATCTTGATCATTCTCCTTTCTTCAAGATCTAAGTCATCTTCATCATCTTGGGATGGAGGGTTTCCTTCTTCCCCTTCATCTTCTTTATCAATCTAGTCTTCATTCACTATTCCTCTTCTCTAGTTCTTCTCTAGAACTGCTATCCTTGATCAGGTGGCTTCTTGAGACTCTTTATAGAGCCTTTCCTTCTAAAAAAACTACTCTTTAAATTCCTTTTATCTCCTTTGCCATTATACTGGCCTTTGGAGGCATCTTCACAATTTTTCCTCTTCACCTTCCAATCACAAACTACAACTTTCTTCTTCAAGGAACTACTTCCTTGCTTTGACACCACTTAATGTAAGCAGGGGTATTGTCTACCACTCACAATCTCAATTAGAATAGGATCAAACCACCTCTTAAGCCTTGTGACCTTATTACCTCATATCTCACCTTTTAGGCCTACAAGCCTAGTAGCCCTTCCAACAACGTTATCAGGCTCTAACTTCCCAAAATAAAAATAAACCCACAAAAAAATTTCAATTTCCTTTCATTCCACTTCACACCATACTTCAATATCTCAGATAACTCTTTTGGATCAAAGCCCTCAAACTGAGGTTTCTATACTGCTACCAAGGGAAAATTAGCCCTATTTTCCAAAGCAACACCTAACAAAACACACCTTTGACCTCAAAAATTGATAGAAAAACCTTCCACATGTTACCAAACCCCCAAATCCACCATTAGTTCACTGCTGTATGGTCTACAAGTACCCTAATCCACAAACCCTCACTTTTAGGCTATTACCTAGGGTTTTATTGAAAAAATACTTTCCAGACCTTCCAAACTTGGCCACCAACTCAAACTCATTGTATTCCCCCTGCACATGCTCAAAGATTCAACACATAACTAGTTCAATCACAATTTCCTCAAACTCGACTCAAACCTCATTTTTTTCACACAAATCATAAGTGAACTACTTAGGGCATCATGCCCAAGACCACTTACAGACTCCCCTTCTTCCACAAACCACAATTACACCTAGCCAAAGCCTTATTCAAAAATTCCACTAAGATACAATGGGGAACAATAGGTGGAATGGCCTAAAATGCCATTTTTAAACCCTCAAACCCTTGAAACAGGGTACTAACCTGCAACGAGAAAAACAAGCAAAAATACCACCAATTCTTGAGTTAAAGGCTCAAAACTATTGAAAATACAAGTTAACACATGCCCCATGAAGATTCGAAAGGAATTTTTCTCAAACCACCCTTGTACAAATCATGCCTACACAACAAATGAAGAAGAAATAGTAAAATCTGTAAAAACAAAGATAAATCAAGGAGTTTTTTTATTCAAATCTTCAAGAATCAAAATCCATTGATGCTTTACATCATTTATATAATATTTTCCCTTCTAAAACCAACTGGCTAATTCCCACAAAACTACTTTTTGAAGTATTATGACCTTTGGACTTACTTTTTGCAACTTTTCCAATTTTTCAACTTTTACACATTTAACAACTTTTCACATTTTTGCTTTTTTTGCAATCCAAACCTTATAGACACCTAGACACCTAAATATGACTCAATTATGAATAATTAGATCATAAAATGGTCTTCAAGACCTTATTTTATGCAAAAATACCAAAGTCCTAAAGCCTAGACCTTAAGACCTTGAATTGACAAAATTTACTCAATGGTGCCCCCGCACCAAGATGTGACAAAGTCGATAAGGTAAAGAGACCTCATCCTTAAAATTTCTCAAATACTAAACATCATCCATCAAATAAAGGAATGCTCCCATGAGGATAAAATTCATACACATCACTCATGGGTCACATGGATGCACTGGCAAGCAATGTGTGTTGTGCTAGGTGGCCATGTTAAAAGGTGTTCATAACTCACACCATAGAAAAGTCTAATATTTTCTAGGTGAATCACAAATTGGAAGACACACAAGCTAGTGAAGTTCAATATTCATTGGGTGAGCCCCTTAGACAAGGTAAAATGAGAAACACACTAGTTCTACTATGTGTATCCATAACAAGGTGGAAAAATGAGAAACACACTAGGTCTACTAGATGTGTACCCATGTCAACCATACTAAGAGTTATACTCCTTGATAACTCCAATAAGGTGCAAAAAAATGATCAATGTGCTATGCCAACACAACACTAAGTTCAACGCCTATGAATGAAGTGAAGCAAAGAAAATGTCAATGCCAATGCATCACTAAGTCCAACACTCATGAATAAAGTGAAGAAAAAATGGATTCCAATGTAATAATGCCAGTGTTATGCCCCTAATTTAAAGTAATTGCTAAACACCATGTTATGAGCAATTACTTTAAAGTAGTAAAAGTGATAAATTTCTTGCGATAAATGGTCACAAGAGAATATTTCTAAAACTCTATGCCAATGATATGTTTCCAAATAAAGTTTCCTCATGACAATGGGTTGCCCCCAAATGCAATGCAATAATCATTATGGAAATAAAAAAATAGAAGGATCTATGGATTTGGGGTCAGTATACGTCTTTTTTTATAGTAATATAATAGAGCTTAGAACTAACATCATTCCCCAAATACTCGTGGAGCAATGAAAAAAATGGAGTAATGACACATAAAGAGAAAAAATGTAGGTTTTTGGGTCAACATGGAAGAGACCTAAATTTCTTTATGCCTTGCATCATCCCTAAAAGGAAAACACAAGAAAAATAGAAAAGATAAAGTTTATGACATAGAGAAGAATGAAGATACAAATAGAAGAATGTCACAATAGGTTCATTTCCTTTGTATCCTTGTGCCAACAAAGCAACATGGGTCATTGAAAGAAAACTCACAAACACAAAGATATTCCAAGCAACACAACACGAGAGATCACATTACATGCAAGAAAACACAAAGAACACATGAAAAAAACATAAGGGAGTTCCACACATGTGAGTCGACCTAAAACAAGTCGTCTGCATCCCAATATTTCTCATAAAAATTGGAAGGCAGACAACTAGCCAAGGGGACTACAACAAGTGCCATTCTAGGTGCATCACTAGGGTCAACACATGGTGGGTCACTCTCATCTGGAGGATCATCTTGGTTGACCCAAAACACTAAGCTTATTATGCACCTCCTCATCAATTTATGCAATCTCATCATCATCATCATCCAAATTGATTAGAATAGGAGGTTTTATGATAATTTCATTTGAATTTTCTTGTTTCATTTCCTGTTTTGGCTCCATGTCCCGTTTTGGTGAAAGTTGTATTTCTTCTTGATTTGTTTCCATAGGTGTTGGGTGTACTATTTTTTCTTTTCTTCCAATTGGTGAGAAATATCACGATGTCTACGCCTACACTCTTTAGAATTTTGGTTTCTTCTTGCATGATTTTTCAATTTGTGATGGAGTAAGAGTAGGCTTCTTGACCATTGATTTCTTTTCTTCCCTTAAGGGAGGAACTGAAGGAACCATCAGGAGTTGGGAAACCATTGTCTCTTTAGGTCTATATACTTGTTTTATCTTTGGAGGCACAAAGGGAATCATTTGATTTCCTCTTGGTATTTTATAAGATATGGGTAGAGGGACTACAACATATTTACCTTGATTACTTGGAAGGGTCTTTTCTTGAGGTTCATTCATAACTATTAGGGTAGGAGGAACAACAATGGACTTATCATTCTCACGAACCTTGCTAAGAGATAACTCTTTTATGCACTTTTCCTTAAATTTTTGGTATTATTTGAAAAAAAATCTTCATGAGGCTTTACAGGTTTCATAGGTTGAGGCCAAAAGAAATATAATGAAAAGCTACCATGGAAAGACAAAGGATTAAACCCACTATGATGCACTGTGAATATCTAACTTTTAAATGGGAACTTTATGCACTTGTGAATAACCAATGGGACAAAATTCATGGAGCACAACCATGGGTAGGCTAGCTTCACATAAAATTGATTCGATGTTAGGATGATGGAGAACAATACATCTAATTGTTTTGGTCCAAATTTAAGAGGAAGTGTGATCGAACCTATCATAGGGAAAGCAAAACCATCATGAGTTTTATCCATGCTTTCAATTGTTAATAAGAATCTTGATAAATCTCTTGTAAAAATAAGAATTCCTTAATGATCACATTATCTACACACATAGTATCAACGAGTATTCCTTTTATAGGTTTGTCATTGATATGGCTGACAATGTAGAGAGGACCATCGAGTGATGATGCAGGGTCACCTAGGTTCTCATGCCCAAGAGGGGTAAAATGTTAATATTTTGTTTTTTTTAAGTTATTAATATGTAATAGGATCTACGAAGACTATTTTAAATGTGTTGGAGTCTATTTTAGGTTGCTAGGTGGGTTGGAGTGTCGAGTTACATAAGTTGCCAATTTTGCAAAAATGTTGTCATTGTTGTAAAAGTACAAAAATAGGGAATATGAAGGCTATGAGCAAGAAACACCAAATATTGTTGTGAGATGTTGAAATATTGAAAATCTCCTCTGCTCTGCGTCAAATTTGTACAAAGCTCGAAGATCTAGGAAAGAAATTTTTTTGGAGTTAATGTGTTGTCTTTTTGCAAGTTGAGGCAAGAACTTGGATGCCAAAAGACTAGGTACTAAAGAAAGGAGAAAACCTAGGTGAGGTATCACGAAGACAAAAGGAAGAGAGGTGAAAGAGACTTGTTTGTGAAAGGAGCATGAAAATGTTGAGAAGATTTGAATGTGGAGACTTGTAGAGTAAGGAGGTACCAAACAAGAAACAAGAGAAAATAAAAGAGAAAAGTGAGATGAAGAAAAATGAAAAAGAAGAACAAATAAACATGCAACAAGAGATAATAGAGTTGAGACAAGCCTTGGAGAAAATGAAATACATTCAAGAAAAGATGCAAGAGAGAATGAAACTTGAAATGCAACAACTTCTTGAGAAGGAAAAATAAGCAAGTGGTTGGTGTTTTCAAATAAGAAAGAGACTCAAATGGCCTATCAAGGAGGTCATTCAAAAGAGAAGAAGGCAAGAGAAGATAGTAGAACTAGACATTGAAGAATATTTTTTGATGAAGGAAGAGTAAAAACCATCTAAGGAAGAGGAAAAATGTGAAGAAAATGGGTCCCTTGAGACTCAAAATATTATTTCTAACAATATTTGTGAGTGTGTGTTTACATGTGCAACAAATGAAAATGAAGATGGAAAAGGGTATAAAGAAAAGGGAGAAGTGGATGCAGTGTATGCAGATTGTTATGCACTGTATGGTGAAGAAGATGTTACAAAAACAACAAAGGTAATGCTTGCATTTTCTAATTTTACGGATGATGAATATGCTGACATAGTATATTTGAATGACGAAGATGAAGATATAGACAGTGGTATTGAGGCATATGAACTCGAACTCAAACTTTGGTACCTTTAAGTTGAGAAGATGCTTAGTAAGAGATGATACAAAAAGAAGAAAAAGGATCTAGGGAATGTTGTAGAGATGAAGGACAAGTTTCCGAAGAATTGGAAGACTAGGAAGAGAGAAAAAATCTGCACTCAAGTGGACTTGAGTTTTTCTTCCCCATGGGAGTATGGTGCAGGGGCACCTAGGTTCTCATGCCTAAGAGGGGTAAAAAGTTAGTTTTGTTTTGTTTAAGTTATTAATATGTAATAATGTCTAAGAATACCATTTTAAATGTGTTGGAGTCTATTTTAGGTCACTAGGTGGGTTGGAGTGTCAAGTTGCATAAGTTGTCAATTTTGTAAAAATGTTGTCATTGTTGTAAAAGTGCAAAAATAGGGAATATAAAGAGTCATTGGTTGTAAATGAGGAAGTTGAACAGTTGGAACTTCAAAAATTAGTTGTGAACCATTGGAAAAGGTTGGAAAAGGTTTAAAAATGTCTTGTATGGTTTAACAAAGGGTTAGAGAACATGTAATGAAAATTTTGATGAAGAAATATTTTTTTTTTTGAGTTTTACCATGTTTTTTCCAGTTCTCTTAATTTTGTATAGTTTGTACAAAATTTTTATGACATGCACATGATATAATTTTTTAGAGGAATCAATCAACTTTCATCTACAACTAGTTTGGTGGTTTTTCATTGAGTTTGGAGAAAGTTATAGGTGATTTATTGAAAACTATCCAGAACCATGGTTAGGGTTTCTAGTGGACTTCAAAATGTAATTTCTCACCATTCCCATAGTGGAAAAATCTTAATTTTTTTAAGATGGAGTATTTTTGTGTGTATTTACTTATTACAAGATTTTAGGTTTCAGGGTTTTGGTTGGCACATGTTTTGGTGATGCCCTAGGTCAGATTTCTTTATGTTTTAGATCTAATTGGCAGAAGAATAGTCCATTTTTGAAGGGTTCTGTAAGTAACCTACATTTATTTTGATATACGTTTTATAAATCCCAAATGGGTATCTATAGCTTGATTTACATTTTGGAAATATTGTTTGCATTGAAAGTTATGGCCCAAAATCTCAATTTGTGGCCCCCATATTTTTAGGCTTCAAGGAAGGAAAGTCTAAGTTTGAGCCTTGTGTTATGAAAAAACCATACCTAAGTTTTGGATATGTTTAAGAAATCCCAAAAGGGTACTCAAAATAGTTTTTATATTGTGGGTTTGAAGTCTGATCTGCAAGTTAGAAAAAACCAATTTGTTGTCCTACTTGGTCTAGGGTAAATTTCGCAAGAGAACAATTGAAGTTTGTTAGCCCTAAGTTATTGTGCATTTCCAACACTTATTATTTGTCATCCTCATCCCATTGAGAGTCCTTCTGGTATTTATTTACCTATTTAAAGCAAGAATGGTCCATTTAGGGTTGAAATCTAGTTTGCATTCATTGAATGCTATGAGTAAGAAACACCAAATCTTGTTGTGAGATGTTGAAAATTTGAAAATCTCCCCTACTTTGCATCAAGTGCACGTTTGTATGTGTCACTATGTGTGAAAGCAATGTCAGGTAACATAGTGGTTTGGCCCTTAGGAGGTTGAACATCTACAAGACCATCCTCATTATCATTGTAATTATTATTCATGTCATTAGTTGTATCAACATTCATCTCATCATTCTTAACATCACAAGAGGGCGAGTGCAAGATCATAGGGATCTAAAAAGTGGCAATATGAATAAAAGGTGGCTAATGACTTTATTTTTATACTAATTTGATGAAAATGGAAACGATTTATTGAGAAAATTGTTAGCTTTCCACCTATATAAGATATGCCTTATCTTGAATTTAATAGATAATTATTATTGATTTTCTACATGTATTATGACTAAAGTCTTGATTGATAGGATGATTGAAAAATATATATAATTCTCAAATAATTTCACATTTTTCAAATACAAAAAATGTGACACATTCTATGCTTCCCATATTATATGATTAAAAAGTAAAAAATTGAATTTCATAATTTTTTGACCAAGTTATGGTGGTAAGAAAAACAAGTTTTAATATTTTTAAAAATTTCTAATAAAAAATTCACAACCAATTATTTACTTGCAAAAAAATTACAAAAAAAAGTGCAACAGATCCAAGCATGTGTCCTCTACTTATATTGAAAGTGTGACCGAAATATTAGTATGGGTCGATTATGCTTGATCCACAAAGAATCAAAGCATAATTAAGTCACTAACGTCAATCTCAATAGGATCAATAAAATGCAAATAAAACCAAGCATACTAAACTATGAAAGCTTCAAAATGCCTACTCTAATCCATTGAAACTTATCATATTGGGGGAGTGGTGTCATGTTGTTTTGGAATGGCGACCCTTTCCCAATCCTAGGGATAATAAGCGTGTTCTAGTCAGTTTTATTGAATAAAATTGATGAAACCATTGATAGATGTGTGTTGAAACATGATTCAAAATTATATTAACATAATGCAAGCTATATTACCATGGTTTATGATGAAATGATTAAGATGTGCAAATGCAAAGCTAATCTAAATGGATTCTAAGCTAAAAGATTCAAACCCTAATTACTAAACAAGCTAAATGTATGCATTTATGTTACCATGGAAGCCATTAATGGAAGCTAAACTAATTAATGCAAGTATTTAAGCTAAAATGATATTAAGAAAATGCTAAAAGTGAGTGCGAGTGTGAGTGATTTCAATAACATGAGTTTTCTTTGAAAAAGATGGATCCATTTGTCTCTAAATAGTGACCTATTTATAGGAAAGAAAATGAGAAATGAAGGGTTGAGATAAAAAAGGTTAATCAACGGTCAAGGATGGAATAAGTTGGAGGCATGGATCATGGATTCTCATCAGTGGATGATAATGGAAGATGAGATTTTAATCAAGGGTTAATATTCCTTCAAACAAACACACTTTTGACCTGTACAAGAGGTCACAAGTTAACTTGCACAAGAAATTTTGAGTTAACTTACACATGAAGCTTTGTAAGAATATTCCCTTTTTCAAATGAGTGAGGAGAGAGAATATTATTTGGAATATTCTCATGGGTGAGGGAAAATAGGTAATTTAGCAATTAAAACAAAGTTTTAATGTGCAAAAGGGGAAGGAATATGGAAATATTCCTTTTGGAGGAATGTGTAAAGGAGGAATATTCTCTTGCAAGTGGGGGGATTAGATTAATTAGTAATTGATAATTAAATAAAGGTTTAATTATACAATTAGGGGAATTAGATGATTTTCATTAAATACAGTGATTTAATGAAAAGGGTAAAGTGTAATGACATTTATTTTAAATAACTTAGGGTTATTTTAATTAAATGAGAAGATCTAGGGATTAAATTAAATAACTTGATGTATTTAATTCAATTGGACAAAATGTTAGCATGAAAGGGAGTGAATTAACTCGATTAAATTAATTAGGTTAATAGATGAAAATGATGCCATTAATTAATTAGCTAGGATACTTTAATTAATTAAGCAAAAAAAGGATGGGTTTTAGGATGAAACAGTGTTAGTATACCTAATTTGAGTGCATGATATCTTTCATGACATTTTCCAGTGTCTACAAAAAGTTTAAAAAATAAATAATATTTTTTTCTACTTAGGGTGGTTAGACATTCACCTGCTTTTTATTTTTATTTTTAAATTTAGTACTACTACATTGAAATTTAAAATTTTTACTAAATAGATTTACTTTTTTCTAAAAAAAGACTAGTATCTTAGAAACTAAATTCAAATTTATACAAATTCTATTCTTTCATATTTTTCAAATTATGTTTTAATAACCTATTCAAATTTTTATGTCAAGTTGCCTAACCCTATTTTTTTAATTTTTATTGCCATGTAAGGACCTAATTTGGAGCCCCATGATCCTATACTAACCCAAGCTTGAATAAAGTTGGTTGAATGATTAGGCATTGGGTTGGTAAAAATTTGTAAATTTTGGTTAAGTAGGGAAACAAATTTATTCCCTTGGTCATTAACACCACCCAACTATATGTGATTAGAATCAATGAGGTCTTGTACTTGATGTTTAAGATGCATGCATCATTTCATATCATGTCCATTTGTGTGATGATATTGAAAAAAATTATTGATATTAAAACTTGGAGGTACATGTTTGGTTGTGTCCATAGGTCTAACTGGAGGCAAGCAGATTAAGTTCTTACTCAAAAGTTGCAACATGATTGAATGGAGGGAATTAGGTAGTGGGGTAAATTGTCTATCCTGCACTCTAAATTGATATGGGGTTGGACTTATGGAAAAAGAAAATTGTTTGACATGGTTGGTTGTTTGGGATGTATTTATCTTTACAAAGATATTTTTGTTCTTCTTGAATGGTTGGTAGTTGTTGTAAAGTATGAATTCAACTTTTTCAACACGAGTCAATGAAGATGCTTCTTCATACTAACTAATTGAATTCTGATAATCACAAAGAGGCATACACAAGTGTATAAATGATGGGTATTTAATCAACAATATTTTCTCTCTTATGTCCAATTGTATATTTTCAATGAATATCTTTGAACATCCACATCAGGAAGAGTAAGATTAATTTGCAAGTAAATCACATGATAGCAGCTTATAAAGTTTATAACATTTTCACCTTTCCTTTGTTTGCATTGCATTAAATCAAGTAAGGAAACTTTAGGACTAATGTTCACTTGGAAATGGTTGAGTAAAGCATCAACCAACTCATTAAATGAGTGGATTGAGTTATTCAGTACTGGAAAAAGTCATTCCAAAGCCATGTCTTTCAATGACCTAGGGAAAATTTTAGCCAAGAGTTTGTCTTCAAGGATAAAATCACTAAACAAGGTAGTATATGTTGATAAATGGTTGCTAGGGTCTCCTTTACCATTATATTTCTCAAAGTGGGGCATATCTATGTTTTGTGGCATTTGCGTTTTCAAGATTTCAAGTGACAATGGGCTCCAGATGATATATTGTGATGGTTGTCCATTTTGGTTTTGGTTCAATGTTGAAATTTGTTGTTGAAGGGATGTCACATTTTGTAAAAAGTTGGTTTATGACAGAATCATTACTTGACATGTTTTGGGAATGAGGTGAATATGGTGGAAGTGTGTATGTGTTGGGCTACTATATTGCATATTTATGAATGGGGATGAAACTTGAGGTGTGACATGTGAAGATCCAAAACCATATGGATTTTTAGTGGAAAGGCCTATTATTGGAGTTATACCAATGCTTTGTTATGTTGTTGAAACAACAGTTAGATTTGTGTATGTAGGAATAAAGGCTATAGTTGTAGGGAGGGAGACTTGACTTTCTCCTTGACTTTGAGTGTATCCCAGATATTGAGAAAAATAGCCATTATAGCTACATTATCATCAAATATATGGGATAGGATATGCAAAACCTCTAATCCATGATCATCATTAATCAGTTTCCTTATCTTGTCAATTATAGGAACTGCTATATGAGCGAAGTAGTCTATTCTCACAAAGTCTTGAATTTTTTCTAAGTCCTTGTCCATTTATTTCAATTTACCTTTAGGAACATGGGCAACCATAGTCTCAACATTTTTAAAGATAGGTGTTTGTAAGGTTGTCATTGGTATGGTAGCATTAGGGATAGAGTCCAAAATGGGTTGGGTGTTGACAAAAATTTTCATGAAAGAGTTAGAAGACTCATGATCCACAATGGATGTAAAGCTAGTATAGGATGCCATAAGTCTAGAACTATGTATCACTGAAGTATTAGCAATAGGACACCAGGTCATGAAAATCATACAATTTTTACAACACCAAGTGCACCCAAGATGAACACCAAACTATTAAATAAGCACAGCAAACTTAGAGGAACAATAATCAAATAGTAGAAGAAAACATAAAACACAACAACAAATATCTAAGGAAAGATTTGTTTGGATAGGAATAGTAGGATAGAGTCACCCAAGGGCGTTTGAGTCCTAATCAGGGGTTCTAGAAATTGAAAGTTTGACTGTTTATTACACTGGTTAAAATTTTTTATTCTTCTTGCAAATAATTGTGACAATAAACAATTTAATAGAATTTGGTTAATTTATGCCAATTTGATGCAAAATGAAAGTATGCAAGAATGTTGAAGATGTTTGAAAAAGTTTTGAATGCAAATTTTAGATATGAAATGCAATAATTGACCGATTCTTGTAAGGCCCAACTAATGCTCAATAAACTTGGTGATAAACACACAATTCAAAGGTGGTTCCTAACTGAGAAGTCCACTAAACCCTTGTAAAGATTCCATTTAATTATCGACTAGGGCTAACGTAAATTTTTTGTGATACTGACACTATATGTGGATCCAAATATTCTATACTACATATATCATCTAGTATAGGTGTTTACACATGTGGGAAAAACATAAAAATATGAAACTGAAAAAAGATTAATTTTGGAACTATTGCTACAGGTACCTACAACTAAATATTGTGACTAGTTAATTGTTACAATATGAACTTTGTCACTACTAAAACTATTAACTATGAGTTTTAATGACTTGAATCACTTTGGAAGTTGACATATTGAGACAAAACAAAAAATAAAGTACAATACAAGATCTCACTCATGATTTCATTCTCATACAAGAAATAAAGAATCTAGTTAAGATGAATGCAATACATAAAAGCATCTATTGTAACAACAAAAATTAATGGTGGAGAACAATTATCTTGAGTGGCCCTTTCTGAAGTTATTGTATCCATGAAGTAAACTAAAATTTAAACTCCTTGAATCAACTGAACATAATGATAGACTAAAAAAATATCACTGCATATAACAAGATTTCACAATCTAACAAGAATATTTAGAGATATCTTATTCATGAAAGCATAACTGGAAAACAAGTATTGTCTGTGTAATAAAAACTATCACTATTTGAACATATCTACACACTATATCTACTCCTTGACCACTGAGTGAACTATATAAGTTCTAAAGAGGTTTATTGAAACAAGGACTCAAAATAGAAAACTAAATACAAATCACCACTCCCTTATGGAATAGAGAGTGACAAAGTCTACATAATTGAAAATATAACTGAAAAGATGGAGAAAGAAAATTAGGACTGGAGCTTTGTTTCAATGGCATAACAAAAGCATGGATTGTAGAAACAACCACACTAGCTTCCCAATTAGAGAAAACTCCTCCCTTCAGTGGTCTTATTAAATGACATGGTGGTTCATAATCATCCTCATTAATGAATCCCTCTATTTCTACAACTGTTGCATTCTTCTTATTCTAGAATCTCCCTTGCATCGCCGTTTGAAATCCTTTGGTTGTGGGATTCACTCCTTAGTTGCTATAGGCTACAATCTGCTTGCTTTAGCTTTTTTAGATGCAAGGAGTTAGTTCATCCAAAATATACACAATATTAATAATGACAAATTAAAAATATATCCATATTGTATTTCATACACACTCACACAACTAATCATGCAATTAACAAAAAATTATGATCATATTCCCATACATCAAAACTAGGTACAAGTCACATGAAAGATATAAAAAATATGGATAATGTTTAGGAATGTATATGAAATGAGAATCTGGAAATATCTACAAGTATGAACTAAATAGTAGAAAAATGGCTAATACTTGGTGTCATCATTTCCCCCCAACTATGATATTTCCTGTCATCAAGCAATCAGTTTAGGACTAGAGGTTGTATTGCAAGGTCATTTCCTTGAATTTTGTAACCATATTCACTCCTGTACCTTGTTTCAAGTAGTAGCATCCATAACATGATAGTCTTTTCCATTTGAAATGTTCTATCTCCTCACTTTTTGCATTTTGTTCCCCTATCCAATGTGACATTGGATAAAAGAGCATTGGTGGATGGAACATAAGAGGTACCAATGAGAGTCCTTTTTCTATGGAAATATCTATGCACCTACAAGACCTTTCAAGCATGGCTATAAAATTGTATAAGGAGTGAGGTTCCTTTTCTCCAATATAGGAGTCAGTTCTTCCAACCTTCCTTGCACAAACTTACAGGTATGATGGATGAGACCTACAACTAGCTACTGCATCCTAACATAATCATTCTCTCTATCATTTATGATTCTTCTACCAACACCCTTATGCTTCAAGAGAGTTTTCCATTCCTCTATGACTGTATCAGGGTCCTTTGACTCTTTCCTGATCTAGAGAGCAATGGATTTCTCTCAAAATAATCATGCATTATTCCACCCCTTTGCTACTCGTTTCTGAAGTAAGAAGCTAGTGCTCTAATCTGTAAATCCCCCACAAATATCAATGGTTTCCGTTCTCTATAATTTGATAGAGCAAGGTTATGCAGGTAAAATTCATATAGTTGATCTTGTACATCCAGTGTAGAATTACAAAAAACATTTAAAAACTCAAATTTCCCACTCAAAGAAATTGGTAGATTACTAATTAGTTGGATGAATTGAAAACAAAAAGCATACACCCTAATAGGTGGCCTACATTTGAGGATTTGTCTAGCCTTGTCTACAATTTCCTCAATCCTGATTGTCATCTTTTTCAATTCAATTTCCTTTTGCTCAAGAGTCCTAGCATGGTTATCTATAATTTCTACTTTTTCCTTCTTCCATGCTTATATTTTCTTAGAGAATTCATTAGTTATTTTCTATAATTCATATCATAGGGACACAATAGTGGGACCAGTTGGAGCTCTAGCTTGAGGAGGTCTTCCTTTAGTCACAGGTTCTTTATTCCCTATTTCCACAAGAGCAAGTTGTACAAGAAAATCCAGCTTAAATCCTTGTTCAAATTTAAGCAATTTCTCCTCCAACTCTTTAATTTTCATGTCCCTTTCATTGTCGTTCAAATAATAACTTGTCAACAATTCTTCCAATTTCTTTATTTTTTCAAGTGCTTCTTGTAATTCTTTCTTAACATTCCTCCAATAAAAAAACTTCATCTTTATCTAAAAACTGATTATCTTCTCCCATATCATCTTCACAAACCTCACTATTAGGGTTTTGTGGGGCTCTCTCTCATTTTTCTAGCAACAAAGGCATCCTCTAAATTAGTTTCAGAGGTTCTCAAGAAATACCATTGTGGTTTGATTAGTGTGTGTACATTCTCATGGGGAACTTCTTTTAATTTTGGATCTTTTTCAATTGCAACAACACCTTTTTGTTTCCTACATGTACCCCTCATTACCCCTTTTCCTCTTAAGTGATGAGATCACCTTGTGGGTCTTTTCTACCCTGATGTAGGCCCAAAAGAAGGAAGATTTTTCCTTTTCTTAGCTCTTGATGTCTTCTTAGGGGTATGGGCTTCTTTCTTGTCCTCTATTGCAGGTTGTTCCATAGTAGTTGTAGGTTGAGTATCTTGCATACCCTACTTTTCTGACTCATCCATGCTACCAGTAGGTGAAGCATGGGTCTAGGGACCCTTCCCTTCTTGACACAATAGGTTCTTCTAAAATACTATCAATGTGGTTATAATTGATAAAGCTTTCCCATGAAATTTTTGGATGTTGAATTCTTAGAATCCTTTTAACTAATAGGGTGACCAAACAATAATGTGACAAGACAATGTTATTCCTTTTTCTTTTGTATTCAGAGACCATTATTTTCAAAAAATTATAGAGAAAATTTGAAACATTAACTCTTTTATCACGACGAAGATGACTCAAGAGTTTGAAATGAACTGTATATAATAAGGACTACCTACCATCACATGTAAGATACTTAATGCAATATGAAGCAACAAAATCCCAAACCCATGGCAAGGATAATATTTTAGTACCTTGGGAGGATGAGTCTAGATTTTCTCCATGTTCTCTAAATTGATCTCTAGCAACAACAACGTTTTCCCTTACTAGAAACTCCTCTCCTTCCCATGGAAAACTAGACACTTCTACAATTGTAGACTCTGAAGCATCAGCCTTCAAACCCTTGACTACTGCATCATGTTGTAGTGTATCTACAAATTGCTAGATCATATTTGTTGGTTCCCAAATTTGCTATGAACTTGAATCCTAAAGGGCTGCCAGGCCTTATGGTCATATTCAAGGAGAGATTTGGCCAATGATCAAGATATTGAGTTAAAACCCCTTCTCTCCCCTGCACTTTAGGCTTTGTTAAACCTGGGAGGGTGATCCCAATAGTGTACTTTCAAATACTTGTGTGCCAAAGTATCAAACACACAGTGAAAAAATAAATCTCCTTTATATGCTTAACAGACACAATACCTTGAAGGTATGGCTAACCTTCATTACTGTGTACACATTAAACATGAGAGCTATGATTCTTTGAATTTCACACACACCCACAACAAGACTGATAAGTAAATTTGATTTTAAAAGATGATTAGCTGTTGAATTAACCAATAAATGTAACATGAATGATACACTTAGATTAGTGCCTCATCCTTGGAATGGAGTCAACTTAAACACCCACATAATCTGATAACAATCTTCACACCTAACATTTTATGAAGCTCTAAAATGCTGCATTACAATATTTTAGAATTGTGTCTTAACCTTTACTTCTTACGAGCATCCTAACACTCAGTTTAATACAAATGTATAGCCATATTCAAGCACCTACATTAATTATTTGAATTAATAAACAATAATAGAGCCACGCATCCATCTAAAATTGATAGAGACAAATAAGACAACCTTGATTGTATTATTCACAATTTGTAAAACTAGTACATAGGAGAGTAAAACAGTATCAAACTTGAAACATTCAACATTATTTTTCCAGTATTGTAATAAAAATTACACAGATAATAACAGACTCAGACCCTGAGACTTGACTCTAAAATTCTTTGTATTCTCATCAAAATGTTCTCTGTGAAATTAATTACAAAACAACTCCTGAAAAATGGACATAAACAACACTTAAGGAAAAATAAAAACCCTAAATGGTGATCTCCCAAAGACACTTGGCACACTCAACACCATAGATCAATAACTTCCTTACCTTGCTCAAGAATTTTCATCCTGCTCTTTGATTCACACATCTTGCCTTTCCCCTATAATAGAAAAATATTCTCACCATGATGACCTTTTCGAGAAGACTTTTCCTTCTTCATTATTATGCCTTGCAATTGAAAATATCTTTACTTGCAAAAGACTTCACCTCCTCTTTCATTTTTCACCTACTGTGTGAAAACGGTGCTCTCTGTAAAATCTTCTCCCAGCCAAGAAAATATTTTCCTGTGCAAGTCTCTCTATTCTTCACTTTTTATCTTGGCTACATTTTTCACTTTAACTCCCTAATAAATAAATTTCTATAACTTTATTAATGAAGGCTTCAATATAAAATTCACCTGTGTCCACGTATTTTAAATATTTACCACTTTATAAAAATATAAAGGTTGCAAATATTTTATATAATTATGAAAAATAAACTTTTACCCAAGTCCCTCATTGTGCTTTTACTTTTCATATTTAAAAGTAATGCCCAGCCTAAAAGCCTTTTACCATTTTTTTTACAAGGAAATATTTTATTAAAATATTTACCCCACATAATCACCACCTCCGGAAGCTTTTTAAAAGTTTAGAAAACTTTAAAATTCTTTCACCTGGGCCCACCACACTTTTTACCTCAACATTCCCCAACACCATCACACATCTCTCATTTATTTGGGAAAACAAATATTAAAGAACAATGCCCGATAAAATCAAAACAACTTTGTCTCGCCAATTGCTAATATAAAGTGGAGGAAGAGAAAATTAATAGTGATGCGCAAAAAAGGAAGATTTACATCACCCATCATTGATGCATGGAGGAAGAAATCATTGAAAACAATGATGGGCAAAAACTCTCTTCTCCACCTGAGTCCATCAGACGACATGAAGCAAATGCTTATAGTGATCAACCAACAATTCTATCTTCTTACATCCGCTGCAACAACAACTCATTACCTCACATTATTTCTCCACCATTAAATCAAATTTCAAAAATTTCCTCGGATGCCTTTACAGTCTGGCCATCGCACATCTTTGATGGAACGTGGAACAGGCTAAACCAAATAGCAATGCCCGACCATCTCTCATCGGGAATACAATGATGAAGAGAGCCTTCAAATCTGCAATGGGTGATGAGAAGGAACCACCATCGCTTATCACAAATGCAAAGAGGAGAATGATAATGAAAACAACGACGGGCGATGGAGTTTTGCCGTGAAGCTATGCTGTGACTTCCACCAATACAAAGCAATAATTAAACTTGTTTTTCCTTATAAACATTTGAAATGTATTTTATACTTGCCCTAAATGCCTCTTTTCATTTTCCCAATATTTAAAATATTTAAAATATTTTAAATATAAACATTTGAAAACATAAGAGAATAGCCAAATTTTAATTGCATCTGCGACCCAAATGGAGAAATTTCATTGCGCACAAATAGTGACCCCTCGAGCCGAGATTTTTTGCGTGTGGCTATAATCAGTTATTTAGAGAAAACCCATTTCCTCAAAATTTTCCCAACCATAAAAAATCAGGTACCTACTTTGTAAATTTCCCTCGGGAAGTGTTCGCCACACCCAAAATGCATTAAAATAACACATCATATGACTTCCGTTTTTGATGAAAATGGAGCTGTAGAGGTTTTCGACCAAAAAAAGTAATGGGTTGTCCTTATATTTTTAAAATTTTAAACTTTTCAGAACACCAATTTTGGCCATGTTGCAGTCAGAAAAGGATTAGTTAACCCATCAAAGCTCATCCCGGAGGCACGAAACTGAGAATTCATGTACCATTTGAACCAAGAATCCATTACAATAAATGAAATGGAAAAATTATTCCTTAGGTACAAAATATTAAATACCAAAGTGGCTCACTTAGGCTTTTCTACAATTTCACCTGTCAGAAACCAACTTAAGCACACCAAGTCACCTCCTTGAAAAATTATCAAATATTCTCCTAGGGAACTTCCATTGGACACACTAATTCATTTGGGTACACTGAATATGTGTGCAAGAGGGCTTCCCTTCAATTCACATTCATCAAAATATATTAAGGGTCAAAGATGACCACTTTGAAGCATTTTGAAAATGCAAGCATAAAAAGTGAAAAATTGCATTTGCTTTTGACTTGGTAAAAATATCAAATCTTATCATGAGGCTCTGAAATTGGACCAGGGAACATATGAATGTGGAGAGAATAAAGAACAACAATCCATTTGGCATGACAATCAACTAGCTCTGAATGATGACCCTCCAAAATAGGTCACTTAGGAAATTTTTTTAGGGGTACTTCTAAGTGTGCAAATCAACTTTTCAATATGGGCACTTAAAATTTTGTGAAATTTGAAGATGCCATCAATATCCTAATTGTATTCAGTCAATTTCAAGAAATAGTCCATCCATCTAGCATGTTGGAATATAGGTGACACCAATCTATCTTCCAATAGTTGATTTTGTGCAAATGACTCTTCAAATTATATCACCACCCATGGTGAAAATATTCTTTTTTATGCTCAAATTCCCTCAATTTTTTTGTTTATCAATTGGCTTGTGTGCTTGTGCTTTCCAAATATAGGTGTTCTACCCCTTCTCTTTCCTTTTGAATTTGAATTATAGCTAAATTGTATTGCAAAATGGGGAAAAAAAGAAAAAATAATGGCAAAGGATTTTACAGAAGGTATTTAGGTTTTTGAAAACCAAGAAAATGAAAATGAAAGGTATTGCTTCCCCCCAACTAAAAATTTTAAGTGTCTTCACTTAATTGTAGTTGTTTTGGTGGAGGGTGAAATGATGTATTGGAAATAATAACAATTATACAAAGCATGAAAAATTCATTATGAAAGTATGTAAAAACAAAATTGAAATCTATGATAATTATGGAAAATTAATATGTATACCTGTAGAAGTGTGGTGAACTAAAACTTAGCTTGTGTGAATTTGATTTGAACTTTCTGCAATAAGATATGATGTGACTATTTGTAATTGCAATGGGTGATGAATGATATAACTAAATGGAACGTGGTAAATGATGCCTATGAAAGGCTATGAGATGCATGGTGGTGGAATGTGAAATGAATTGCATATCACATGGATATCAAGAAAAGTGATATGAATGGGGTGATCCCACAATACTAGTTTATAATTTTTGGCCAAACTGGACACTGAACTAATTTTTTCTAACTAAATATTCACTTTCAGGCACCTATAGTGGCTAAACCGTGACGAGTTTGAAGATGATGCAAACTAGTGATTTGTGACATTTTTTCCTTAGATTCTAAATATATTTTTTTCAAAATTTTTGGAATCAGAGTGCACTTCTTTTTCCATCTCCTTTGAAAACTAGTTTTTTTCCAGTAAACACCATTTTTAAGGAGTGATGCTCACCGTATAACACATAAATTTTTTTCCATGAAGGATAAAATTCAATTTTTTTTGAATTTAGATTTGTAACTATGATATCTAGTTCTTCCAATTGGTTTCATAGTGTTTTATTGGATATTTTTTCCTTAATCAAGTTTCAAAGTCAAACCAATTACAATTCAGACATAAGCGGATTATATAACACATAACCCTTTTTGTATGTATCGAAATTCATTTTTTTTGTTGGATCAAGGACTTCAATATTTGGTGCACTCATATTTTTAATTTTTTTTATAATCGTTTATTTTTCCATATGAATGAATAAAGAGCTTGATTTTTGGTGAAAAACCTACATTCACAAGAAATAAAAAATAAATATAATAATAAAATTAAATTTATTTAAAACTATACTTTTTGGGAAGCTTATAATAAGGACTACATACTTACAAAAAATAAATTTTAAATGAATTCATTTGATTCCCCAAAAGGTAAATCAAAAGTGGTTTTTTATCAACATTTTGCTAGGTGTAAAGGAGACTATGTTATAGGTATGGTTTAAAACTAGCGGGGTTCTATCCAAGGGGGTTTGATCTAAGGTAGTTTGATCAAACCATCTTCAATTGAAATGCTTTAAATGTAACTTTTTAGGGCTTAAATCATTATATTTTCTAAAAATATGTGATTTCAGCAAAAAACAAAATCTCCCAAATTGTAAACTAGCTTTGTGGGATCACCCAATGGTAGATGGGATGAGGTGGATGAAGCTACATGTAGTGAAATGATAGTTATGAGGTGGAATTTACTAAGGAATAAAGGGTATTGTGGATGGTAATGCAATTAATGTGATGAAAATTTTAAAATTTCTAACAAGAAAGTGCTAAGGGTACCTGCATCAATAGTTCCCTTTTGGATTTTCTCACATTAGGCATGAAGCTACAGGTCCCTACTGCATCAGGGACTACACTTTGAAAATGATTATTTATTATGGTCATCTATGTTGTGTGTGCATGTGATATATGGTAGGAAATTATACCTGATTGACCTCAATAGGTGAGCTATGTAGCTCATCTACTGAGTCAGTTGGAGAACTTGAAACATTGTATCTACTACTAAATCTATGATGTCTGGTATAATGTCTCTTTTAGAATCACTGTTTGGTCCATATTGGTGCATCAATGAAAGAAGGAAGTCATCATTTTGCATTGGATTTTCATAAAGTTTCAATCTATGACCATTAACCAGTAGTGAAAATATGGTTGCATCAATCGTCTGCAACTGTATTGCTCCATATTGGAATACTTGTTGTATCTCATATGGGCCTAACCATATTGTTTGTAATTTTCCTTTATAGTCCTTATACCTTGAGTCATAGAGGAAAGACCAATCACCCACACTAAACTCCTTTGTTTTAATGAACTGATCATGCCCTCTAATTCTCTATTTTTGAATAACCTAAGTGTGGTGCATAGCTTCCATCCTTATTTCATCTAATGCATTAAAATTATGTAATCTCTCCTTTTGTGTTATTTTCAAGTCCATATCTAGTTCAACTACTATCCTCAGTGTCTTTTATTCAAATTTAATATGAAGTTCTACTATTTTTCCATACACTAATTCATCTGGTGTGAACCTTGTTGTAGTCTTCCAAGTTGTCCTATAGGCCCAAACTACCTTAGGCAATGTGGCTACCCAATCATTCCTGTGAATTTGCATTGTCTTGGTCAGAATGTTTTCAATCTCTCTATTTGTCACTTCCACTTGTCCATTGGCTTGAAGGTGGTAGGGTGTTGACTTCCTATGCCTTATCTCATATTCCAAGACCAATTTAGTGATCATCTCTGATGTAAACTAGGGACATTGATCTATTACAATTTCTCTTGGCACTCCATACCTTGTAAATATGTCTTTATATAGAAATTTGTCCATATTTCCATCTCTAGCAAATTGTAAGGCTTTAACTTCTACCCACTTTTTTATATAATCCATGCAAACTAAGATATACTCCTTGTTTGGTGCTAGTGATATTGGACCAATAAAATCTATCCCCCATTTATCAAATGGTGCTAATGCTAACTATTGTTGCAAAGTCATATCACCTATTTTAGTTAGACTTCCCATCCTCTGAAACCTGACATAACTCCTTGTGTATTTCAGTGCATCCTTATGAAGAGTTGGCCAGTAATAGCTAGTGGTGAGAATCTTGAGTGTTGTCCTCTTTGTTGAAAGGTTTCCCCCATAGGGTTCATCATGGTAGGCTTTGAGGATATCATAGACCTCATCTTCTCTGATGCATCTCCTCATAATATTGTTTGAACCTGTGTAAAATAAATAACTAGCTATCTAGGAGTAGGGAAAACTTTTATGTACCAATTGTCTCTTTTCTCTAGAAGAGAAATGAGGTGGTATCTATCTTACTACTAGATAATTGGCAATATCAGCAAACCAAGGTGTGTGTAGAGATAGAGAAAATAAATGCTCATCTAGAAAAGAATCATCAACAACATCTTTTGCTAATTGAGTTGGTAGTCTGGACAAAAAATCTACCACTACATTTTCTTTTCCAAGCTTATCCACTATGGTGATGTCAAATTCCAAAACCAATAAAAAAATGTAGAAGTGGGGGATTCGCTACTCACGAGTTCTCTTCATTCAGAGACCCTCACAGGGAAAATTTCCCTAATCTACCTTAATGGAACAACACAAAAGTTTTAGAATCTAAAAAGAGTAGGTCATAGAGATTTTTTGGACAAACTGATGAGCTCTCGGCAACAGGATGTCAACATAGAATACGAATGACAACATGACATGCTATCATCCCAAAGGTGTGCTAGCATCTCGTACGAACCAAAAAATGAGTTTATCTTAGAAAATAGCTAAATGACTACTTCTACTCGAATTCTTGAGAACTTAGAAAGCACTAGAAAGTGATAGAATGCAATAGAACTAAAATAGAGTGAAAAGGAAATAACAAAGATAAGGAATACTTACAACCGCATGAGTGATGAAGCCTCCACCCAATGAATGTCTTTGAAACTGGCACACATGATATCTGGAGAGAATGTTGGGGCTATATAGGGGTTTTCCTCAGTCAAATCCCCATTTTGGTGTTCCCACCTCCATAGACAACCAAGAAGATAGAGAGAAAGAGTGTGATGAACAAAGTGTGTGGTGAAAGAAAAACCCGCTTAGGAGTAGAACCCGCACCACCAAATAAGTGCATGATAAAAGAAAACCCTACTTGAGGAGGAGAACCCGTATCACCAAGTAAGTATGCGAATAGTAGGGGATTTGGAGTCCGAAGATGCTCACAAGCATAAGGCAAGGGAAATAAATCTAGAAAGAGTGATGTAATGGAAGCTTGAGAGAGCTTGGAGCTACTACAAGTTGTTATGAAGCTATGGAAGCAAAAGCTAAGGTGTAGAAGGCTAGAGTTAAACTAGAAGTGGAACAAGTCTCCAATTGAAGTGAAAAGAGGACTTTTAAAGAGGGAGAAGAAGCTTCCCGGGTGGTTATAGGGAATCCCAAGTCGTTTCTATTGAAAAAATTCATTGACAAGTGGAAAACATGCTTGGAAATGGTCATTTGAGCATTGACACATCACAAGATGCTAGTGCAGTGCACAGATGTTCATGCAATGCGCTAGTGTCCAGACATGTCATGCTACAAAACAACATGAACGGGAAAAGCACAAAGTTCAATGAAAAGTTAACATGCAAGGGTGGTTGCTAAAAAGGGGTGTTGGAGCAGCTTGAGAGGGAAAAGGCTAGTGCAAGGGCTAAAATGAGCCTATTCAAGATGCTAAGGGAGTGGACACTAAAGTAGATGCAAGAATGTACGTGAAATTTTAAGGGGTGCAATTTTACACTTATACATTCTTCTCCCACTTTAGGGGGCATATGAATCTACATTAATATGCACGCTAAAGGAAATCTATGAAACATAAATATCATATGCCAAAAGGATACTGTAGAGGAAGCAAATAAATCTTTGAACCATAGAAGCATGCCGCTAGGATGACGATCTGCAAAATTAATACATTAGACAAGAAAAACCTGCACTAGATAGCAATGTTAGAACATAAAAATCCACTAAAGGTTTTGAGTTAGCAAAGTAGAGAGACCTTGATGTAGAAGGTTGTCTCAGTACTATGTGTTGTCCCCAAACAATACATAGAAGAAATTTAAGATGAAGAAAGGAAGGGAATATACTCAGGATGAAGAAGATGCAAATCTTCAATCCAATATATACAAAAGAGTAGAGAGAGATAGAGTAAGTAAAATGGATAAAGCATGTGGTGAAAGAAAAACCCGCTCAGGAGTAGAATCCACACCACCAATTGTGAGTGATAAAAGAAATCCCTGCTAGAGGAGGAAAACCCATATCACAGAGTAAAGTGATAAAAGCAATCCCCGCTCAAGGAGGAAGACCTATATCATGAATTATAGGTGATAAAAGCAATCCTCGGTCAAGGAGGAAAACCCATATCACCAAAGATAGGTGATAAAAGCAATCCCCGCTTGAGAAGGAAAACTCGTATCACCAAAGATAGGTGATAAAAGCAATCCCCGATCAAGGAGGAGAACCCGTATCACCAAGTAAGGATGTAAAGGAGCTCTACAAGTTCTCAGTACTATAGAGAGGTATCCCCCAAGATCTCTTACATGGAGGAAACTAAAGGAAGGCGAACTTCACAAAGTCAAAAAGAGGCCACACATGAAAATAAGCAGATAGTCACGTAGACTATCAATAGATTGGAAGGATTTCAAAGGGGTCCCTTGTGAACCCTTCAAAAGAAGAGGGTTTCACTCAAGGGACACATTTGAAAAGTGAGGTCTAGTCAGGCTACCCCCAAGTTAGACACGAAGATATAAAATGGGTCTAGTCGGGCTGCCCCCAAGCTAGATGCAAAGATATGAAATAGGTCTAGTCGGGCCACCCCCAAGATAGACAAAAATGATTTTACTCAAGAGAAAGAGGGGTTCACTCAATGGATGCTTCAGTTGAAAGATATAGTGAAGAAGAGAGGGGGTGCTTTACGAGGGCCACACATCTCCAGAACAAGTTATCGCTGCCCCCAACATACAAGGGAGGAAAACCATACAAGATTCTAAGAATAGGATAGAGGTAAACCTAAATATCACTTGTCAAGCAAAGAAAAGGTAGGTGCATCAATCAAATGGGAGCTTGATGGTGCCTAAATCAAAAAAATTTTATTTTGTCCTTCAAGGCCTTACATTTGCTAGTGGAATGCCCAAGCACTTGATGGTAAGCACAAAAAGAATGTTTTCCTTCAACATGTTCATGAGATTTCTTATGTGTAGGAGGAGTGATTAAGTGGGATTTTAGAAGCCACAAAAAAATACACTCTTTTTCAGATAAAGGATGAGTTGTAGGAAGCAACTCTTTCTCTTGTAGAGAAAGGTTTGACTGCTCACAAGAAGGCATAAAGAAATCATACAGAGGAGGATCTTCATAGAGAGCATATTTCTGGCAACAGGGATCATACTCCTCTATAGGATCACCATCATCCTTTTTAATAGGACTTCCAACACTATCCTCTTTAGCTGAAGCATAATCCTCTTCCTCAAAAGGAGGATCAATACTAAGAACATTATAATTCGCGCTCACACCTTCCCGCGATACAAAAGAGTAATCATCTCTAATAGCGATTGTGGATAATGTTATCGAAAGGTCGAAGTGGATCGGGTTGACTTTACATTCCTGAATGAAGGAATCTATAAAGTCTAGAGGACCCCAATCATCACCAAGACATGCATTCATTTGGGAAGTAGAAATAGTAGAATTAATATTTCTCACTTCAGAAGGATCTTCCTCAGGGACATTTATCTCGAGAGTATCCTTTGTAGTAGGTACTACTGGAGTAAACATCAGCACACTAGAAGACACTAAAGGAATAAGAGTAGGCATAACTGAAGCTCGACCAACAACTTCCATCTCACATAAGTGCATAGCATCAGGGTCAACATTGACTATGACTACTCGATTGTTACAAATGAACTTAATAGATTTATGCAAGGTAGACGGGACTGCACCCATAGCGTGAATCCATGGTCTACCAAGAAGAAGGTTGTATGGTAATTTTTTTGACATAACATATACAAAGGTAGGTATGGTAATAGGTCCAAGCTGTAAAGGTAATACTATTGTACCTAGAGCTTGTTGCCCAACATTATCGAACCAATGAATAACAACAGAAGAAGGATTAAGAGAAGATGAATCAATATTAATCTTAGGCAATAGATCAATGCTACATACATTGAGTTTTGAACCAACATCAACGAGAGTACATCTAATGCCAATTTTATTAATGTTAACTATAATCATTAGAGGATCAGCTTGCGTCTGTACTTCCAGAGGTGGGAGTTCTCGTGGATAGAATGTGATATTCGATGAATCTGCATGGATATACACCATCAATGCATTAAGATCTTCCAGCCTAGTGGAAGAGGGCAAGAGGATCTTTTGCAAAGCTTCCTAAAGCATACCTTGATAAATCACAGCAGACTGAAGCAAGTCCCATAGTGAGATCTTATCTAGAGGAACCCGAGGTTGCTCGATAAGATCATAATTAGTAGGTGCTTTTATTTTAGGTTTAGGTGCTTGAGGAAGACTTGGTTGTTTTTTCATTCTATTCTCATAAGTATGGGCTATTGTTCTATAAGAGGGAGCCATAGGAATATAAGGAGAACCACCATCAAATGGAACACCATCAATAGAAAAAATCATTTTAGGAGAAGGACTAGCTGGAGTCACGTAAATAACCAGTCTCTTAGGCCTTTCAGGGGCAGCAAATACATATATTACATTTACTAAATCATCACAACTAGTAGAACAATTATTTGAATACACATTCTCAACATCAATCCAAATAGGATCAAGTGTGGAATAATTATTTGAAGAAACATTCTCAACATCAATTTAGGGAGAATCAGATGTGGAAGGAGGTTCATCATTCACTCATGCAAATCTCTAGAAGAGAGTGCATTGGAATGAAGGGTAGATCCATCATTCACAAATGCATCATCTCCAAAAGAGAGCGCATTGGAATGAATAGAGGTAGGTTCATCATTCACAAATACATCCTCTCTAGAAGAGAGTGCATTGGAACAAAGATAGGACTCATCATTCACAAAGGCAACATCTCTAGAAGAGAGTTCATTGGAATGAAGGGTAGATTCATCATTCACAAATGCATTAGTAACATTAAGAAAGGTATCAATGATTTCATCTTCTTGCAACAAAATACCCTCCAAAGCTAGAGGAATTTTGTTAGAAGGATCAAAGATACCAAGTGACATGGGAAAATCCAAGTCACCATCACATGCATGGAATGGAATATCATTAAAATTTTGAATAAAATTAGATACAAAACTAATAAAAGAAGATATTAAATCTATTGCAATTTTTTTAGTATTTTCTATGTTCTAATAATTAGCATTTTTGGAGGTCTCCAGAGCAGAATTTGAGGTCAGAACTTGCATGGGTCCTTAAAATTCAACTATCGAAGGTACTCATATTTTAGGGACTAAACAAGTTCTGTAGGAGACCTTTCCAATGGTACAAACGGTTCTGAATTTTGAGCACCAAGTCAAAATTTATGACCCTGCCAAGTAGGGGTAAATAAATTCCTAGTTTTTTTGAAGAACATTGTTCTTCACGTCGGGTTCACCAAAAAGTGGAAGAGGGGGATTCACTACTCATGAGTTATCTTCATTTAGAGATCCCCACAAGGTGAATTTCCCTAATCTACCTCAATGGAACAACATGAAAGTTTCAGAATCCAAAAAGAGCAGGTCACAAATATTTTTTTGACAAACTGATGAGCTCTCAGCCACACGATGTCTGTGCAAAATATAGATGACAGTGCAATGTGCTATCATCCTAGAGGCATGCTGATGTCTCGTACAAACCAGAAAGTGAGTTTATCTCAGAAAATGGCTAAATGACTACTTCTACTCAAATTACTGAGAACTTTGAAAGAACTAGAAAGTGATAGAATGCAATAGAACTAAAATAGAGTGAAAAGTAAATAACAAAGATAAGGAATATTTACAACTGCATGAGTGATGAAGCCTCCATCCAATGAATGTCTTCGAAACCAGAATGTGTGATATCTAGAGAGAATGTTGGGGTTGTATAGGGGTTTGCCTCAGTCAAACCCTCGTTTTGGTGTTCCCACCTCCACAAACAACCAATAAGATAGAGATAAAGAGTGTGATGAACGAAGCATGTGGTGAAAAAAAAACCCACTCAAGAGTAGAACCCACGCCAACAAATAAGTGTGTGATAAAATAAAACCCCGCTTGAGGAGGAGAACCCATATCACAAAAGAGGTGATAAAAACAAACCCCTCCCGAGGAGGAGAACCCATATCACCAAGTAAGTATGCAAATAGTAGGGGATATGGAATCCCAATATGCTCACAAGCATAAGGAAAGGGAAATAAATCTACAAAGAGTGTTGTAATAGAAGCTTGAGAGAGCTTGGAGCTGCTACAACAAGCTGTTATGAAGTTGTGGAAGCAAAATCTAAGGTGTAGAAGGCTAGAGAGAAACTAGAAGTGGAAGAAGTCACCAAATGAAGTGAAAAGAGGACTTTTAAAGAGGGAGAAGAAGCTTCTCGGGTGGTTATAGGGAATCCCAAGCCGTTTCCACTGACAAAATTAGCTGACAAGTTTAAAAAATTCTTGGAAATGGTCGTTTGAGCGTTGACACATCATAGGATGCTAGCGCGATGTGTGGACATCCATGTGATGCGCTATTGTTCAGACAAGACAAACTACAAAACAACACAAAAAGGAAAAGCACAAAGTTCAATGAAAAGTTAACATGCAAGGGTGGTTGTTGAAAAGGGGTGTTGGAGCATCTTGAGAGGGAAAAGTCTAGTGCACTGGCTAAAATGAGCCTACTCAAGATGCTAAGGGAGTGGATAGTAAAGCGGATGTAAGAATGTGCGCGAAATTGTGAGGGGTGCAATTTTACACTTATAAACAACCATGTCTTACAAGTATACAACCAACCACACATTTATTCATTAAATACCTTATTACACTATGATCAATGTGGATGAAGAATGGATATCCTGTGATGTAGTGTCTAAATTTTTTGATTGCATAGAAAACTACCAACATATCTTTTTTTGTTACTGTGTAGTTGAGTTCTACTAAAAAATTCTTACTGATGTAATATATAACATACTCGTTCTTACCTTCCCTCTATCCAAGCATTTCTCCTATAGAAAAGTTAGAATCATTTGCGTATATGTGGAAAGACAAGGTCCAATTTGGTCCTCTCAAGATAGGTGCTTTGGTCAATGCTATCTTGAGTGCTTCAAAAGAGTGTTTACATTCTATGGTCCACTCAAATTCTACATCCTTTGTGAATAAAACAAATAAAGGGGCTGCAATTTTGCTAAAGTCTTGAATAAATATTCTATAGTAGTCAAAAAATCCTAGAAAACTCTTGAAATCTCTTTGTTTTTATGGCATAGGGAGTGTGGAGATTATCTCAATTTTATTTTGATCCACTTGAATCCCTTCACTTGATACAAAATGTCCTAGCATAATTCCTTGGGTCATCATGAAACATTTCTCATGACTAAGAGATAGGTTGTTTTGTCAATACCTTTTTCCTTCTATAGGTTATTAAGTACTTCATAGTATGTTTCACCATAAGTTATGAAATCATCCATGGATTCATCTGAAAAATCTGAGAATAGACTCAACAATGCCCTTTGGAAAGTGAGCATTACATAGCCCAAAGGGAAGAAATACTAAGCATATGTGCCCCAAGGGCATGTGAAGGTTGTTTTATCCTAGTCCTTTGGAGCTATTCTAATATGGTTATAGCCATTGAATGAATCTAGAAAGGCGAAGTACTTTTTACCTGCCAGGGAATCAACCACTTGATCAATGAATGTTAGTGGAAAGTGGTCTTTTCTAGTGGTTGGATTTAATTATCTAAAATCTACACACACTCTCCACTTCCCTCCTTTTTTTGGGATAATAACTAGAGGTGACACCCATTGATTGTCAAAAATGGGGTAAATGAAATCTGCATCAAGTAATTTTTGTAATTCAATTTTGACTTTCTCTTATTGCAAGGTTCATTCTCCTCTGGGGTTTCCTAATTGGTTTAAAACCATCATTAATGTATATCTTGTGCATGTATAGGTCTGGGTCAATCCCCTTCATGTCATGGTAATCCCATGGAAAGGATATTGCATGTTCCTTCAACACAGTGGTAAGGGAAGTCTATTGTTCAATAGTTAATTCATTGCTAAAATTTAATTTTTTACCTAGCATGAATTCCAAAGTCTTGGATGCTATTTTCATAGTTGAAAGTTCAAGTACTAATATGTTTGGGACACATTGTTGTGGTAGCAAAGAATAAAAAAGTTGGGATATTGACTTTAATCAACTAGTGGGGATAATATTTTACAGAGGATCTTGCAGACATGTTGAAAGTAGTCCTATTACTATGGGTCTCTACCTTAGTTATTTGATATGAGGTGTGCTATCAATTCATCCTCATATTGGTTTCCTAACAAAGGGTTGCATTCAATAGTCATGAGGGTTTGCAAAGATTAGTGGTATCTAAGGTAGGCTAAATGGTCTACTGTAAGTCTACATGAGGCCGGGCTGGTGGATAAATGACTAACTTTTTGGTCACGTTTCCATTTGAGATAATCATGTTTCTAGAAATATAACCTATAAATGCATTTGTTGTTGCTAACCATGGTCTTCCTAGAATAAGCAGATAACTTGCAAGGTTAGCCTTTGGCTACAATACCATGAAATCTGCAGGGTACTCCCATGAATCCAATACTATGACCAAGTCCTCAATGATTCCCTCAAGTTTAACTGTTGACCTATTTTCCAACTATAGAATAGTTGGTGTAGGTCTAAGGTGTATTAACTATAATAGATGCATTGTTTACTTAGTAATCACATTAATAGGTGCCCCCAAGTCAATCGAGGTATTATTTATGAGAGTGCCATTTATCTTAACATCTACTACAAGACTCTCGAGATTTGCATACTTAGGGACAGTTATGTTTCCCAACATAATGTCAGGAAGTTTCCCTAAGACTTGTATAGTTTGAGGGTCTTTTCTCTTCCTTCCTAGCTTTTTAAGGAAAAGTTCTCTCACTATTTTAGTGTAGATGGGAATCTCCTTGATGGCTTGGATGAGGGTTATCTTTATACACACATCCTTAAGTTGTCCTAATAGGTTAATTTCAGCTTGGGTTTGATACCTTTTCATAACTAATCTTTCAGGGAAAGGAGGCTCTAGACTTGTATTAGTTGGGTGGTCCTAGTTTGACTCAGCCCCCTTAGGTTGGTTGTCCAATGTCTCTATTGGAGGTTCCTCATCAACCAACTCTATGATTTGAGGGGATGATGGTCCAACCAATTATTTCCTTGATCAAAGGTGGACATCACTCACCTCTACCCCATAAGTAGGATATTGAATAGCCTCATTAGTATAGGCCCGTTGAACATGCATTTTATTTGGGTTAGGTGTAGGTTGGGATGGAAATTGAGGTGCTCTAGGTGGTTGAGGTGATGGATTTGTTGGATTGGGAATGATGGCTTACTATTGTGGCTACAAAGGCCACTGCGGTTGCTGATAATTTATATTTTCATTTTACCATTTCTAACCTTTTTTCCATTAAGGTTTCCATTGGGTTTTCTGTGGTGGAAATTGGGGGTTGTAGTTGGATCCTTGATAGTTTTGTTGTGGCCACATGTTTTTCTATTGTTGGTTCTATTGTTGGTTGAGAATTTTACCATTGGTTCTATTTATTTTCCCAAGGTTGAGGGTTACGCCTAGAGAAATTTTGATTGCTAACTAGAAATGGAATATAGTTCAAAGGATCTTGAGGCATACCTTTTCTTGGATGCCATGGTTTCCTTTGATAAACATAGAAAAATTTTCTATCTTCACCCTCCTATGCTTGAAACTCTATTTTCCCTGGTTTGTCCTAAAAAATGCTTGCCACTCTTTTGCATAGTTTGTAATTAGCTTTTCTCTATCTGTAGTTAGGGTAGTATTCAGTAAGGATTGTTTGTGCCTCTTCTTGCTTCTTCTTCACATGTAGAGTGTCCAATTGGGTAACCAAATGGATTATGATGTATTCTTTCATGTTTGATGGCAGGCTACTTAGCTCCACTCTACAGACCCCATATGATGTCTTGCCGATGGAAGATGTTCTATCTCTTTTGACATTCTTTTTGAAAGACCTTGAGTAGTTCCTACATTCCTTGTAAATCTCCTCAAATGATTCTTGATAAATATCTCCTACCCCAATTATATTAAGTGCATCCATATAGTCCTCATTAATCCCCCTTAAGAATATTATCTTTAGGGACTCATCAGAGAGCCTATTTTGGCAGGACTTCTTAAGTAAAAACTGGAATCTCTCCATGTATTCTTCCAAATATTATCCTCTTTTTGAGACATCTTGAAAATGTCATCTCTTCTTCTATCAATTTCTCTATAGTAGTCCTCATACTTCTCCAGGAAGTTTTTCTTCATAGTATTCCAATCAATAACAACATCTCTTCCCAAACCCACAAACCATCTTAAAGTAGCATCCTTCAAGGTTTTTGGAAACAGTTTGAGCCTATACGAATTTGTTGTATAATCATAACTTCTACACAACACATAAAACTCAAAAAAGAAGGTATCTGAATCCTCATTAACCAAACCATTGAACACTAGAAATGTTGAAGGAGATATGTTCTTAAATTTATTTTCCCTCTCTTGGTTAGCAATGGGGAACTCAAAAGTTACATGTTTTGGTGGTCATCCACTACTGCATCAACCATAGTTTGGAAGGCCTCCTCTGTATTTTTCGTGGATGTTGGTGAAAGGGAAATTTCTTCTTTAGGAATAGCCTCGCTCTATTCACTATGATTGCCAATATCCTCTTTAGCTTCGTCTGTTGATGGGAGAAATCTTCCCAAAAAATATCACTACCTTTGCATACAAAAGTTATGAATTTTTTGTGTCGCCCACTCTTGCACAATGTTAGTAAAACATTATGGTATTGATGAATTAAAACCTGATTATCCTAATGTTGCAAAAAAAATCTAAACTAAGAAATTTTGAAATAACATAGGAGAATATTGAAAGTAGCACCATCCCTGACAAAGGAACCAAAAAAGTAAGGCCCAACTAATGCTCGGTAAAATTGGTGGTAAACACATAATTCAGAGGTTGTTCTTAACTGAATAGTTCACTAAACCCTTGTATCAACCAAGGCTAACATAAGCTTGTGATGATGCTAGCACTATATGTGCATCCAAAGATTCTATACTACCTATATCATCTAGTATAGGTGTTTACATGTATGGGAAAAATATAAAACTATGAAATAGGAAAAAGATTAATTCTAGAACTATTGCTATGAGTACTTACAACTAAAGACTATGACTAGTTAACTATTATAGTATGAACTCTATAACTGCTAAAATTGTTAATTGATTTTTAATGACTTGACCCACTATGGAGGTTGACATATTGAGACAAAAAAAAACATAAAGTACAAGACAAGATCTCATTCATGATTTCATTCTCATATAGGAAATAAAGAATCTAGTTAAGATGGATGCAATAAATAAAAGCATCTACTGTAACAACAAAAATTAATGGTGGAGAACAATTACCTTGAGTAGCCCTTTCTCAAGTTGTTGTATCCATGAAGTAAAATCAAATCTAAACTCCTCAAATTAATTGAAATAACTATAAACTAAAAAAAATCTCATTGCATATAACAAGATTTCACAATCTGACAACAATATTTAGAGATATCTTATTCATGAAAGCATAATTGGAAAATAAGTAATATCTATGTAATAAAAAATATCACTATCTGAACATAGCCACATGTGATATCTACTCCTCAACCATTGAGCCAACTATATAGGTTTGGGGAAGGTTTATTGAAACAACCTAACTCAAAATGTTTAGAAAAATAAATATAAATCACCACCCCATATGAAATAGAGAGTGACAAAGTTTGCATAACTAAAAAGATGGAGGACAATGATTAGGACTGGAACTCTATTTCAATGGCATAATACAAGCATGGATTGTAGAAACAATCACCTTCAGCTTTCCAATTAGAGAAAAATATTTCTCCCTCCAATGGTCTTATTAAATGATATGGTGATTCTCAATCATCCTCATTAATGAATGCCTCTATTTTTACAACTGTTGTGTTCTTATTCTAGAATCTCCCCTGCATCGCTATCTGAAATCCTTTGGCTGTGGGTTGCACTCCCTAGTTGCTATAGGCTACAATCTGCTTGCTCTGGCTTCTCGTCTACAAGGAGTTAGTTCATCCAACATATACGCAATACTAATAATCACAAATTAAATATAGATCTTGAAACATAAAGAAATAGGGTGTTCACCAAAATGAAACCAAATGATGAACTTCCAATTCTTCTATATTTCATTCAATATGTGTGCTATAATGTGTACATGAGTAATAGAAATTAAATCTAATCCAACTACCAGTCAAAAGGAAGATATGGAAAGGGTCAAGTGCTATGTACCTTTGACCAAAAGTTATTTTTTAAACCTCATTGCGGAATCATTTTCCCTATGGAAAATGGGGTCCTAGCTAGGGCTCTAGAAAATCAATTTATGGTTTTTGTTCCTCTCAGTTTGCACTCCCAGATTCTAGATGGGCACTATCAGAAAGCTAGAAATAAATCATGTAGCTTAATTTCCATGATCTGACAACTTTCTTTGCAACTTTGGCAACTTTGACAACTTTTGCAATTTTTCTCTCTAATGGATCTTCAACCTAAAACCTACAATCACACATCAAGGAAGAGAAAAATGTTGTTTTGTTAGGAAATAGGGGTTTTCCTTTGTCAAACCCCATTTAGGTAATTAAACCTTATGGTGAAATGAAACATGAAATGAATGATGAATGAACAACAATGTCACAACTCACCACACCTTATTTGAAACCTTGGATTGTAGATCTACAATCTAGCATGAAGTGGCCTCAATGAATGTAGATCTTGATATTGAACCTTGATTAGAAGAATGCCTTTGATATGCTTGATAAATCTTGAATTCTACATCAACACATTAGCCCAAACAACATGCATGATGCACTCCATATTTGACATGGCAATTGGTATCTTGATTTATGCAATAATCTTCAATAATCTGACCTTGAATGCCTTAGAAATGCTCTTAAATGCTTCTATAATTATTAGTTGAATGCTCTTATGATAACTTCAATTTTTCTAGAAAGTATTAGATGAAACATAGTGAAATAGCCTTGTGTTTATATGTGTCTTATCATTAAATCCCAAAATTCAAATCACAAACCGACATCAAATCATGGATTCAAAAACATTAAAATACCACCAAAAACATATTTCAAAGAGGGGCCTTAGGTCTAAGTGAGGACCCATTTTCCATGTGGCGAACGGGTCCTAGGTCACTCACCTAAGACACAATTTAGACAATGTGAAAGGTCATGTAAAAATAGGGTCCTAGGACCATGTGAGGACCCATTAGTCATGTGGTGAATGGGTCCTAGGTCACTAACCTAGGACACACACCTTCTAAAATTAAGTGTTGTGTAATTGAATTTATGAATGTCAGGTTTTATCCCTCAAAATTTTCATTTAATTAGGCTTGTATTTGAATTAAAGGGTTCAATTAAGGAAAATTAACCTCAATTAATTAATAAAGCACTAGATTAGTGTGAAAGTGTAAAGGTACACTTTACAACACCCTAAATAAGGCACCATTAAGTCCATTTAGTTAAAAAGGGCCCTAGAATTAATGTGAATGTGTAAAACACATTACAACACTAAATTAAGGCAACATTAAGCTCATTTTAATATTAATCATTCCCAAACTAAGTAAAAAGGGATACTTTTCTAGTTACTACATTTTCCCCCCACTTTAGTGATAGTATGACCCCATGCAAAACTCACACTAAAGTATAAATTCAAGACACTTATATATGTAACAATGATAAAGATACACAATCATACACCATCAAAGACCAAGAAGATCAAGCCTAGGTTGTCCAATGTGATGTGGAACACATCTAAGATATTATTTTGTGCTCACTCTGAGGTAGTAGAACTCTAAGTTGTCCACTAGGCGAGTCTTCCAATAAAGTGGCTTAGTGAGAAATTCATACCTATGTGTTGTCTCTCACTGTACATTGAGAAAGTCATGCCTATGTGTTGGCTCTCATTGTACTAACCATACCAAAGCTATCCTCTTGATAACTTCAATAAGGTGCCACAAAAAATACAAAAGGTGTGGAAAATGGGAGACTCATATTAGGTTACCATACCATATCAAAGCTATCCTTTTGACAACTTGAATAAGGCACCAAAATGCTAGTCAAGGCTCCATAGGAAAGCAAGGTGTGTTATGCTAGGTGGCCTTGGATTCAGGGTTCGAGCTTCATAAGGTTAGCAAGTTGTGTTATGCCAAACATTTGTGAACATTATATGTATGTTTTTATTCAAGGGGATCTTGCTTCATTCATGTAAGGTCTTCTTCTTAGGGAACACCATGCCTAATGTCTCCAAGAGAGGAAAAGTTTCACAACTTAGGGAATGTAGTGTGTTTTATCACCACTAAGAGGAAATACCACAATCTTGGAGGACATAAAACCCAATGACACCACCAAGAAAATGATGTATCACAAGAAAAAAAAGAAAATCACACCATGAAACATGAGAAATGTCAAAATATATCAACGATGTATGCCCCCACTTTAAAGTGGTTCCTAACACCATTGTTGTGAGAAATTTATTTAAAGTAGCCAATGTTCAATCCTAAGACATGAGAGCTTCCTCATAAAACCCTATGCCAAGTCATATGTTTTTGAAACAAAGCTACATCATGAAAAAGGAAGGAGGGGTTGCCCCTAGAAATACATAAGGGATCTATGGATTCAGGCTTAGTATATCTTTGCTACAATGTTGTCATAGAGCTCATAAACATCATAATTCCCCAAATACTCATAGAACTAGAAGAAAGACACATAGAGAGTGAAGACAAAGAAAAATACTTTCGGGTCAAAATGGAAGAGACCTAAATGTCTTGACACCATGCATCATCCCCAAAAGGAAAACACAAGACAAACGAAAGAGGTAAATGTTTACAACATATAGAAGAATGTAGATACATATAGAGGAATGCACAAAAAGAGAGATACATCAAATGAAATAGTACGAAGGATCACATTACACACATGCAACTACATAAAGAAACATGAAAAAGAAAATAATACAAAATACTAGTAAGGCACATGCGAGTCAACCTATAGCAGGTCGTCCGCATCCCAATCTTGATCAGTATATATGAAAGGCATACAACTAGCCAAAGGGACAACAAAAAGTGTTGAACTAGGGGAAGCACCAAGTTCAACACTCTTTTTATGAGGATTTTCATTTTAGCTCATAGAAGAGGAGAACAATGAATTCAACTCATTATGCACTTGTCCATCAATATTTGATATGTCAATGTCATCATCTAGATTAATCATAATAGGAGGTTGAATGATAATGTCTTTGGAAGGTTCTTGTTTACATTGTAGCAAGGGTATAGTGTCTTCATGAATTAATTTAGGTAATTTTGGATTTTTATTTTCTATGGGTATGTGCAGGATCATCATGGAAAAAACAGGTCCTTAAGTGGCAAAAAATTTAGAAAAATCAGAAAGTTAGACAACTTGATGTAAAAATTTGAATAAGTTATCTATATTATTTCAAAAATATGTAATAATATAATCTATAGAAAATTGAATGTAGTTTTGTAAACAAATATTTTATTTAACAAAAATAAATCTATTTGGTGAAAATTTGAAATTTCAATGCGTAGTACTTCAATTTCTGGAAAAAAAGTACGTGGTTTGTCTGACACACCATAACCACAATAAAATGATAATTTTTTTTATAAGATTTTAGATATAAGTAGAGGACTCATGTCCTGATGTGATGCATATTGTTGGTAATTTTTTTCCAAGTAAATAATTAATTATGATTTTTTTATTACAACTTTTCAAAAATATAAAAACTCGTATGTCTGACCACCTTAACTTGGTCAAAACTTGATGAAATTCAATTTTTCTTTTTTTAATCTTATATTATATGAAGCATAGAATGTGATGCATGTTTCAGATTCAAAAAATGTGATACTGTTTGAAAGCTATAAATTTTTTTCAATCAACCTATTAATCAAGACTTTAGTCGTAATTCAAAGAGAAAATGAATAATAATTATTTATTAAATTCAAAGTAAAGCATAATTTATATTGGTGGAAAGATGAGAATCTCCTTTAAAAACCCTTTTTGTTTCATCAATTTTGGGTAAAAAAATAGTTTTCAGCCACATACCTTACACATACCCATCATATCACCACTTTTTGGCCCATTATGATCCTGCATATACCCCTATGTTTCTCTTTTCTTCTTTAGCTTGTAACATACAAGAAACAACATGACGTCTATGCCTATTCTATCAAGCATTTTAGTTTTGTTTCAATCTGTTGTCAATTTGGGTTTGTGTAGGAGTGGGTTTATCAACCATAGGCTTCTTTTCTTTCCTTAGGGGAGGAAAAAAAGGAACCATAAAAGATTATTCAACCACTTTCTCTTTAGCTTTGTAAACTTGTTTGAATTTAGGATGCACAATGGGATTTCTTTGGTTATCTCATGGTCTCTTATAGGAAATGGTAGGAGGATTTTTCATAGGTTGCTCTTAGATATTTGGAAGAGGTTTTGGCTCAATCATGGTTTTGTCAAGGATAGGTGGCTCAATCATAGGTTGAGGCATGTTTCTAAGGGATAATTTTGCTATTTTCTTTGCCTTAAAATTTTGATATGCTTTTAAAAATTATTCCTCACAAGGTTTAATAGGTTCAATAGGCTTGGGCCAAAATAAATCTAATGAAAAGTTCCCTCGAGAAGAGATAGGATTAAAGCCACTATGGTGCACAATAAATATTTCATTACGAAAGGGAAGCTTTAAACATTTATGCACAATCGATGAGACATCATTCATGGAGCGAATCCATGGGTAGCCTAACTTCACATGAAATTGGTTCGACGATGGGGTGATGGTGAATGAGACATTTAATATTTCTGATCCAACTTTTAAAGGGAGACTTATCAAGCCCATCGTAGGACAAGCAAAACCATTATGTGTTTCAATCCATGATTTTGGTTTGTCATATGTATCTTGATAGAGTTCATGCACAAATATAAATTCTTCAGTGATCACATTCTCTACACAGACGAGATCAATTAATATCCCATTCTAGTAGGCTTGTCATCGATTCTTACAGCTATGTAAAGAGGACCATTAGGTGCATGCTTGAGTATGTCCTTTTGTGAGAAAGCAATATCAAGAGGCATTTTGGTTGAGCCCTTACGAGGTTTGGATTCAATAAAGTTGATCGAGGAATGTATGTTATTATTCTTTTGTTTGTTTAAGTTCTCATGAAGGAAGAAGTTGAGGCTATTGACAATTTGCATTCGCTTTGCAGTTTTAAGCATTTTCCTTAGATTTTGTAAAGTAGGAATCATACTAATGTCCATGCTTTTAGTAAGCACAAGGTCTTGTAACTTTTCTAGGCCTTCATCTAGTATTTTTATGTCTTCTTGTGAGATATGAACAACATCATGCACATTGGTTGTAGGAAGTGAAGTCATCGATTCAATAAGGTATGCATATTATGATCCATAGGGAGTTGAATATCAACACTATTAGAAAGAGAGTAAGAAAACACAAGATCCATGGAGAATGGTGTATCATGGGATGACATGAGCCTCAAACTACATCTCACAATAGTATTGCTAATAGGACACCAAGTTGTAAAGCTCATACAAGTTTCATAAGCTTAGTGTACAAACCTAAAATGGAAAGAGGGTAAAGTGTAATGCAGTGACATAGAATGCAATGTGTAAATGCAATTTTAAAATTCTAAACAAGGTAATTTTCTAATTACACTATGTAAAAATCTAAAAATGAAGTCTTGTAAATGCAATTTTGAAATCACACAATGCACTAAATGTGCCAAATTAAGCTAGATATAATGAAATTGATAAAACAAAAAACTCTACAAACAATAACATAATTTTGAAAGCAACAAACATAAGCACAAAAATGAATATTTTAATGCCTAGAAATGTAGATTATGATATGATCAGAGACTCATTCTCCCTAGGACGAATAGGTCCTAGATGAGGTTTTTGAAATTGTTTTTTACATATTTTTAAGTGTTTTCTAGTGGTTTTCAGATTTAGGTTTGTTACAACAAGTTTCAGTTTCATTTTTCTATAGATTCAATGTGAAATGCAATTGCAAGGTGTGACAAAATGATAACGTAGAAGACCTATTTTGATATGCAATTTTGTTTTGATTTTAAAATGAAAGTTTATATGATGTATATGATTTGAAAGATGACTATTTTTTTTGTATTTTTTTAGATAAATAAAGAATGCAAACAATGCAATCCTAAAAACTCTTAATGTGATGCAAATTTGAATGCAAATTAGACACCCTAAATGAGAACTAATTCAATGCAAATGAGTGAAAATGAATGTAAGATATAAATCTAGGATGAAAAGGACTCAAAAATTAAAAAAATACAATGCCCAAAAGGTCGGGTTCACCATAAGGAAACATAGAGAAATAGGGTGTTCACCAAAATAAAACCAAATGATGAACTTCCTATTCTTCTATATTTCATTCAATATGTGTTCTATAATGTGTAAATGAGTAAAAAAAATTAAATGTAACCCAACTACCAGTCAAAAGGTAGATCTGGAAAGGGTCAAATGTTGTGCACCTTTCACCAAAAGTGATTTTTAAAACTTCATTGAGGACTCATTTTCCCTATGGCGAATGCATTCTAGCTAGGGCTTTGGAAAATCAATTTCTTAGTTCTGTTCCTCTCATTCTATACTCCTAGATTCTAGTCGAGCACTATTGGAAAGCTAGAAATAAATCTTGTAGCTCATTTTTTGTGATTTGACAACTTTCTTTGCAACTTTTACAACTTTTACAATTTTTCTCTCCAATGGATCTTCAACCTAAAACTTGTAATCACACATGAAGGGAGAGAAAAATGTTGTTTTATTAGGGAATAGGGGTTTTCCTTGGTCAAACCCTATTTTGGTAATTAATCATTATGATGAAATGAAACATGAAAATAATGATGAATGAAGAACAATGTCACAAATCGCCACACCTTATTTGAAACCTTGGATTGTAGATCTACAATCTATTATGAAGTGGCCTCAATGAATGTACATCTTGATTTTGAACCTTGATTAGAACAATGCCTTTGATATGATTGATAAATCTTGAATGCTACATCAACACATTAGCCCAAACAACATGCATGATGCACTCCATCTTTGACATGAAAATTAGAATCTTGATTGATGCAATAATCTTCATTAATCTACCCTTGAATTCCTTAGAAATGCTCTTGAATGATTTTATAATGCTGACTTGATTGCTCTTATTATAACTTCAATTTTTCTAGAACTTGTCTTAGGATGAAACATAGTGAAATAGCCTTGTATTTATACTTATCTTATCCTTCTATCTTGAAATTCAAATATCATAAGATGACATCAGATCATGAATTTGAAATCATTAAAATACCACCAAAAACATATTTCAAAGAGGGGTCCTAGGTCTAAGTGAGGACCCATTCTTAAGACACACTTCAGACAATGTGAAAGGTCATGTAAAAATAGGGTCCAAGGACAAAGTGAGGATTCATTCGCCATGTGGCAAATGGGTCCTAGGTCACTAACCTAGGACACACAACTTCTAAAATTAAGTTTTGTGTAATGGCATTTATCAATGTCAGGTTTTATCCCTCATAATTTGTATTTAATTAGGCCTAGATTTGAATTGAAGAGGCCAATTAAGGAAAATTAATCTCATTTAATTAATAAAGCCCTATATTAATGTGAAAGTGTAATAGTATACTTTATAACACCCTAAATAAGGCACCATTAAGTCCATTTAGTTAAAAAGGGACCTAGAATTAATGTGAATGTGTAAAACATGTTACAATACTAAATCAAGGCAAAATTAAGCTCATTTTAATATTAATTATTCCCAAACAAAGGAAAAAGGGATACTTTTCCCGTTACTATAGATCCATATTAAATTTCATATATATTCACATAATTAATCATGCAATTAACAACATATTATGATCATATTCACATACATCAAGACCAAGTTCAAGTTGCATGAAATATATAAAAAGGTGGATAATTTTTAGGAATGTATATGAAATGAGTATTTGAAAATGCCTAAAAGTATGAAGTAAACAAAAAAAATCTAGTTAATACTTGGTATCATCAATTGTAAGATGTAGAAACTTGGGAATGGTGATTGTTTAATGCAAATTTGAAACCAAACAATGCACTTTCTTTCACCTCTATAACCTGGAATACAAATTCCTTTAAACATGCAATTACTAATTCCAAAATAGAGATCTACAAGTACCTACAGACTGAGAAGATAGAGACAAAAAACTATGAAAAATTTTGTTGATGCACCTGTACAAGGACAAAGTCACTCAAGGGTGTCTAAGTCCTAGATAGGGGGTTTGAAAATTAAAAAAATTTGAATTCTTAAGATGTTGTTTAAGGTTTCTGTATGTAATTGCAAATAGGTCTAATAGTGACAGTTTTTAAAAAATTTCTCAATGTGATTCAAATGCAAATGTATGAAAATGTGTGAACAAAAATAAAAAAATTATGAATACAATTTTGAATAAAAATCTGATCTAAATGATTGAAACACACCCTAATGCAAGATATGATATGATATGAGGTGCATTTTTTTGGATTTTTATGAGTTTTATGATGCAAATATGAAACCCTAAGTGAGAAATGCAAGAAAAAATGATGCAAAACCTAGATCTATGGTTTTTAAGAAAACCAATTTCAGTTGGTTTATGATGTTAAGATGCCAGGTTCACCAAAATGAAACAAAAGAAAAAGGGAGGACCCTAAGTTCCTAGGACTAGGATTTTGGGGTACCTTTCTCTAGGTTTCATCAAAGAGGTGGATCAACAAGGTGAATATATTGACTATCAACCATGAAGGTGAGCCAATAAATTTTTTGGAATGATTAACCTAATTAAGATTTATGACCTAATATGATAAATGCAATATTTTGGAAGCACATAGACTAAAATAGTAAACTGTAGATAGATCTGAGAAGTGTTGGAGATTGTGCACCTATCATAAAAAGTTTGATCTAGCATGCAAAGGACTTAGACACCTAGGGCCATATCCAGGTCCCTGATAGGGGGTCCTAAAATTGATTTTATAATTCTCTGATGCTAGAATTGAGCTTTTGTTTCCTAGTTGTAGAGCTATTAGAATGCTAATAGATAAATATGTAGTTGGATTTTTGTAGCTTGACAACTTTTAGGGCATTGAATGCAACAATGGAATTTAACTTGTCTTCAATCTCCCTTCAATCCTCTTCAAACCTATAATCTGCACATTGAAATAGAGAGAAAATGTTGGGCTATTTAGGGGCATGCCTTAGTCAAATCCCATGTAAGTGTTTCCACTTCCACAATGGCAATGTCAAATGATAGAAATGATAATTGGAAGGAAGGAATGATCGAATCACAAAGTGTTGCAACTCACCACTCTTCAATGGCTTCCTTGAAGAACTAAATTCATACACATCACTTCAAGGATTTGGATCTTGATTTACTTGAATGTTTGAATGCTTTGGAGACCTACAACAAGGGTTAGCCTTCACAAAAGGGTATGTGTAGGATCATGATGGGCCAAAAAGTGGCGATATGATGGGTATTTGTAGGGTATGTGGTTGATGACTTTTTTTTTACCCAAAATTAATGAAACTAAAAGGGTTTTAAAGGAGATTCTCAGCTTTCCACCAATATAATTTATGCTTTACTTTGAATTTAATAAATAATTATTAATCATTTTCTATTTGAATTATGACTAAAGTCCCATTGATAGGCTGATTGAAAAACATCTACAACTTTCAAACGGTCTCACATTTTTTGAATCCAAAACATGCATCACATTTTATACTTCGTATACTAGATAATTAAAAAAAAATTGAATTTCATGAAATTTTGACCAAGTTAAGGTGGTTAAACGTACGATTTTTTATATTTTTTAAAATTTGTAATAAAAAAATCATAATTAATTATTTACTTGGAAATAAATTACGAAAAAATATGCATCACATCGGGAAATGATTCCTCTACTTATATATAAAATCTTATAAAATAATATTATCATTTTATTGTGGTTAGGGTGGTCAGACAGACACCTACTTCTTATTTTTTCCCTAAAATTTAAGTACTATTGCATTGAAATTTCAAATTTTCACCAAATAGATTTTGTTTAAAAAAAAATAAACCTAGTAGTTTAGAAACTATATTCAATTTGCTACAAATTCTATTCTTACATATTTTTGAAATAATATAGATAGCATATTCAAATTTTTACGTCAAGATGCCTAACTCTGATTTTTCTGAATTTTTTGCCACTTAAGGGCTTGTTTTTTCCATGATGATCATGCACATACCCAAAACATGAACACACATATAATTTGACATGATTTTGGATCTTTAATTACTATAATAAAGATCTAAAATGTTGCTCTTTACTTGCTCTTGACAATAGTATTTTCTCAAAAATGCTTGTCCTAGTTTTTAGATTCCAAATGATGAAATAATTAGGTATTTATTTGTAATTGTTCTAATTTCCCAAAAATTAGATCCCAAAAGCTAACACTCCAAATTTGAAATTTGAATGTTAAAATTCCACCAACAACATATTAAAAACTAGCCCCTAGAAAGATATGGGGACCCATACACCCATGGGTGTATGGGTCCTAACCCTATCTTCTAGGAATTTTAGTGTCGGGACCAAAACATTAATTTCCTGCATTTACTCAATGCTTTTAATTCTTCAAAAAACAATAAAAATAGGCCTTGGAATGCATAATTTAGGAAATTAGGGGCTTAATTAGGTCCAATAAACTAAGGGAGACAAAACATAATATGAAATTGTTAAGGGTGACAAATTTCAACACTACATGTTATTTTTCTTATATACATTTTCTTTTATTTCTATTGTATGCTCCAACACAATTCATATATTTATTTAACTACTCATCATTTAGTTAGTTTATAGATAGCTCTATGTATGAATCCGAAACTTATCACAATTTATACTATGATCTTCACATCATTCTATTCATTGGATTCCACACCAACTTAGGAAATTAATATTTAATGGTTTCTCTATACCAATTTGTTAGTTTCCACACCAATTCAAGGAAGTAATCTCCTAGTGTTTCTCTATACCCATTGTTGGTTCCCACACCAATTTAAGAAGATGATGTCCAAATGTTTCTCTATGCCACTTTTTTGGTTCCTCTACCAATTGATATTAAAAAAAAATTATTTCTTCCACATGATTATATTGGTTGGTTAACACATTAATTCAAAGAATTGGTGTTATATCAAGCCTTATTTAAATTGATGCTTCTTGTTGAGTTCTAGTTCTAATACGTAAGCACATCACACCATTGCAATTATGGAAGCAACAAGCGAAAAAATGAAGAATCCCCAAGTTGAAGCGACACATTTAGAATTCTTAAACAAGAACCAATACTTTCTTGAAGTGATTCAACATCTTGAAATAAAGAGTCTATAATAGCATGATGTGCCCCAACCAAAGGAGAAACCCATCTTCCTTACCATGGAGAAGCTAGTAGAACTCATCATACTAAGTACTCATGTAGCTGATCTTCGCCTTAATGATTTAATTCAAATTGAGGAGAGAAATAACCAACTTACAATTTTTTTTAATGAGAGTAAATTTCAAGGAAGAGGAACTAAATTGAATATTTTCCATCAAGTTCATTTGGTAACACACCAAAGGAATTACATCCAATCTACTAAAGAAAATGGTTTATAATGGTCAAGCTTTTGACAAAGATGATGAAGAAATTAAAAATTATTTCCATGTAGCTATGGAACTATAGGACATTGGTTTGGGATACACTATCCACACCATGGTTTTGTGAGGTTTTTATCACCTCTCCTCATGTAAATACCATAAATTCTTTCACATCATAATTTTCTCCACAACATTCACATTTTTTACATCACATGCTTAAAATTATAACTCAAAGGCTCTTCAATTATGTTGAATGAATAACATGAGGATACCAATAATACTCCACATGACAACCAACTTGAGGTCAAGAAAAATCCTCTTAGTAACCCTCTATTTGTAATTCCCAAAATTTAACAATAGAAAAAGTTACAAAACATAGCCAATTCCTTTCTAATGTAAAAGCACTAAATATGGTAATTCATTGCACATTTATATGTGTGATTTCCATGTGTTAAATGTCACATAAATCCAAATACATGCCAAAGATACACATTGTAAGCATGAGGAAATGGAAGGAATAAAAATAGGGAAATAGCTATTCTCCATACAGAAACACACAAAACGATATGTCTAAGACATATAACATGCATATGGACATGCATAACATCATATAAGGGATCCACCAAGGCAAGGAGCGAAAGGGATGATAAAAATTGCAACATCGTTAATTAGTTTTGCCACCAAATTTTTCTTTCTTTTGTTCAACCATAAAGTTATCGACAATCCAAGTTAATCTATTATTAATCGATTATATTATATTATAATAAATATACATTATATTAGAACTTGCATCTAGGTACAAGGATTATGTCAATAAAAACTATATGTATGCTAATAGTTTAGAGAGTACATTTTTGTGCATGGATGTGTATGGATGCCATGCATTGCAAATTCTAGTTTCATGTGGCTAGAATAAACAATTACTAATAAGTGCTAAATAGAATGAAATAAACTTAGACAAATCTAGTTTTTTTCCTTAAAAAAAATTACTCATTATTTAATTTTGAAATATTTGCATGCAAATTTAAAACACAAAGCAATGAAAATGAAAAAAGAAAGTTTTCAATAAAATTGGCAAAAAATACTGGAAATGGAAATAGAATGTTCCCATCCAATTGGAAAATCAATATTTATTTGGCTTTTATGTGATAAGTGAGATTTTGCATTAAACAACTGATTTACCATTAAATGACAACAAAAACTTTTTTCGATGACTCAACAATGGTTTGTAGACACGAGACTCATTTAGGCTCAAACCTCACACTATATGTAGCCTATTGACTAATTATTCTATTCTATTATTTTATATTTATTATTATACTTATTATTATTATTATAAATTTTTATAATGTAATTAAATTTGCATTATTATTTTATAATTATTATATTATATTATATTGTATTTTTATATATTTATTATTACATAAATAAAGATCTATATTATAATATTATAATATTATATTATTCTAGTATATTATTCTATTATATTATTATAGTATTATTATGATATTAAATTATTATGTTATTATATATTTATTATTATTATTTATTTTTATAACTTAATTAAATTTGTATTATTATTTTATAATTAATATATTATTATATAAGGCATTGTTGTTCTTGCCACCAAGGTTCAAACCCCGTTGGGGTGGTACTGCTGAATGGTTGTATTCCAGTTCATAGCTCCCGTCAAAAGCATTTACCCCTTGAATAAAAAAATAAAAAAATATTATTATATAAATATTATATTACTATATTATAATTATATTATTATATTATAATAATATTGTTACATTATAATAATATATTATTCTATTATATTATTCTATTTATTATTATACTTATTATTGTTTTTTATAATGTAATTAAATATGTATTATTATTTTATAATTATTAAATTAAATTAAATAAATTTAATTATATATATATATATATATCACTTATTGGGGTCACACCCATCTATTAAACGTCTAAAATATTAGATATGTTCTTTCCTTTACATCTGTATGCGCCATCTGCATTATGGCTCTTTAACACCAAAATGAACCAAGGCTACAAAATTGGTTCAAATCATCTACATTGCATTCATATGGTTGCTTACTACCATATCTATGCTTAGATTCTATTGCATTATACACAATATTTAATACTATAATAAAAAAGTGTGTAAACAGGCACTAGTCACCCGCCATCCTGCAACTCCCTCCTCTTGCTCGTTGTCCCCCAGTGCGAACACCCAGTTAGCCTCCCCTATTGCAACCTCTTCCACATAGCTGGGCTTAAGTGTCACACACTAAGCTCTGACTTTTTAGGGGAGTCAAAATAAAAAATTCCATTTTCGTTTTCCGTTCAGCACATCACTGTCACGGCTGGGCTTCGTATGGTACCTCCATTAAACACAGATTAATTAGTTCTCCCATATTTTCTCAACGCAGCTCCTTTATTCACATTTAATGGATGATGACGTGGGAAATTTCAAGATTTGTTCTCATGAAATCGAAGTTGTTTCTTTTATTTGTTACTAAGCACGAATTATCTATAGATTTATTTTAGATTTATGTTAAAAGATTATTTGTTGTATTTTAAAATAAATTATTTATATAAAAATGTCTAATAATTAAATAATATAATGAATTATATAAATTAAATTTAATGGCTTTGAAAAGGATTGGACTCGGCAAATTGGGGTTCCTCCGTAGTGCGCCTGAACAAGGGTTCCCCGAGTGCGGGCAGAGGAGGCCTAGTCCTCCTCTGCGTTGGGTGTTGTTGGCAGCATCCTTGACGTGGTGTGGAAGGGAGGTTTTCTGGCTCATTTCTTGCGAAGCCTGGCTGGCGTTTAAGGCCTTTGATGGATGGGGTGCCGGACCCCCCGGATGGCGGTGGTGGTGTTTCAAACGGGGCTTCGGGTGGGTAGGCGAAGTTATTTTGAGACGTTGTAGCCGAAGAAAGTGTTGTGTTTCCTGAAGGGGCCAATTTTGTGGTGGAGACAAGTGATAGGCTCAGGAATGGAGAGGGCGAAAGAGGTAAGTGTTCCTTTGAGGCCCCTAAAATTGACATTATTTCTCCAAATTCCATTTTGTGTCAATTTTTGGGTGAGCAAGATTTAAAAATCAGAAACGTAGGGACTTTCTTGGCTGCCGTAGACACCAGTAGGGTTCCGGCGAGGAATTATATGGATGCTTGGCTAAATGATGTTTGGGGGAAAAAGTTAGGGTTACATTTCTCATACTGTAGAATGATTGAAAAAGGGATATTTGTAATTTTCTTCAAAAATCACGAAATGCAAACATGGGTGCTTAATAAATAGTTCTGGAGTGTTGGAAAAAATATTTTTAGGGCACTGGCTTGGTCACCAGATGCCAATAATGATGAAATTTTGGCTCTTTCGAGCCCTAGATGGTTAGTTATTAAAAACTTGCCTCCTAGAATCTGGAATTTCCTCCCTCTCCTGATCAAGCCATATGGTAAAGTTCTCAGGTTTGATAACACAAAATCAGCCCTTCCTCACACTGACGCGAGGGCCTTAGTCTCCATCCTTCCGAGTGTTGATCTACCCAACTTATTGTTGCTTAAACTAGATATTGGGGACACAGAGTGTCCACTAGAAGTGTTAGGCAGCCTGAATGCTTGCTACTTATGTCGTAGGGAAGGGCATGTAAGGAGGAACTACCTGTTAATCTCAAAAAACCACACTGGTAAGAAGTCAAATTTTGGAAACAAAGATAGACCTGCAGGCTTCAAGGATGTAAATCCAAGTATTCATGCTAATATGAGCACCCCTGTTGAAACCCGAAAGGGTGGAGACAAGGAAGACGAAACCCTCGAAAAAGGTGTGTGTGATGGTAACAAACCTATGGACATACCAGAGCAGATTCCCGTACCCAATAATGGAAATAAAAAGCACACTATACCAAATCTAGAAGAAAACATTGAAACCTACGAATCCTTGTTGGGAGAAGTAATGACTGACTTCTCAGGTGGAAGTTTTGAGCCCCAAGAAAATAGTGAGGATGGTAGTATGGATACGGACTCACTTAGTGACTCTAATAGAGAAGATGAAATATAACCAAGAAATGGTGGTCCTCTTGCTCCACTTGATTTCTCACCAGCTGAGGCCCTAGCCACAACACAGTCAGAACCCTCTGTTACCGTTCCCCAGGAAACATCCAACAATGTGAGGGTGAAGAAAAATTCCCAACAATTGGTGTTGGAAAGACTAAAAAATGGATGCAAGATTAGGGGGATGAAAGGGCCTGGAGAGCCAGAGGAGCAGACCTTTCTCCTCAAAAATTTAAGATTGCATAAAGTGGAAAATAACAAAGAAGTTGCTCCTACTAATAAGGATAAGCCTGCCAACATTAAAGAGATCATAACGGCCTTTGAGGCCAGCACTCAACCCTCCTGTATTAGAGTGTTGGTGGGTGGCAGAGGTCAGGATGGCAGAGAAATAGACCCAACTATCTCAAGTTCAAATAGTAAGATGGTGAGTGTTTTGGGAACCTCTAATGGCTGCCAGACTATTCATGACAACATTGAGCCTTAGATAGTCCTTGTTACTTCAGACTGTGAAAAGGATCTAGCTCTTAAGGGAGCCTTGGAGGGGGAAAACATCTCCAAACTTGAGCAGATGCATAGGCCAAGGGGGAGGCTGAGGAAAGAAAAGGACAAGATAATCCCCGCAGGCAATGGGAGCTTGAAGGTCCTCCCTCATACAAAAAGGAAAAAGAGAAGCATGGTTATCCAAAGTCCAATAGCTAAAAAGATGGAAGTTGAACCTAAAGTGCCAAAATGCTTTGAAACCTTCAAAGCAGACAAAGAGACTCCCAACCCTCTAAACAATAATGAATCTTAATTGCATTTCGTGGAATATCAGGGGGCTGGAAACCCCTGACAGGAAACAGGTTGTTAGAAGATTCTTAAACCAATGCAAGGACAAAAATGTTGTGCTGCTGCAGGAAATCAAATATGTTGGGTTTACCCTCGAAACCAACCTTAATTTTGTTTGGAGGGGGGCCACTCACTTCTCTACTCATCATGAAAAGGGAAGGGGAGGAGCTACCATCATGATCTCCAGTGAATGGAGTTAGTTTGTCTCTGGGTCCGGAACTTCCCCTTGCAACAGGGCAGTCTGGATCACCATGAAAAAGGATGACCACTCATTTGGGATATGTTTGATTTATGCCCCAAATGAACATGGGGAAAGAATCAAGTTGTGGAAATGGCTTGGTGAACTCAGTGATGTGCCATGGATCTTGGGTGGAGACTTCAACATGATTGAAAACAAAGAGGATAAGCATGGGGGTCTAGAGATAGACTGGAAGGGTAATGAAAAATTCTTTTGGCTGAAAACAAAGTCCAAAATGAATTTGATTGACCCCATTGAAGGTGGGAAAAAGGACTGCCCCAGCATTTGGTACACATGGTGTAACACCCAAAAGGGGAGTAAAAGAATCTACTGTAGGTCAAGGACAGGTTCTACTTTAATAAAGATCACTACACCCCTGATCTGTTGAGGGATGGCTGCAAAGTAGAAGTCCACCCATATATGCTCTCAGACCATCACCCAATAAGAATAAGGCTTCTCCTAAAAGTGGGGCAGAAGTGCAACAAGAAAAAAGGGAGCTTCCTCCTTAACACGAGGCTGCTCCATGATAATGACTATGTGGCTGCAATTAAATCTATCAGAAACATTAACCTGTGGATGTACAAGGGGTTGGGGGCCATCGAGAGATGGGAACTGAATACAAAAGGTTGGAAATCCTTGTTCCAACTGATAGGAAAGAAAAAAGCCCTTGATGGGAGGAGGAAGGAGGGACTGCTCCAAGAGAAGCTCCTTCAAGTTGAATCTGATCTTCAGAATGAACCAGAAAATAAAGTCATTGGGGAACAATATAGGAATGTCAAGGATTCCTTGAGAAGGATGCAAAACTCAAAAATTCAAGGGCTCAAGATAAGAGCCAAATTAAACTGGCTGGAAAGTGGTGACAGAGGCTCAAAATTTTTCTTCAGGATGATAAAGGAAAATCATATCAAAGAACACATAGAGCAGATTCAACATGAAGGGAACCTCATCTTAGATTAGGAGGACATTAAAGGCCTCTTTTTCAGACTCTATAAAGATCTGTTTGCATCAGAAAGTAAGGGGGAGGGCTACTCGAATGCAAGCCAGGCAATCAAGGATATCATTCCAAAGAAAATTGATGGGAAAGAGGCAACTGCTCTAAGCCAAGATATTTCCAAGGGTGAGATCAAAAGTGCAATCCAGTCCCTTCAAAATGACAAGACTCTAGGTGTTGACAGTCTTCCTGCTAAGTTCTACAAAGCCTTTGAGGACTGGATAGTGGATGACTTGTTTCTGGTATACAAGGAGGCATTGGAAAGAGGTTCACTTGGCAGAAATATAAACAAAGGCATTATAAAATTGTTGCCCAAAGAAGGTGACAAAACTCAAACCAAGAACTGGAGGCCAATAAGCTTGCTGAATGTGTCGTACAAAATCCTTGCCAAAGTTTTAGCAAGAAAATTGGTTAACATTCTGCCAAGGTTTGTAAACAACACACAAACCGGTTTCATTAAGGGCAGATATATTGTTGAAAATTTAATTACAAGCTGGGAAGTGATGGAGTGGGCTAGGGTAGCAAACCAGGAAGCAGCAATGGTATTACTTGACTTTGAGAAAGCTTATGACAGGGTTGAATGGGAATTTATCAATATGATGCTGGAAGCCTTTGGTTTCCCGATCTCCTTTTGTAACATGGTGGCCACTTTGTTCAAAGATGCAGTTGCACAGGTGGACGTGAATGGCTCCCTCACTGAGGAATTTATTCTTGAAAGGTCAATCAGGCAGGGGTGCCCCTTGGCCCCAGCCCTGTTTGTGATTGCCTCAGATGCATTGCATTATATGCTCAGGGCCAAAAGTGGCTCAGCCAAGGTTGTTGGTATAACTCTCCCCAATCAAACTGAGCTTATAAACATCCAGTTTGTTGACAACACCGCTCTCTTTCCCCTGCTAAATGAAGCTAATATTTTCAACTTGATGGTGAAGTTGGATCTATTTTGTGTTGCTTCTGGTGCCAAGATTTCTCTTTCTAAGTCCATCATGTTGGGGTGGAAAGAAAATCCTCCAGACTGGCTTGCTAGGTTTGGTATATAGTGGGGTGGCCCTCTTAAGCAAGTCAAGTATTTGGGCATCCCCTTTGCGGTTAGCCCCAACTTGAAGGAAATGTGGTACTGGATTCAAAGAAAGATTGATGCAAAATTGAGTAGATGGAATAGGCAATACCTTTCCTTGGCAGGGAGAATTCAGATTTGTCAAAAAATCCTTTCTTCATACAACCTTTATTTTGCTTCTGTTGGGTTGTTCAACAATTATCAGGTGGATGAAATTTATAAGAAAATAAGGGGCTTCCTTTGGTCGGATGGGAAGGGCAAGAGGAAGAAGCATGTGGTAAAATGGGATTGGTGTTGCTTGAGTAAAGCAGAAGGCGGATTGGGACTAAAAGACCTGAAAGTGCAAGGGATTGCACTTGCTATAAAATGGATCTTCAAAGCCCTTGATGGCGATGAGCCATGGAAAATACTAATCAGGAACAACATTCAAAGGGTTGTTCCTAAGCATGCAAAGGTTTGGAAAGACCTCCCCCTGAGTGATATCCTCAGCAGTCAACACCTTATGGTTCCTGAGGGCTTGTTGGTCTTCAAAAGCATTTGGAAAGCTTGGGAGTACGCCAAGGCACATATTACCAATGCCAAGTTTTTTACAAGCAATACCCTGTTCTCACATAGATCAATCTGGTGGAACCTCATGCATAAGGGAAAACCTCTAGCTCTCTTGCAGGGATGTTCGGCTAAAGGTTGGGCGGGCAAAGGAATAAGGAACTTCTCCCATATATTTGATAAGGGGCAATTAAAAGAATGGTCCCAGTTAGGTGTTGAGTTCGGGCTCCCTGAAACACAACGAAGAACATATTCTATCATCAAGGAGGCATGCAGTGAATTTTCCTCCCCAATAAACTATGTATACAATGAAGTGCAATACAAAGATTTTTAGTGTCTAGGTATTTATTTTGTAAAATCTGTGCCCATCTAAGTTGGTGGTTTTTAGTGTACATGTTCCAAACCAGCTTCCCACCTAGAGCCATGTTCATCCATTTTAGATTTCCCAGTCCCGCTCCACCTGCTTCCTTAGGATAACATATTTTATCCAATGGTAACTTTTTTTGATCTGCAATTTCACTCCAAAAGAAGGTTCTCATGAGTTGTTCAATCTTCATTCCCACCTTATTTGGAAGTTTCAAGCAATACATTTAAGTATATTGGGATAATTGCTAATACTTATTTTAACATTAATATCCTTCCAACTAAATTCAACCATCAACCTTTTCATATACTTGCTTGACTCAAGAATTTCTATATTAATGGATTCCAAAGTTAATTTTTGTTAATACCGGTGAATAGTGGGATCCCCAAATTTTTTCCCGAAAGCCTTGACATCTGAGATATTTCTCTCTGTCTTCTAGGAGGTATTGAAAAAATAAATGTCTATTTTTTCTAGTTTATTTTTTGACCTAAAGCCTCATAAAACTTCCCCAAAGTCTTTTTTATCACCATTGCCTCCCTTTGAATGGCTACTCCAAAAATAACTATGTCATTTATGAATTTTTGGTGGATAACTGGGCAATATTTGGTGCTACTTTGACACCTTTCCATCAGCCTTGATTAATTATTTCCTTAATTTTTCTACACAAAGCTTCAACCATAATAATGAACAAGAAAGGGGATAGAGGATCCCCCTGCTGAATCCCACTTGATGCTAGGAAGAAACTGTAGGGAGTTCCATTCCCAAAAAATAAGAATTTTGGATTTGAAATCCAATCATTGACCCATTTAATATATTTTTGATCAAAACCAAACCTTGCAATAATCTCAAAGAGGAGTTGCATGTTTACCTAATCTCATGCTTTCTAGATATCTAGCTTAATTATCATTCTTTCCACCTTTGCACTTTTGATTGTATGAATTGCTTCATATGCCTCTATGATGCCTTCCATTATTGATCGCCTTAGAGTAAAGCCACTATGTTCTTCTGATATTATAGATTTTAGAACTTATTTTAATTTTTTCACTATCACCTTTGTTATTATTTTGTAGACTATGTTACATAGTGATATTGGTTGAAAATCTTCTATTTTTTAAGTCTTTTATTTCTTTGGGATCAAGGCAATAAACATGTGTTGTTCAAATCTTGTAGCATAATGCCTTTCTTCTTGGATTCCTCCACCACCACCATAATATTGTTCCCCACAATATCCCAAAAGGATCAAAAGAAGCTTATAGGGAAATTATTCAGCCTAAGAGCCTTATCCCTTCCTAATTGGAATGTTACTTTTGACTTCCTCTTTTGAAACTTGGGTGTTCAAAATATAATTTTTGTGACTCAGGGACTAATTTTGGGATACATTTTAGAACTTCTATTGTCCCTTCATCATCATTGAAATTCTTGTTCAAAAAATTTGTTTAAAAATACCACCGGCTCCCTACTAATCTCCTCCTCTATCTTCAGCTTACCCCTGTCCCTACTAGCTATATCTGTGATCTTATTCTTGGTTCTATTTTCTTTGGTGATATTGTGAAATAATTTGGTGCTTTGATCTCCTTCTAGTAGCCACGTTTCTCTTTATTTAATTCCAATTCTCTAGCCAAAACTTTGGAGTATTCTTTCATTATTCCTAATTCCCTCACATAATCTTCACTACTTATTCCTCACTCTATCACTTTCTCATTTATCTTCTCCTGTTCTTCCTCCAGTCTTGCTTTCTCTTCCAGAGACCACCTTTGGAAGAGATACAAACACCAAATTTGAATCCCTGTGCGATTAGAGATATAATTTTGATCCAAAAGGAAAGATGAAGGTTCTTAGTCCCTCTATGTTCCTATTTCACAAGTCAGACATTGAAGACTTTTGGGCTAACCTCCAAGATGATTTTGAGGTAAAAAAAGGGATTTATGATAGGTTGACCATCTTTCAAATGAAATAATTTGGGATAAGGTATGATATTCCAAAGGGCTATCAGATGATGGTAAAACCTTGGATCCAACATACGATATAAGTAAGTTTTCTAATAAAACATTGGACCCAATTGATTAGTAAGAAAAATATGATCCTTCTATTGACTCCATGTTTGAGAAATTCCTTGATAGGAGCAACACATGCCTAGATTTAAGGATCAAAAGATTCAAGGCTAAGAAAACCTAGCCCAAAAGAAAGAAGCAATCTACTATAGAGGGGTCCTCTTCATTTATTCTAGTAGGATATAAAGGGAAAAAAAGAAATAAAAGGTATAGGTTCAAGAAGTTCCTGGCACAAAGCAAATAATGGAAAAGGTAATACAAGCCTTTAAGACAACTAAAGTAACATATTAAATTACAAAAGTAGGGGTGGTATTAGGGTTATGTGTAATTCCTATAGCACAAGTCCTCCCAATGAAGGATACCCTAGGGCAAGTGCCAAAGAAAGAGGCTGAGATAGAACCACCAATCATTGAGGTGGTAAAATTAGTAGACTTCCCCTCTCTTACACCTTTAGGATATAAGCAGCAACAAGTGCCCTTACATCAAAATGAAGAAGAGAGCCAAAGGAGTGATTAGGTGGATATAGAACCTAATTCACCTAATAACACTGTTAAGAATGAGGTGAAGGTATCTGAGGATGATCTTGTGAATGTTTGGCAGGATGATCAAAATGAACAATAAGTCTAGGCCGAGCAAGAAAAACCAAAGATCCTAGAAGAGAGAGAAGAGGAGGAACATGTGTTGACTATTGAAGAACAAAAAAGAGTTAATTGAATATGTAGAAAGAAAATAAGAGAAATATAAAGCTTCCTCATTAGCAATAGGAGATAAAGGACTAAAATTAAAAGAGAAATATTGTGAATTCAAGATGAAAGAAAAACATATAACCAACAAGTGTCTAGCTAGCCAAAAGAAACATTCATGGTTGAAATTGAATTTGGAGAAGAGGTAGCAGGTGATAGTCCAACCTTTCAATTTGCATGACATGGTTGTAGAGGTGGAGAAGGTTAAGCCAAAGAAAAATCCCAGGACTATCCTTACAACCAAGATAAATAAGTCGGGGGAGATGATAATAAAGATTGCTACTCCTATGGTGGATAAAGATGACATAGAACTACAAGAGGTAGATTATCAACTATCCATAGTCAACCTCGGGAAGCAATTGAAGAGAGATCAAATAACATCATTGGATCTATTTGTTGATTCAGTCAAGGCTAGAATGACCAAGGAAAAACAAAGCAAAGATGAGCTCAATACATAGATTGAGTAGATGAAAGCATTCTTGAAGGGGTTGGTTTCTCTAGTGACTAAACAAGTTATATCATTTGAGGATCCAATTATGATAACCCACAAAGAATTAGATTCTTTGAATGAGATGAAAAGAAAATCTCAACTTTTTAACAAGCGGATTGAAAAATTCAAAAAAGAAATGGAAGAATTATTGGTTTCTAGATACCAACAATATGAAATGGATTATAATTTAGAATATGAATTACATAAATATAGTGACAAATCGAGCGATGAAGATGAAAAGAATAGGCTAGACCTAGATCACCTTAAGGAGTTGAGTAAACTAGGGTTAGAAGAATTAAAGAAGGCAAGCATTTTGGGTGATGAGGATGTTGATTTTGTGGATTAAAGTATTAATACAATATTTTTTAAAATCAAACTTATAGCTAAGCATGTATTGAATTTATTAGATTTACATAAAGAATTATATGAAAACTCTTCAAATTTTGAAAGTTTTGTAGTTAGCACCATTAGTCTTGATCTTCTATTGTAGGATACACATATACTGGACACTTTGTAGGCTATTGAAAATACTTGGGATACAAAGATAGAAGGTGAAATCAATTCGACACAAGACACAAAAGAAACCATTTTGGATAGAGTAATGAATATCAAGGCTGACCTTAGATGGGTTGAGGATGATGTCAAGAGGTTAGAGAGGTGTATAATAGAGATGAAGTATTTTTGAAAAGACCAAGTTCAAATTAGAATGGATCGATGGACCAGATGTAAAATTGATTGCCCATGTGTTGACAAATTTTAAAAAATATAAATGGATACAAACTTAGGCATCAATATTTGATTTCAAGAACTTAGAGAATATTCCATTTTTTGATTCTTTATTCTTCAAAAGAGAGGTGTTGTAGAGACTACTAGATATAACTAGAGATGATTTTGTAAAATTTTCTTTTTGTATGTTAACTGAAGTTCTTTTTATGGAGAATTCCTTATTTAGCTGATCTTGCATGCAAGGCATATTGGGTGATTTGCATGTTGGGTTTTGGAGGGAGTAATATCTTGATCTTCTTATATATTGTAATCCTTCTCTCATTTCAAGGATTTCAAAGTTGGAGAATTAGAATAGAGGTCCAATAATGTAGGTTTTGTAAAAGTATTTATTTCACTACATTTCCATAGTTAACTTTTCATAAGAAGTTGATCTTAGAAAAAATAGATCTGCATACCAATGAAGTTTTGTTGGGATTGCAGAAGTTGTGAACTCAAAAGGATAATAAAATATATCTAGTTCTATCTATTCAATGTTTCTTCTTGCATGGAAATGGTATTTTTCTTGTTATTTCTATTTATAAATTCTAAGAGATGAATGGTAATTTTTATGAATTATGTTGGAATTTCAATATATGAAGAATTGTTATGAGTTTGAATGATGCCCAAGAATTAGCACTAAGGATAAATTAGATTGTGTGTATCACATACTTATTTATTTACACTTTATATCAAATATCTCTCTAAATAATGGATACATTAGATTTATTGGAATACATATCTTTGCATTCTCTTGCATTCCATCATCTATCTTTTGAAGTTTCTTAAAAACCCTCTTAGTTAAGATTAGATATAAATTATTTTTCACAGTTTGTGTCAAAACTAGTAGGGCCCTTGAACATTACAACCATATTGACCACTAAGCTAGACAAAGAATTTTGTGACCCAAATCCCAAGACCTTGGAAAGTGATTGATTTTATGTTCATTACCCTTTTTCAAGAGAGGTGAGGTGATTTACACCATACTTGCATTGCATGTGTCAAATTGGCAATCAAAAAAATTGGTGTGCTAGAGGGAGGGCTCTTTAAAAACACAAACTCTATAGGTTCTTTCTTGTCTGAGAGGTTTGAAAGAATACTTAGATCTACCCTAGACAAAGGATGCTTTTTTGAGTTAGGGTTCCCTACAAGATTAAGAAGTAATTGAAGAAGAGAAATTGTACCACCAAAAGTATTACCAACTGTAATGTTGTTAGCACCACCAAAATCACCTCCTAGAATGACATTCTTTACAACATATCACTCACCTCTGGGTGTTATCCTAGGTGGTTTTCATGAAATTCCTAAGAACCTAGAAAGATTATGCCTAAAATATGTTCATGGAGAATCTAGAAGTGCATAGGAACATATACTAAGCGTTTAAAGACACTGCAATAAGGGCCCAAATAGGACACCAAGATGTAGCATGAAGGTTATTTCCCTATTCACTTGGAGACATGGCTTATAATTGGTATTTGAGCTTACCTAGACTCACTCCATTAATAGTTGACGAGATCTAGAAGACACATTTACCAATCGGTTTAGAGTCTACATTGATTCAACCATCTTGTACCATCAATTTCCCACTTATCGAAAAGAACCAAATGAACCCCAACCTTTATTCAACACGGGATTCTAGACCTGATGAAAGGTTACAAGCTGCTTATATTATAATAGAACTCGTCGCCACACAAGCATACCTAAAATATTTGGATCCATAGAATACCTTGTTTTTAAAAAGAACATACATAGATTAGGAAACAAACATGTTAGCTAAAGTTTACCACCTGAACATACAATTCTACAACATCAAATAATCCCAATACCAAGATGGATAGGAGGAACTTTTCGTTCACTTGGGTACCTTGGAATGCCAAATCAAAAGTTTTTATTAAACTAGACTATTACCAACAATACCCCATTGATGAACATTGCACCAAGAATGCCCAATTCTATCTATATTCCTTAGTCGATCAACCAAATTCCTTTGGCACTGATGCTACCCTAGGAAAATCACAAACACGAACATTTCAAACACATACCCACAAATTATAATAGAAATTCATTTTTTGGACAACAAGGGGGATATAATCCTCAAACAAATTTTCCAAAAACATCCCATGCAAACCAAACCAAAACAAATGATGGTGTTGAACAAACCACCCACCTTTCATTTGAGATTGAGACTCTCAAGAAAACACTTTCCTAGGTTATGAATGAATTTAGAATCAATCTCCCTCACAACCAAAATCAAAACAACTAGACTAAAATCAAAGGAATTACTAAAATCAGAACAAGGGATACAACCAAAGGCCTTATAAACAACAATGGGATACTAAACTCAACAATGACAGAGTTACTAATCCCAACTCCCAATACCTTGGAAGGTGATTGATTTTATGATCATTACCTTTTCTTAGAAGAGGTGAAGTGATCTACACTTTCCATGTGTTGCATGTGTCAAATTGGCCATCAACAAGGTCTAGATAGGGGCAAATGTCATTTTGAGAATGAAGATGCTCAAAACCTAATTGAGGACTAAGTCACATAGTCTTCAATGTGAAATAGGTAGATGGAAGGGAGTTAAAGAAGAGTGAGAGGGGAGGATATGCATCTTTTACACAACTAGGGAAGTTGAGTCAAATAATCTCTTGATGTTGGATTGTAATGTATACCATGACATCTATGCTAGATATGCATGTTTGTTAGTAGAGGGTTCTCTACAAGATTTGTTTATAGAGGAGATGGTTAAAAAATAGAAGAATTTATTATCAAGCTGCATAACAATAGATCATCATTACAAAAATATGTATCAACTGTCTCATAAACTATCTTTGACTTCAAGAATAATTATAACTCTTTTATTCTATTCCATTCTATAAAAACAATACTAATACAGCTTTTTAACAAAGAGGATGGTCACCATTTATTTGCCACTTTGAGAAGCATAAGAAATGGCTTTCCAACGGGCACCTGCAAAGAAACTGAAGAAACTGACCATGGGCTTTGACACAGGGAAAACATAATTGCAACATAATGTTCAATTATTCATTCAGAATTTTGTTGCATGTAAATAAGTATCCAAATTGATTTAAACCACCATTTGGTTTGTCAAAGAGCTCCTTGATTGGGAAAGGTGGTATCTTAAATTCAAATAGTGTGGCATTTACAAGATGCCGTGGAGAATAAAGCCAATCAGGAAAAATAGAAATTTGAAGCAAACCCAAAAGGAAACAATAGAAAGGCGACAAGGAAGGCGTTCATAACAGAAGGGAGGATAAGAGTGTTCATAACATAAATTTAAAAAACTCTCTTTATCTATGTGCATTACAAGGGAGGATAAGAGTGTTCATAACATACTGATAAGTTTTGAGGCCTAAGAAGAAGTTTTGTTAGAGGCAGGAAGCATAAAGTTGTATACAATGGCCGACCCCGAAACCCAACAGAGCCTGAGGTCTCTGCTCTGCAGTGACGAAAGAGATTATTTCTTGATCAGAAACAATGGAGACCAGGTGTGATTTTTTTATCATTTGGGTGTTTTTTATTTTCTAATTCATCTGATTTAAAGCTTCCTATACTTAGCTTTCTCTCCTTGTTTTTGAATTTGGAATATGTTACCTTTCTCCTGTGTACATGTGGATGGACAAAGTTATGTCTATTTGGATCAAATTTGTTATTGAATAAACAAAGCTCTATTCTTTTAAGATTAAAAGAGCTATGGGGCAGGCACTATTCTGTTCTTTTAGATTAGATTTGCTATGTAGTATTCTGTGTACACAGGCATGTTCATTTCTTGAAATTTACTAAGATGCATTTTCCATTGCGTTTTTTTAAGATTAAATGTGCTATTGTCTGTAAATTAGTTGGTTGTTTTAGATTAAATTTTACTATTGGGTATAGGGAATTGTGTTCTTTTTGGATATATATTATTATCTTTTTTAAATTAAATTTGTTATTGTGTAATACAATATTATTGTTGAATGAAATTTGTTACTGAGTATATAATATTATTCTCATGTTAATGCTGGATTTGGAAGTGTGGTTTTAAAGGTCAATGTTAACAATTAAATTTGTAGTTTTTTAAAAGAAAATTATTTGCATATTATTATTTATTTTTCTATTAAATTTGTTATGATTTATCATTAAAAAATAGTTGATCGTTTAAAATTATTTAGACTAATATAAAGAAATTAGAAGGAAAAATATAGGCTGGTATTTTTTGTCTATTCATGTCTTTTATGTAGGACATTTATCCTTGTTATTTTAGAAACATATAAAAAATTAGTGGAGAATGGGGACATGAATGGGGACATTGAAATCATCTTTTTGTTTAAAGATGAAAAATGAGAAACCATTTGAAGAGTATAAAAAACCATGCCATTTCTTGTCTTACCATTGTTAGATATGCAAGCCAAAGGAAAACCATGTTAGGTATTTGATGTCAAAGGCATTCCCACCCTTATCCTTTTGGGCTGAGAGTGCACAACTATTATTGTTGATGGTGTAAGTATCATTGGAAATTATGGTGCCAAGGCACATCCATTTAGTGAAAAAAGGCTTGGTGAACTTAAAGCTAAGGAGGAAGCCATTATGATTTCATTGTCCTTGATTTTTCTTCTTATCTTTCCTAACAAAGATTTCAGAATTGCAAGTGGAGGAATAAATGTGAGTGAGATTTAAGTTATCATAATTAGAGATGAGTTTTCTACTTTTTAGGATAAGTTTTATTCTAATTATGATCTATGAAGGATTCTCCTATTTATTTATTTATATAGGCATGCTATATCTTTTTAGTATAAATAGCATAAAATTTATGAATGATATTTCTTACAGATCCATGCAAATTACTCAAATTTGGCTCTTTATTCATGTAAATTGACATTTCTATTGAAGCCAATAGGAAAGTTTGTTTAACTCTAATTCTCAATTTATTATGCTACTCCTTGTAAAGGGTTCACTCCAAATTTTATAAAACTCTATAATAATTTGAAGAGTAGAGGTGAAGACTTTGAGATTGTGTTGATCTCTAGTGACCAAGATACAAAGTCTTATTGGTTCTCCATGTTGTTCATAATGATTCTAAAGGAGATAAACTAAAAGTTTAACCTTGAGGAGTATTTTATGTTAATGATCAAGTGAATCTTGTAATAAAATTACTTCCAACTCACAAGGCTATATACAATGTCATTTGCACTTCAAGCTTTGCAAAGCTTGGGAGGGTGTTCCCTTTGAATCTTTCAAGGAAATTGATTGGAATTAAAAAAATTATAGAAAATAAAGATAAAATCTTAGGTTGCATAGAATAAATCTAATTATTTGTCACTAATTTCCTTCTATGCTGGCTTTTTGTGATCTCACTAGTAAAGAAATTTAAAATATATTTTAAATTATAATCTATAGGTGTATTTGGTAAAAAAATTAGAATGATGTTTCTATATTGATTCTCTATGCCCTTAAGACTAATTTGTAGATTATAAAAACTATAAGTTACATCAAGGAATATATTTATTGAAATAATCTTTGATTAATAAACTCTTAGGACTTATATATTCCTCCATGAGAAATAGAGTCAATTTACAGAATTAATGTATGCTCAAATATAAATCCTTAAGAGATTATAAGCTCAAAATGAGACAACTAGTGCTTTCTAAATAGATTATTTTATAATCCATTACTAATCCACAACATCCTATTTATCATGTTAAAAATATTTTATATCTAGAAAAAATAATTAATCACAATAATAGAACAATAAATTAAATGTAGAGATGTTTCAAAAAATTAGGAATTATGTGTAAAATAAAAATATCATATATTAACTTTTAATATAAATTTATAACTCTGAATGAACAATATTCAATAACACACAACACTATGTTGACACCCAAGAATATGTTCAAGATAAAAAAACATTGAAAACCCTAAGAGAATAAAATATCAAGTTTACATGAGAAACAACCTTCTTAAGTAACAAGAGGAAAAACATCATATTAACAAGATGTTTAACACTTTCCCAAATTGCACTATATTTTAAGAATGAGGTTATCTCCTTCTCACAATTTCTTTTGCAATAAACTCTGTACAAAATACTAAAAGTAAAATACCATATATTCTTTTTGAAAGAGGAAAATGTAAACTAGAGGCAAAAAAATTATTCAATTTGATCAAATTCTATTTGGATTTCACTTTCCCTATTTAGAGACCCCTAAAAATATTAGTGAAAGCCTCCCCCTTTTCATGGATTTTAAATACTCGTTAGTTTTTTAAATTTGATATTTTCGAGCATACAATTTGATGTATAAGAGCTCCATTTGAATCTAGAGTATGGTTTAATTGTAAGAAAACATAATATTGTTTAAATATTTTGTATCCCAATCTAAAAATTCATACAAACTCTATATAATTTTAATTGCTTAGTTGTCATATGATTCCCCCTCTTGCAATTGAAAATACTACATTGTGGAATTACCAATTTCAAATCATGTGTGACAAAAAAAAAATCATTTCTCAATATTTATAGCTTTTTAATATATATATGAATCAATTAAATTTATGCCATTTTAATTTACCGATATACCAAAATAATTAAATCATGAAATATATCTTTCAATAATTACTTCAACTATTTCCTTACTCTATTAAACTTGACTATAATTGATGTTCAAGAAAAAAAATTCCTTAAAGAACTACAACTTCAATAGGTCTATGGATCACCAAAAACACACTTCTTTGATCTATTGATATAGTGATGTTAACAAGGTTATGACACATAACTATAGAAAACTATGGTTCACTTTAAAATATTTATCAAGATTATAATATATTATGAATGGTCCCACCACTTGCATTACCACTAGACTCAACATAAAATCATCTTATTCAATGTTGAAAAATATCCTACAAAGGTTCCACATGGTTTCCCTTCAATCCCTAGGAACCAATCACAATATGCTAAATGTCTTTCACTTGTTGCTCATTGATTGCTTTGGTCCACCACTTTACTTATCTAAGCATTGATGTAGATAAATGATTGGGATACTTTAACCTCCAAAATCAACATCTTTGGTAAATCTCTAGATTGTCAAATTTCTACCACTTTAAGTTTTTGATCTACATATATTCATTAGATTACATCATGTAGCATTAATTATAAAATCCCAATATTTAGATGAAATAAAATATTAATTTATGAGGAACTACGTAGCATATGCCATGTTCCTTTTATTATTAGTACTTAATATATTATGTAATACACATTTTAGATAGAGTACTATTGAAATCAGCATTCTCAACATATCTATGAATAACTAAAAATGCATACTTGTGTGGCCATATTTTTTTGGACCATAGATGTTATCTATTGTATATATCTTAGATCTTCTATTTTTAGTCCCTGCCTTTATAAGCAGGAGACTAATGTTTTTGATAGACCAAAGTGCAATTTTATTGGTGTTTTGGGAACCAGGCGCGGGCTATAAAACAACGTTAATACAAAGTTTTAAGTTTTCGTTTATTTTATGAGAAAAAAATTAGAGTTTATCTTGCCCCGGATTCGCGAGAGCCTAATTTCCTGGGGGTTTAAATGTTTTTGCATTAATTTTAAATAGTCTATCCAATCATCAAGAGAGGGTGAAATATTACGGTTGTTTCCCTAAGTTTTTGTCTGGTTTTTTCAAGGGCGGCACATGGACGAGATGGGCGCGTGGCTGCATATTGCTTTCACATTTTGCAAGTGGACATTCTTCATGGCGTCGAGTGGCATTCTTCCTGTTAGGTGTCTTTGTTCATGGCATGTACGGTCTTGGTTCATTCATTTTACAGATGTCTTGTCGAAAGCTGTCGCTAAAGCCTGCTCGCGCACGACAGAAACATGCATTCATGTGCCTCGTCTTGGACTTGGAGGTAGCATTTGGAGGCAAGATTGAGTCTTCTTCGAAGCAACGAGCATTTGAGGTAAAATGTTACACTGGTTTCTTGCTACTGAGGGTTGTTTTGCAACTGTATTTTTATTGTGGATTGATGGAAGGTGCTGAACGGCCAAAGCCATGAGACCAATTTTTTTTGATGCATTTCCCTGAATATATTTCACTGCTTTGTCAATGCTATTTGAAGTTTCCATGGCTTTTTCAAAAGCATCTCTTTTAGGCTCTTGGCGATGGGAGCAAGCCGTTGAGATGTTTGATATAATGCTTTGGTTGAGATGTGTGGAAAATGTGCTAGCATAGTCAAAACAATGGAGTGTTTGGAAAAATGTTTTAGGTGAATGTGGTCTCGGGAGCAACTGGTTAGAGGTTCAATTCCTCCAGGCTTATAACTTGTAGATTTTTGCATTCCATAAGACCATATTTCTTTGACTTATTCCATCAACAGATCGCACGCCTTGTCTATGCTTTCACACTTTGTATACATATCTACCAGTGCAGTTGCAACTAAAATCCCTTACAAAATTAGCTTGTTCATTACACTTTATTTATGTCTATACTCTGTTCCAATGCTAGCAAGGGTATTTTCTTGAAATTTTCTAAGCCCTCTTAACAAATCCATTTTGTGCATATCTTGCTATCTTGTATTCCATGAGATCACAATTTTTTTTAGGCATTCTGTTAAATAGTTCACACACACTATTTCCTGTGTCCTCCCTGTTGCTGTTGTCTCGAGGCTCCTCCAAACTCCCTTTCTTGGTAATGACCTTTCGCTTCTCCAATTTAGTGAATTTGCAGCCTGAAAATGAGGTTTTCATGGAGGTTTTAGAGTATGTTTATTAAATTAAAAATTACTGCCAAGATCCTAACAATGCGCACATTTAGGTTTTAACATAATGGTAATCTTTACCCTGCGTAGATTAGTATTTTTCAACATTGAGTAAATCTCTTAAAAAGTGAGTGAGTCAACTCGCAATTACGTGTATGCTTTGATGAGTGTCCATACCCATTGCAAGGTTTCCTTTTGGACGCAGGCAGAGTGGAGGCTGAAAAGAATCTTGAGATAGGTCATGCGCCTTGATTTCAGTTTTACAATAGCATAGAAATTGGTGTATGTTTGAATCACTTCATGATGCGTTTTATTTCTTTCTAAATCTATTATGATATTACTTATTAAATGAAAGCTGCAATCTGTGTCTGTGAGAGGGTAGCCATATCTGATATCAAATGTCAAAGTCAAGTGTTCCTTTAGGCTATGAAATAACTCATTTTGCAACTCGCCAGTGTTTTATATTTTGTTTGGTAATAAAAAAATTCCGCAATATAAATCCTCTGTGGTTTTCTTGATTTTCCTAAACTCAGTTTAAAATCCAACAACAAAGAATAATAACATTCACACTCTTGTAGATGTGATTTACCAGATTGGTGTCATAGATGCTAAATCCTATCAAACACGTTATTGAATATGCCTTCATGATTTTTGTAATTGGAAGCAAACCAATATACATAGCACCAGTAAAATTCATTCCTAAAATGCTAAGAGCAAAGAGGAAGTACAGGTGGTCAATGCAGTCCAGCTCTTGATGGTAAAGGGAGATGCTTAAATGAGTTATAGGGTATACATTTTGGTTTCCCATTATTGAGTCTCTGATGGCATAGTTGGAAGGCTTCCTTAGTAGACAAAACATACCATATCTTCAAATAATGTAAAAGAGGCATCATTCTTCAAATAATGTAAAAGAGACATCATTCTTTTGTTTAAATTTTTATTTGTTTTGGACTTAGTGCAAGGGTTTATTTGTCACATTGAGCAAGAGTGAAAGACTTTGGTAGCAGCAATGTCTCTAATATGATTGATTTTATAGCAAACCTACAATTTAGCTCCATAAAAATGTGATTGCATAGTCTTTCAAGCTAACAAATTGTCATAATCCTGTTTTTTAACTATGTATTTTTTCAACGTATATGATCTTATTTGACAGTGATCAGATTATTTGCACTATCCTCATTGCCAAAAAAATGTATTTTGACCACTTATTTATTTCTATGAAAGGTGACATTAATGTTAGTAGATTCATTTAAGTTCTCAGAGTTGAATTTTTGATCCTATTTCTTTGTTTTCTAAGTTTCATTTCCTTATTTTCTATGCAGATTGTAAAGCTAAACCAACATTTTCTTTAAATTAAACACCAACTGGTCCAATGCCATAAATTCCTAGATTATAGAGAAGGGGGGACTCTAGTGTGTAGGAGTATTTTACTTATGTTTATGGGTTGTCAGAGGTGTGACTTTGGTATTGCTATCTATAATACTTTGCACATATTCTCTTCCATGCTCCTTGCTAGCCATAGCTGCTAGGCAATGTGTTGTTTAATAAAATGCTTTGGTAAACATGTATGGAAAAATTTTCTTGCATATAATGTGACAATGAACTGTTTGGAAAAATGCCATGAAGAAATGTGGTCTCAATGGCATTGAGAGCACATTTCTTTGAGGCATTTTCCCAAATAGTTCACTGCCTTTGTCTGGGATATATTCTTAAGATTTTTGATTTGATCCTCCTTATTGAGCTAGTCAACACCAAATGCTTGCAAAGAAGGCTTGTGCCTACCAATGCCAATCTATATCAAATGCAAAGTTGGGAAGAAAACAACTTTCCCCCTTGTTGTTGCCTTACGGTAGAATTCTACGCACTTTTCTGGGCTCAGAGCCTAGGGGGATACTAAAAGTGTCAATAAAATCATTCCCTGTTCTGAGAACTAGGATGAATCTGCTAACATTAATGTCACCTTTCATGGAATAAGTAAGTGGCCATAATATAATTTTTTGAGAATGAGGACAGTGCATATAATTTGATCACTGCCAAATAAGCTCACATAACCACAGATCCTGTCAAAGTAGTCTCCATCACATACACACATCTATCGTTTGGCCTTTGGACTACTTCAAAATAGGTCCAAATGAACTTAACTGCAATGTATAACTTATAGGACTTATGTATAACTAGTTTGAGATTAAAGCAGAAATCAATTGCTTCACAAAATATTAAAAACAGAAGGAACGGTCCGGTCATGATACAAGGAATTAGGCATTTATTAGTCCCTACCTTTATAAGTAGGAGACTAATGTTTTCGATAGACCAAAGAGCAATTTTATTGGTGTCTTGGGAATCGGGCATGGGCCATAAAACAACGCTAATACAAAGTTTTTTTTTTTCATTTATTTTCTTGGAAAAAAAATTAGAGTTTATCTTGCCCCGGATTCGCGAGGGCCTAATTTCCTGGGGGTTTAAATGTTTTTGCATTAATTTTAAATAGTATGTCCAATCATCGGGAGAGAGTGGAATATTACAGTTCTATCCTTGTGTTTTTTTCTAGTCTTTCAAGAAGGGCACATGGATGACATGGGCATGTGGCTGCATATTGCTTTCACATTTTGGAACCGGGAATTCTTCCTATTAGTTGTCTTTGTTCATGGCATGTACGGTTTCTGGTTCACTCTGTAGATGTCTCCAGGGACTATGTCTTGTAGGATATGTGAGGGTGTGACTATTCAGATCATAGGTTTTCAGGGTTGGGGTGATTCCTACATTGATTAGGTAAAATGTTTGCATGACCAAAATTGCCTATCCTTTGGAGACAACATATATTTGTTGCTAGAGGATTTCGCAGCATACGAGCTTTGAGTACATTGTCCTAATAAGCATAGGTTAGTGTTTGAGCCTTGACTTTCACCACCTTAAAAACACTATCCAACCTAGCTCTAGATGGGGGGTTGTTGCTTTGAACCTCACTAGCCAATAGATGATTTATTGAAAAAATATCAATATGTTTTGGATTTGCTTATTGCTCTTGCATGTTTTCCTATTCCATTGGAGCTGATCTATTTCGTGAAGATGTTGACAATGTTTTGTTACAGATGGGGTTTGCTGTAGTTTGGCACATTTATAATCCTCTATGGTGCAACCCATCTTATTAGTTTGTGGACCTTTATCATTCATTCTAGAACAGTGGCAGAAGTGATGGCTGTATGAAAGATATGCACTGCATTGGTATCCCGTGTAACTGCTTTAACCCATTTATTCTTATTTCCATCTTTAACTTATGCGAGTAGACTAACCAAATGCTTACAAATGCATCTCTGCTCAATATTTCCTCCTTTTCTTTTTCATGATTAAATAAATTGATGAAACTGAAGAAATTAGAGATGTCAAAATGTCAACAAATATGAATGTGATACATTTTTATGTATTCTTTTTTGTTGGTTCATTTGCATCTTTTATTCTTATTTTTGTTGGATCTTATGCAAGCACACTGCTATAGATTGAATTGTTAAGCATATATGCTTCTCCATGTTCATTCTATCATTGATAAACTGAATTGAGTTAAAGAGAGGTTGATGTTAAAAATTGGAGGTTAAAAATGTGATCCACTTCGATGTATTCTTTTCTTCTGGTGTTGAGCCATTTAAGTTTTTTTTTCCTTTTTTTAATTATTTGATTCTATAAATTTTAATTTAACTCTTTAGGAGCCCAGTTGTTAGTCTTTGACAACTTGATTTTATAACCAACTTATACAAAGCACTTGGCTGCTTATCCAGAGACACAAAGACCTTATCCAGAGACACAGAGACCCATCGCGGAGTGCAGAAAAAATCACAAAAAATAATGAATAACCATTACGATTTTCTAGACAATGCTCCAAATAAATAGGTTTCAGAAAAAGAAAGAAAAAGAGTACTGCTGAAATTGAACCAGATAGTTAAATCAATATTAAATTGTTTTACATACTATTTAGGTATTATTAGATACATATTGTATTTGAGTCTATTTTGACATTTTGAGCTCATAACATCGATATACATAGGATGCCATAGAAGCAATGAAACACACCTAGTTCCAGTTGGGCTGACTACAGACAACCTAAAACAGATTATTATGTGTATCATCAATCTTCAATTTATTCATAAAGTTATATGTCCATTTTGAAAATCTCCGTCAGCTTTTCATTTCAATTGTAATAATCTCTGTGTAGTCATATTCTTTCTCCATTTCTGACATTTTTCAAAATCTGAGAAAATGAGTAAATGAAACTTAGAAAACAAAGAAATACGGTCAAAATTTCAATTATGAGAACTGGGATGAATCTACTAACATTAATGTCAGGTATATCAAGGTTTCTGTTATCTTCTTAAGCTTTTTGATTTGATCTTCGTCATTGAACTGGTCTGCAAAAGGCATACTGAAAGGGTCAATAAAATCAATCCCTAAAACATGAATTTCATGCAAACAGATCTAAAATCCAAACTTTTGATACTGCACAAAAATTTCATTTTGTTTTCAAAGGTAATCTAGAAAGAATTCAGACATGGGTATACAGTATCCAATACACAGGTTGTAACTCAACTTTTCTGCATTAGTTGAGAATTTTGTCAACTTAAATACAGATTGCTTTTTATCTTATACTCTTCTCTCTACTCTTTCCACCTTCAAACAAACCTGCTCATGGCAGGGACTCTAGCTCACGCAAATCTTCTATTTTTATTTTATATTGTTTACAATATTGATAATTGTTCTATTATACACATTTATTACCATTTTATATGGATGTTGTAGACCTGCATATTATTATCATGATTTTACAAATTATTATGCTTTCATGTGTGTTGTCAATGACTAGAATATACTTATTATTATATGTAGATTACATTATCACATTTGCATGATTAACTGATGGCATCTAATGAATGACTAACTTGAAATCTTATCTATAAATTATTATGTGGATTCTTAGTTACATGAATATGCATGGAAATTAACTCTACTTTAGGTGTTTCTTTGTCATTGTGAAAATATAATTGTAATCCATGAAATTATGCTTTTTATAGGAGCTTTTAGTTGATGTGATAGTTATTAGAATATTTTTAGTTTAAATTATACATGTTAATATTATTTTAATGATTATAGAAATCTATAATTATGGATGAACTTGTTGATGTTCTTGTTATGCTTCAACTATGTATTGTAGACATATTGATGTGTGTAGATGAGATATAGGTTGTTGATATGAGATGAGAAACTACACTAGTACACTTATTCCCCATCACCTTGACTATCTCAATGTATTTCACTATGTGAAGTACTGAGGATTGATTTGTGTTTTCCTAGTTTATCATTGGTTTATGCAAGAATGATATTCGATTCCCTCAACTCAAGCTTATTTTATTATTGAACCTTGAACATGAGTAAATTATTATAATGGTTCTAGGATGGCATCCTAACCAAATCCCTTAACAAATTATTGCAATTAATAGTGCAATCTAAATTTACAAAATTAGGCAAAATAAAAGTGATAAAATGCATTTTTATTAAACATGGAAAAAAATAGATCCCTAGTTTAAGTTCCTAGGGGCTAGGATTCATAGGAGCATGTATGCAATGATTTAAATTAATTTACTAGTGATAACTCTTTTTTTAGTTGCATACATTTTTCAACTAGAAAATGATTCATTTCTACCAATTCAAATATGGTGAATATATAGTGACCAATGGAGGGTCAAATCACTAGGATTTTATGAATTATCAATCAAATGCATGATAATTTACTACTAAAATGATTATATGGTATTTTGTGGGAAAATTGACCCTAGGGTTTAACTAAGATCTAGCTACTTTTCACTACAAAGCATCAGGATTCAGATAAACAAGGGTATGAGATTGAATTACAACCTAAAAGATGTGTTAATCAACCCTGTATCTGAATTCTTTTGGGGGTTTGAAATGGATTTTTGATGAAATGCAATGATGAAACTAGTTAACTATAAATACAACATTCTATCATGAATTATGACAAACTAGAAACTAGTCTAGAAAAATTCAGGTTCTAGAAAAACAAAAGGAAGACACAAAGGTACCTGACCTATAAATTTGAAGCAGATTATTTTGGACAAGGGAGCCTAGAATTCCCTTGACTAGAGATTTGAATCTGTGATATTATTTCATAGTCCCTAGGTCCCTAGTTAGTGGCTTCTTCTTTTTGGATCTTGTTGTCAAATCTTCATCTGTTGCTAAGATAATTGAGTTTTCATTTCTTGTCAAGTTGTAGGGTTTAAATGCATAAATGAATAAATATTTTCCAAATTTCCTCCAATCTTCTTCAAATCCATAACCTACACATTCAAAGAGAGGAAGGGTTGTATCATATAAGGCCCTTCCTTCGTCGAACCCTATGTTGGTATTTCTATCGCCACAATGGAAAAATTGATGATAAAGAGAGCCTATCCTTTTGAGAGACAAAGGTTCAATAATAATGGAGTAATGAATCAACAAATGGCTGTAACTCACCACTCAAATCTGATATCCTTGATGGAATAAAGTCATTCTCATCACCTTCAAGGATTGATTGCAACTTGACTTGATTTGATTTGAAGACCTATAAGAGTTAGTACTCATAAGAATCATAAAACATGAATAAAATTACATGAAAACATGATGAAGGATTGAAACAATGCCTGGATGATCAAATACTATTAAAATACTGCTAAATTCTCTCTTGAATTTCCTTGAATGATATTTGGAAGTATTTTCCTCAATACTTTTTCTTCCAATCATAAATCACCTCCTTAATGCTCAAAATAAGAGGAAAACATGCTTAAATATTAATTTTAATTAATCCTTTTGGGTAGGGGATGAACTGGGGAATTAAATATATTTTATTAATCTAGCCCCAAAAATAGAAAATTATGATTATAATTAAAGTTATAGGAAAAATAGGGCATCAATATAGTTTGAAATTGTCAAGGGTGAAAATTTTTGACACTACATTTAGCCCCCACTTTAGTGAGAGTATGAAATTATGCTTAAAATCACACTAATGGAAGAATATGTCAAGAGGGGTTCAATTATCTAGATATTGGAAAGATAGGATGACGTTGAATCTAGGGGAATGTGCAAGTGCCCAGGATTCAAGATTGTTGCAAGTATGTGTAGTTTGTGTTGTCATTGATGTTGACAGATCTATGTTGTTGTTGCATTGATGTCAACTTTGGTGATTATTTTATTAGTTGCATTATGTTGTCATTAGTAGTATCATTGGTGTTGCTTTGTTAAGATTGAGTGTGAATGAGTTTATTTAGTGCAATTGGTTTGGTGGTAATGAAGAAGTTCTGAAGATGATGAGAATGTGTTTGTGGTGCTTGGTTTTGAAGTTCTTTTGAGAAAATTTGAAGAGAAAATAGTGTGTTGGAGAGGTGTTTAGTTTAGCAAAGTAGTAATTTGGTTTTGGTACGCATTTCTTCATGGTTGAAGATATGCTTGTGTGGTTTGGATATGTTGACCAAAGGTGTTCTGAGGTGTGTTATCCAGAGTTTTAGGTTCTCGATCATTTTTCAGAGAAATTTGTGTTCACCAATATGTGAACAGTGTATTATAGTGGTGTCTAGGTGAAATGGTTTTTCTCTGCATTTCTCCATAGTTTAGTTAATAGTCATATGGTTCTGCAAGTATGCTTATATTACTCATATCTATATCCTTAGTTTGAGTTGTTCAAAGTTTGGTGCTCCACAAGGTTAGATTTATGTGTTATAGTATGAGGAATGTTAACTAGGTATACATGATGAGTATGTTCGTTAGGAGAAAGTGTTTGTGAAGCAACTTGTTGGATTTTAGGGTGTTTATGAAATTTTCTAGATTTTGTTCAGGTGATGTATGCTTTTTGTGAGTCATATTTGGATTTAAGGAAGCATTTACTTGAATGTTCAATGGTGTTTACATAGGTTCAAATGACCTTGGGTGTTTACACTAATTACGGATATGCTACGGTGTTTGTGGAAGCATGGTATGGCATGTTTGTGTGTATTTGGGTCCAAGTTAAGGTGTGTTGTGGTATGTCTTCATTCATTTCAATTGCGGGAATGCTTAGTACTGACTTAATTTGAATTTCCATGGTTGAAGTGCATAGCCAACCTCAGAGATTATTTTCAAGGTGGAGGATGGTATAAATAAGTGTTGATTTGATGGAGAACTAAGTAATGGTGTGTGTGACGTGAAGTGCAGAGTTGTGAAGTGTGAAAGTGTGAAATGTAGTGCAAGCTTTAATGTGTTAGACTATTGGACTTGTAGTGAGCAGAAGGTGTCTACATTCTTCAGAGAGGCTGTGAATGTACTAGTGATGTTGTTGTGGATTTTTCTATTGCTTTAAGATAGATTTCTCATTGTAACATCCTTCTTTCTTCTTTTCTGCAATCTAGCAATGAGCCTTGGTAGTGAGCCCTCTGGGAATGATCTTATTGTATTAAATATTGCAATTGCTTTATATTGTGAGCTAATCCTCACTGTGGTTTTTCCCTTCTTGGTATTTCCATGTAAATATGGTGTTCTCATGTGTTTGGATGTGTTTTCATTACTGTTTCTCATGTTTATATTCTACTAATGCATGATAAGAGTTTAAGTGGTTGTTAAGGGTTTAAGGAATAATGCAGATCTAAATGATAAAGAGGGTTTTAATGTTTTAATGTACAACTGATTCACCCCCCCTAAGTTGTCTTGTGCATTCAACAAAGTTCTTGTGGAAAAACAACCTAAGGACAAGGAAACACACATGTGAAGTTTAATGTAGCATGACAAACACAAAGCATATATAATGAAGACATAACATAATATAATGAAAAAAAAAACATAAACATGATACAAAAATGATGCAAACACATAACATACAATAATCACAAAACAAAAACACAAGGTTTACTAAAAGGATTCATGTTGGTAAGGCAAAGAGACCTTAATCATAAATTTTTCTCAAATATAAAATGCCATCTATCGAATGTGCTATCTAAAAAAAATGGTGCTCTCATAAGGATGTTAAATCACTCATGAGATACATAGATATACTGGATAGCAAGCTAAGCTATGTTATGTTAGGTGTCCATGCAATATGATTTGTTCCATAAGGATAGCAAGCTGGGTTATGCTAGGTATCTCATGAAACGCGTGGTTCCATTGGCAAGCAAGTTGTGTTATGCTAGGTAGACATGTTAAAAATTCTCTCAACTCATAGAATGACATTATGCTAGGACTATGTGAGCCATGCTTTAGGGAGCACACAAAAATTACCTTAGGGGGTGCACAAAGTTTAACACCATGGGGGACAAACAAATGCTTAATATCACAGGGGATGAATTGATAATCATGTCTCAAGGGGGCATTATAATAACTCCACCACTAAAGGGGTATGTCAATAATTCAAATTTCACAAGATGTTTATGAAATGGCTATGGATATTCCCCCCCTTAAAATGCCAATATACTTGCTATGTTTGTATTTTAAGGAAGAAAAGAGGAAGAAGGGATCCTCAAGGAGAATGGACATGTCCAAAACTAGTTATCCTTCCCCCCCAAGTGTAGAGACAAGGAAAACCATACAAGAGACTACGTGTTGCTTCCATGGATGAAATATGATTGCACCTAATATTGTACCACCATGAATGAAAACAAGAAAAAATGATGAAGCAATGCCACATACTAAGGAGCAACACCAAAGTATAAAGATCATTATTATTTAGAGGGATTAAGTGCATCCACACATGGGAGAGAGCCATGATCACTGAGTTGTATTTTATTAATCAAGGCCTAAAATTCATTGGTATAATGTGATGGCACCTTCAAAATTTTCAAATTTTGAGTGTCCATGATGAAAAAAGTTGAATTGCACACTCATAAACGCACCTAAAAAATCTGCCCCAGTGACTTACTTTGGAGGGTCGTAAATCAAAGATAGTTGATTTTCATGCAAAATCCCTTGGTGAGCTTACTCATTTTTCATATATGAACATGCCTACTCAATTTAAATCTCCTATGATGAGTTTTGATCTAGAGTTTTGAAAAGCAAAGCTGGAGGGTTTTGGAATTGTTTTGTTGTTTACAAACTCTTAGTCCTATGAAGTGGCCTCCTATTCAGATTGATATTTTGCAACTGGATGATCGTCATGTCAAATGGATTGATTCCTTGCATTGTCCTCACATTCATATGCTCCCTAGTCTAGTTTTAGAGTCTCATGATCAGATTTGATATTTTTACCAGGTCAAAAGCAAATGCAGTTTGCTATATTTTTACATTCGCATTTCTTGAATGTTTCAAGTTGGTCATGTTTGACCCTCAATATTGGGTGAATAATGTGTATTGAAGAAAATCCCTCTTGCACACATACTCAATGGACCTAAATTACCTAGTGTCTCCAGTGGTAGCTGACCAAAAGGTGATTTGATAATTTTTTGAGGAGGTGACTTGGTGTGTTTGAATTGGTCTCTGATAAGTGCAATTGCAGAAAAGTTTGAGTGAGCCACTTTGGTATTGAATATCTTGCACCTCAAAATATCTTTTTCCAAACCATTTGCTGCACTGAGTTCTGGGGTCAAATATATGCATGCCTGTGCATTTTCATGCCTTCAAGAGGTCATTTCACTAGTTTCCTAGGGTGATTCCCGAGGCCACTTGACCTACTTTGACTATTGTGCAAAATGCCAAAAAATGGATTCAGATGGTTGTCCACTTCAAATTTTCATGCCAAATACACTCAAAGGTAGCTCTAGATCAATTCAAGGTAAAACTTGTTTCAAAATGAAATTTTTTGGAGATTCTATTATAGGGAAAATGTAAGATGCGTGAAATATCAAAGGGAAGATTGGAGATTCTACAAGTGGATGCAATTATTGATCTATGGAGCTGAATGTTTCCAGGTGCCTACAATGTATCTCCATTTAGGTTTTTTCATTTTCCTTAAGTGCAAATTTTATATTTCAGAAAGTTGGTTGCTTATTCCTTTTTGTCTCACAGGAAAGCATATTTTGTAACAGAGTCTGGAATGTATAGTGTTTTGGTTTTAGGTTTTTGAAGTTTTATGAGTCATGTAATGAAGAAATTATTCACAACAATGTTATAATTTCATGTAAATGATCATATATTCTGAGTTAGTTGCCTCCATTATACACATTGCACAAATTATGAATAAAAGAAATCAAGAGTTTATGTTATTTGTCTTCTGGTTTTACCTTGAATGTTTGTTATGTGTTGTTACTTTCATTCAAAGAATGAATTAAATTGTATGAACATAAACAGAGGCTTGTGCAATTGTATACCTGGATTAATAAAGTATGACTAGTTTTGTTTCTAGTATCAATGGTGTAATGCATCATCTGATAAGCATAGTTATGAAATAGTGAATGTTGTGATAAGTTTGAAATTATTTGATTTAGCTGACTCCACCCTGGGATTAGGCACTGATTGTTAAAGTTACAGTTTCCAAATATTTTTTATGAGTAGCTACATTTTAAATCAAATTTTACTTATCTATCTTCATATGTTTGTGTGTTGTTTGTGTGTTGAGCTCTAATGAATTATATCTCTCATGTTTAATTTGGATACTGTCATGAAGGTCAGCCAAGCCTTCAAAGTGTTGGTTCCCAAATCAACAGATGCAATGAGTCCTAAAGAGTAGCCACTCTCTCATATTCAGACTCAATGGGTTGATGTGGCCAATGAACAAGATTCAGTCAAAGAGAATGAAATCTTCTACACTTTTGGCCTTGTTAAACCAGTGAGGGTAATCCAAACATTATATTCATAGATACTTGTGTGCTAAAGTACCAAATACACTATAAACAGATGGTTATCCTCTAATTGTTTGAAAGACATAGTACTCTAAAGGCTTGGTTGACCTCTACAGTAATGCCTCATTTAAACATGAGAGATGTGATTCATTAAAATGAGCTGACATAAACAAATTGGAAGTCATTTGAACCATGTAATTTAAAACCTAACACAACATTCAATCTATCATAATCATACCTATCAAATGATGCATTACACCATTGATATCAGCAACTAAACTAGCCATACTTAGAAATCCTAGCACATAGCTGCATAAACCTCCATTTGTGTTACTACAAATTAACTCATTCTTTGTATGAGAGTAATAACAACAAACTAACATACAAGGAAAGACAAGAAGCTGAATAATAACAATCTTTGATTACTCATATTCAAAATTTATGCAATGTGAACAATGGAGACAACCGGTTCAGAATAATATTTCATTTTCATTCAACTATGACTACACTATGATTACATTCTTCATTATAGAACTCAAACTACTCTAGAAACTTGAAAACCAACATTATAAACTTGAACCCCTATTACAAAAATGTTCCAGTGAAAACCAAAAATGTGCAACCCTCCTTTCTGAAACAAAAAATATACACTTAAGGAAAGTGCAAAGCCCTAAATGAAGATCTCTCAATGAGATTTGGCACATTCAGATCCATAGATCAGTAACTGTCTTTTCTTGTTGAAGAATCTTCAACCTACCCTTTGATTCATGCATCTTGCCTTTGCCCTATACTATAAAATATTCCCTCTGGGAAGACTCATCATTCTTCATCATTATGCCTTGGAGTTGAAAAATGTCTTTACTTGCAAAAGACTTCACCTCCTCTCTATCTACTGTAAAAACTCTTGCATCTTCACTTTGTTGTAGAAAATTTCTTTCACTTGCATATTTACCTTCTTCATTCTTGTGCAATCTTCGTGAAATACATTTACTCAGCAAATAAAGTCTTTAATTTATCAATATGTGGAGACTTTGATTTTTTTTACATTAGGAAATAAAATTTTATTACCCATCAAATAAAGCCTTTAACTTTATTGGTGAAGTGTTTAAAATATTTTCATCGGGTAAAAAATATTTACCTAGGCCTTTATGTTTTTGATTTTCCAGCAAAGAGAGTATTTTTCTTTCACCACTTCCCGTGAAAAGAGAGATGTGTGATGACTCAACTTTTAATGATTTTTTTTATAAAGTTCAAAGCTGCCTCACACTCATTCAATGCAAACCATCGGCCATCGCTGATTTGAATCAACTCAATCATTTGCAAATGGAGATGGGCGATGGAGTTTTCCTGTGCAGCTATGAAAGTCATGAAAGTTGTGTTTGAGCCAATCAGAAGCAAGAATTAAACTTGCTTGTCCTCCAAAAAATTTGAAATACATTTCATATTTTCCCTAAATGCATCTTTTACAAATGCACAATAATTTAAATACTCACAATATTTTAAATACTAACATTTGAAACTTTAGAAAAATTGTGAATTTTAATTATGTCTGTGGTCCATTTGGAGAAAAATCACTACGGGAAAATAGGGACACATGGAGCCGAGATTTTTCGCATGCAACCATAATCAATTATTTAGAGAAAACCCATTTCCTCAAATTTTTCCCAACCATAAAAAATTAGGGACATTCTTTGTAAACTGGCCCTCGAGATGTGTTCACCACACTAGAAATTCATTAAAATAACGCATCATATGACCTCTATTTTTGATAAAAATGGATCTGTAGAGGTTTTAGACCAAAATAAGAAATGATTTTTCCTTAGATTTTCAAAATTTGAAAATTTTCGGAACACCAATTTTGGCCATGTTGTAGTCATAAAAGGATTAGTTAACCCATCAAAGCTCATCTAGGAGGCATGAAATTGAGCATGCATGTAACCATTTGACCCAAGAATGCAGTGCAACAAAAGGATCGACAAAAGGGATCTTGAGGTGAAAGATATTAATTGACAAAGTTGCTCACTCAGGCATTTCTATAACTACACATGTTTGACACCAGTTAAGGCTCTCAAAGTAATCACTTTGAAAAAAATTCAAAATAGCTTTTGGAGGGCTGCCACTGGAAACATAAGTTCATCTAGGTACATTGAGTATGTGTGCAAAATGGATTTTCTTCAATCATTATTCTTCACGAGATATTAGGGATCAAAGTTGACCACCTTGAAACATTGTCAGAAATGCAGATGTAAAAGTGAACAAACTGCATCTGCTTTTGATCTTGAAAAAATAGCAAATCCGATCCTGAGACTCTAAAGTCAGACAAGGGAGTACATGAATGTAGGGAGAATGGAGAGAAATAATTTACATTTGTCATGACAATCATCCAGTTGCAAAATATAAGCTCGAACAGAAGGCCACTTCGCAGAATTGAGTGTTCACAAACAAAAAAAGTGTCAAAACCTTCCAGCTTTGCTTTTCAAAACCCTATCAAAACTCATCATGGGAAGTTGAAAAATAACATGCACATTCACATATATGCCATGAGTGTGTCAACAAAGGCGTTTTGTATGAAAATCAACTAGCTTCAAATTGTGACCCTCCAAAGTAGGTCACTTGAGCAGATTTTTTAGGGGAATTTCTAAGTGTGCAAAGGCTAAATTTTTAATATGGGCACTTCAAATTTAAAAATTTGAAGGTTCCAACAGTGGCTCTTTCTAGGAATGTATGCCCCTTGCGGGAATAGCAAGAATTTAGATATCTCTGAGAGTATGTGCCAGAAACATTGGGTGATAGTCTTTATATAGAACTTTTAAATTCACTTGATGGCCCCAGACCACCAAGTGAAAAAAGGGTACTCAATTCTTACCTCTGTCAAACACCAATATGTTAAAAGAGTTTATCTCTTTTAATCCATACCTTCCTCTGTCACACCACAACAATGTGAGTGACTGCATTCCTACAAACACAAGTGTCAAGCTGCCTTTGAAAAAGTGAAAACTTGCTCCTTGTTTTGCTTTACTATCACATGGCAACCAAATGACATAGGCCATATCACTACCACTCATTGCATTTTCTGATCTTGTGGAGAATGATAGAACATTAGGATGATGACCAAGACTATGTGAAGACACAGTCTCATAACATTCGCTAACCCCCTCATAATGGTTATAGTAAGAAAGGAGATCATCCTTTAGAAACAATGTGCAATCCTTCCGTGTGTCAAGCAAAGAGTGCTCACACATTTGTAACTCATCCAACTGAATTGCATCACATGTGATTTTGTCATCATCCCAACAACACAGCTTAATCACATTATTACATGCCTCAATATCCTGAAAACAAGATTCACCAACACTCAGAATACCTTCATCCACATTCAAATTATGGCATTCAGAAGAAATGTCAGCATCCCAAACAATGTTTCCTACTTCAAGCTCATAGACAAGACTGTCAACACTTGTTATAAATTATTACACACAAAGGTTTCAAAAGCAGTCTTAAATTACTTAGATTTTACTTTTGCAACAAACTTCTCATAATGACTGTTTGAAAGACATTCACTGCTACAAGTAGAGACATATTCAACACCACCTCGTGTTGAATCAACATGACAATTTGAAACATACCGATCAAGTGGAAAACTATGAGTTGCAGATCTAGAAAAGAGGTCTGCATATGCATCCATGTGATTGACACAATCATGTTCTTCAAGTGAAAACTCATCATAAAGAGGCTCATTAGCTGTAGCAATATTTGTCACTACATTTTCAATTTCATGTACAACTACATCTATGCCATCATCATGCAAACACTCAGTGATAACTTCAAAGGCAACAACATGAAAAAAAGAAGGTAAATCATCAAACAAAAGAGGAATTCCTTGTTCATTATGACCAACATATGCATGCCCTTCACAATCAACTACTTTAGATGATTCATTCAATGAACCTCTTCTATACATATCTCTTTCTCTGTTTACACTACTACCACAATCAACAAAGCTACCTTTCTCACTGTCAAATTGAAAACCATCATTTATCTCTTCACTGCAACTTCTCACACATCATTGCTATGATTGAAATTTTTTGCATACTCTATCACTTTCATCTAATATGCTAACATTCTCAAAAGTACTCTTCAAATCAACAAGCTCCTCTGTCTCATCATCATGAAAGCTTTCATCAATGCTACACTCACTTGTAGAATTGGCATGACCAATTGTACCATTGCATTGTTGATCACACATGTCTTCTTCAAACAAGATATTCAATTCATATCCATCATCTTGTTCTTGTGAGCCTTCAAAAGTATTGTCATCATTTTCCTTGTTGTAACACTTTCCACTTGAAGAGATTAATTCTACCTTTTCCTCATGAGAGGAATCAGAGTCACTAGGGTTGCAAATAGAATTGAAATCATCGTGGTCACCCATACAAGAATGTTTTCACCCAGTTGCAAACTTTCATTTACAACACCATTTTTATCATCATGAAGACATGAAACTTCAGGATTAGCATAATCTTCAATTGTATACTCAAAGTCCATAGATGAGAAAATAATTTCATTATCATCTGCATCATTGCAGCCCTCTTTTGATACAAAAAATTGGCTCTCTATTTCTATATTTTTAGAGAAAATAGAAGAAACTTCAGATGTTTCATCTATCTCTTCATGACCATTATGGCTGCAATCTTCATTTGGGTTTATTTCTTCTGTAGGTTGTTCAAAAACAACTTCCTCATTAGCAAACAATGCATCATTCTTGTCTTCTACTATATCATCTGCATCTATTGGACCGAGTCTTACAAAAGTACCATCACAAAATTGAGTTAGGAGATTACTTCCATATTTATTTATCATTTCCTCAATTACTGAAAGCCATTGATATATGCATTTAAGATTAGGAGGCTTCAAATGAGCTGGCATAGTACTTAGCCCTGGCTCACAATTCTCACAAAACAAATCAATGCAAAATGATTCATCAAGCCTTTCTGATTCTGGTATAGCAAGCAGAAATTTCATGAATCTATCATGAAAATCATAGATGGATTCATCCTTAAATCTTTCTATATCACATAATGCATCAATATATGACACAGGTTCAACCTTCTTTTTAGATTTCTCATCAAATACTTCTTAGGTATGTAGATTTCTTTCTTCAGTCAAGCATTCATTATCTATTGACTCTTCTTCAAAATAATCAATGAAATGCATTCTGATATCATGCCATGAATCTAAAGAATGCATTAGTAAAATAGAAAACTAGTATTCAACATCATTTTCTAAAGTTCTTACAAAAAACTTCATGATAGCATCTTCCTCTACTATTTGACAGTCTTCCACTACATCAAGAAAAACTTGTACATGTTGTGATGCTGATTCTTTAAAACCTCCTCTAAACTTAGGAAAACATTCATTAATTCTTCTTGGGACAGAATGTGGGTAACCCTGAATTTCACTAAAATCCAAAGGGTCATATCTTTCACTAGTGAACACCTTTCTTTGAGGACATGGTTGTGTTCTAGGCATAACATTACAACTTATAGAGGGATAACTAGGAAAAAAATACATATTTGCAAATAGAAACTTATTCCTTCTACAAGTATTCAATTCAATATCCCTTTTTAGAATATCCTACTTTCTCATTTCCCTTTCTACTAGTATCTTGAAATACTGAATAAGGGAAAGTATTAACTAGAAATTTTTGTTGAAAACCTTCATACAAAGATATTGCAATAGAAAAATACCTAAGAATTGCTACAAACAACTCTTCTAATGATGTAGAAATTTATGTAGAGTCACCACCTCTTTGAAAGAGGAAATATTTTCAAGTAGAATAAAGCTTCTTCCAAGATCTAAGTATTTGTGAGTTCTCTCCACCGACAGAGCACCAAACTTCAAGAATATACCAGAAATGTTGCAACAATCTCCTTCAAGTATGCAGGTCATTGGATCATTTAGACCCAAAACTATAGATCAACAAACTGATTGACTCTTTAAGGCAAGATGATCTTCTATCAAAATCTTCTCAAGTTCTCCCCAGCAAAGTCGCCAATCTATATCACATTTTCCACTTTGGATCAACGATGGGTGAAGCAATTGCCTCTATCACACATAGTTGATTGATATCAGTTCTTCCACATTTTATTAAGGATGGGCGAAAATGTTTTTCCTTCATCGTACATCACTAATAAAATTTACCTTTTCATAATGTATGGGCGATGTGTGATGGTCTCTTGGGAAAATTTTAAATTTTATGCACGGCAACAGTGGGCCTGTGAACTATGGAAATATTTAATAAAGATTTTAAATGATGGGAGATAAAGATAAAGAGTGAAATATAGAGGCCTAGGTAATTTTTATTTTTCTTGATAAAAAATAAATTGTATCCTTCACAAGAACTTGGCTACATTGCCTTCACTATTGTATTTTCATTTTTCTCATCCTATTCACGATGTGCGATGATGAAGAAGTGGTGGGGCCCGAGTTTCATTGTCAAATATTAATATTTGACAAAGTGTTTGCAAAGTAAAAGATCAAAATGTGAAATACATGGGAAAATGGTGTATAGGTGGATTTAAATATTCACTATGTGAAAGCAAAATACCCTCTTTGCTGGAAAATCAAAAACATAAAGGCCTAGGTAAATCTTTCTTACCTGATGAAAATATTTTAAACACTTCATCAATAAAGTTAAAGGCTTTATTTGATGGATAATAAAATTTTATTGCCCGATGTAAAAAAAATCAAAGTCTCCACATATTGATAAATTAAAGACTTTATTTGTTGAGTAAATGTATTTCATGGAGGATGCACAGGAATGAAGAAGGTAAATATGCAGGTGAAAGAAATTTTCTACAACAAAGTGAAGATGCAAGGGTTTTTTACAGCAGATAGAGAGGAGGTGAAGTCTTTTGCAAATACACTGTAAACGAATCTGCCCATACAAATCTGTGAATCCTTGCATACAAATCTGCCAGAAATCGTGGAACTAATGTGCTGGAGGAAATCGCGCGGTTTTAGAGAATGATGAAAGTCGCGCATACAAATCTGCCAGAAACCCTAGCAGTGTTGGAGAAAAAATGTGCCCAGAAGTCGCGCCTAGAACCAGCGCACCAAGCATATAGATCGCATGCCCAAAAAAGACTGCGTATCTCAAAGAATCTGGCAAGAAAAATGACGTGGTTTTTAGATGTGAATCGCCCACGAAGTCTGCAACAACCAGATTCTTCTTTCAACCTCTACGAAATTCATGAAACTCCAGACTCTAGGGACTAAACACAAGGTTGCATAGTGAGCACACATAGCGCCCAGTGTATGAACTTATGCTCTGCTACCAAGTTGTAATGCCCGCCTTGCAAACCCCAGAGAACACACACAATGCAAATAATTTTTTTTTTTTTTTAAAACAATTAAATTAAACATGCAATGACATTAAACCATAACCACATAACATATTACATAGCATTAACACACTTGGTTCTCTGGGGCACGAGAGGTAACATCACAACAACTAAACATAAGAAAAGATAAAGAATATAACATAACCATTTAATTTATGATAACCATATACAATGATACATCCGATAGCCATGATGCGAGTATGATAAACATCACATAATTACATCCATGATAAATCTTTTAACAAGATACAATTACACCTAACTATTACATCATTGTTTCAATATTACATTACAATCTTTGATACTGAATTACATTGAACTTCCCAACATGGGGATTGATACAAGTATAATGAAATATGAAGTAAAACTGATCACTGGTACACCTCCACTGTGGAAAGCTGAGAAGACAAGACGCTGATGGGGAACCCAACGGGTGCGGAGCACGTTCCACCCAACCATGTGAATTACAAGTAACTCACCCCGCGTGCTCAAAGGTGACGAGGAAGTGAACCCGACCATGAATGTCAACCGAGTCAACAACAACATGATTCAAACAAGTACAACTCAAGTATGCAATGCACAACCATCGACGTACTCAAATCACATAACAAGTTAAAACCAAGAAACTCATCGCAATAACGTGAAGTACTATCAATTAACAATCATGAAACAAAATCACAAGAGTTCAAAGAAACATCATAAAGAGATAACATCCAGAGGCAACAACAACAACGCACAAGGGTGTCAAGTGGAGAGTGTCATCGCATAGCTCTCATGGGATTCTCCTGGCCCTTCCTCCAACTGAGACGCCGGCACCCATCTATGGATATTGCTTTTATTTCTGTTTTTGCAACGTTAATTGTAGGTACCTTGTATATTTATTGTTGGTTGATTTTGCAATCTCAATTGGAGAGTTCTTGGATTCTATTGTTGTTGGCACATCTTATGGTTATTTAGTGTTGATCTATAATATTGGCGACTGATTCTTGTTGGACATTTCATTACTCTTGTTGGGGTCATGTGTTGGCAAGATAAATCAACTCATGCAATCAAGCACAACTTCTGTAAATAAAAGTCATCACTCCTACTAGCAAAATTACAAAGTTCAGTCCCACTCTTGAGAACAACACATTACAATTAACGTCGCGACATGTGACTACACTTATTAACAATCCTACTATGACATAATTAAGAATGAAGTCTCTATTCAAAATACTATGTTTCATTTGTTTAAGTTCAATAAACTACGAAAATAAAATCAAATAAAGATATTAATTACTTCAATTTTTCCCTATTACTAACATAACTATTCCACTTGTAACTAATTATATTAAGAATAAACCAATCCGTCAATATTCACACAACTTTTAACAAATAAGATAAAGCAATTTCCTCTCAACAATATATGGTAACCAAATTTGTCTAAGTGAATATTCACAATCACAACTTAGCTAAACTAAACGTAAATAATAATGACAAAATTTCAACTCAAACCAAAGGACAATATGTACAATGAATTTAATATATACCTTCCGATGAAGAAGACACTTCCAACTTAAAATTTCTTAACTAAATAACATTTTCCTACACAACTAACTAATAACGAATAGTTACAATGGGGTTAGCATTTACTAATACCAAATTCCCATATACTATTCAATATATAATTGTTTTTATAGAAAGAAATTTTAATACAACAAATATATATTACGATTACATGTGTGTATATATATATACAATATAGTTAAAAGAATAAAGTTCCAATTCAAAATTCTTTAATTACTAATATTTTCTTCCCACTATCTAAACACAAGCAAATCTGTTATTTTGTTTCTGTTTCCTCTATTCGTAGGCATTTTCACTTAAATATACGCCTATTTACTTAATTTAGCTTCTAAATATTGAAAGCAATCACATTAAAAGAAATTCCAAATTTTTAGAATACTTCATTTAACTAACATTTTATTTCAACCACCTTCCACTTAAAATAGCATTCTTACAATTTGTATAATAATAATATACCTAAAATGCAAAACTTGGTAATCTGGTTTCTACTACGCCCAATATGTAAATATAAATGAAATCCTGAAATCGCCACCCACTGAAGTTGTGAAAATTCTATTGCAGTTACTGATTATTAATCTCCTATCTAATACATAGATTATTTGACTCTGAAAAATTAATTCTCAGCAAATATCGAAAAATAACACAACTGCAACTTCACCAATAAAACTCACAAGAATAAAGAAGAAAACATTCACAATAATGAACACAATATTTTTGGACAAATTGTCCGTGGAAAAACCCCGAAGGGAAAACCACTACTGCAGATGAGGAATTATATTAAACTTCAGCAAATTAAGGAATACAAAAGCTGCTTGCCTCTTACTGGCAGAGCTCCGCAATATTCTTCTCGGATATTCTTCCCTCAATTTCTCATTCTGAAACTCCATAGCTATCCCCAAAGCTATCAACTCGCCCTTGCTAACAACCTTGAAGATTATTTTGCTGCAAATCTACTTGCTATCAACTCTTTCTCAACTCTATACTTGTGTGTTCTCCAAATGCCCATTGATCCCCTTTTATACTTTTCTCATTGGAAAACCAATGGCCATGATTTAATCTCAATCAATGGCTAAGATTAAATAGACTCTAACAACCCTAACTAACTGGATTCTAGAAGTCTCTAGGGGAATCAATTTATTTAATTACATAATTATCTAGACAACTTAGCCCTTTTTGGAAGTCTCTAGAAAATAATTAAATAATTAAATAAGCACTTCTTGGGAATGGAGACACTTGTCCAAGCTACATAAAAATCAACACTCCCTCTTAGCGAGGAAGGTGTTCTGCATGGCACCCAACCTATCTCTGAAGAAGATGAATTTTGCCTTCCCCAATGCCTTGGTCAAAATGTCTGCTACCTGCTGATCTGTAGGTATATACTGTAGCTGAACAATCCCGCGCTGTACACAATCTCTGATGAAATGATATCTGATGTCTATATGCTTAGACCTATCATGAAACACCGGATTCTCAGACAACTTGATGCAACTCTGATTGTCGCAGTGTATCACCGTAGTCTCAACCCTCTGACCAAACAAGGCCACTAGCAACTTCCGAAGCCATATCGCCTCACACGTCGCCATGCTAGCTGCTATGTATTCTGCCTCTACAGAACTCAAAGCCACAGACTTCTGCTTCCTGCTGTACCAAGAGACAACTCCTGATCCCAAGCTAAAGCAACACCCAAGTGCTTTTCCGTTATGCTTCTGCCCAATCTGCGTCCAAGTATAGCCTATCAACCGATACCATCACCTCGAGCATATTTGATTCCATTGCCTTTACAAATACTGCCAACACATGTTTTGCTGCCATCAATGTACTCTCTTCGGCTCCATGAACTGACTAAGAGAGTTTATTGCAAAGGATATATCTGGCCTGGTGTTGACCAAATACATGAGAGACCCAATCAACTGCCTGTATAAGGTGGGGTCTACATCCTTCTCCCTGGATGTCTCTACCTTCTTCCAATTCGTGATCATAGGAGTAGACATGGCTCTGCAATCTTCCATCTCGAACCTCCTCAAGATTTTGATGCAGTATTTCCCTTGTCTAAGGAAAATCTCTCCATCTGTCTGCCATACCTCCATGCCTAGAAAGTAGTGCATAAGCCCCAAATCCTTCATCTCGAACTCTGTTGCAAGGTCCCTGTTGCACTCCTCTATGAGCCCCAGTGAACCTGTTAAAAACAAGTCATCCACATAAAGAACAAGAATGAGAACCTCACCCCCAACCACCAAGTAGTAGAGGTTAGCATCTGCTTCACTCTTCACAAAGCCCATTCCTTGCAAGTATTTATTAATGCGCTCATACCATGCCCTGGGAGCCTGCTTGAGTCCGTACAAAGCTTTCTTCAATCTGCACACGTGGGTTGTACTACTGTGTGCTACAAAGCCCTTTGGTTGTTCTATGTATACCTCCTCTTTCAATTCACCATTAAGAAATGCCGTCTTGACATCCATCTGATGGATCTACCATCCCATCTGTGCTACAAGAGAGATCACAACTCATATAGAAGTATACCTAGCCACTGGAGCAAATGTCTCCTCATAGTCAATTCCCTCCTTCTGAGAGAACCCCTTGGCCACAAACCTTGCAATGTATTTCTCGATGCTACCATCTGCATCGTGCTTGATCTTATAGATCCAGCGTGATCCAACTACTGCCCTATCTGTTGGTCTAGGCACAACCTCCCACACATCATTTTGCACTATTGAGGTATACTCCTCAACCATTGCATTTTGCCACACTTTCTGCTGTGTGGCCTCCTGATAGCTAGAAGGCTCACTATCTACCAACTGACTAACTAATGCCATATAGTCATCATACCTGGCTGGTTGTCTCCGCTGTCTACTACTCATCCTAGGAGCTCCCACAAACTCCTGAGTATCACTTTGTGACTGTTGGTTCTTGCTACCAACTGTAGAGGATGAAGTATCAACCTCCATATCACCCTGATGCATCTCTTGGATCTGCTGCATCTGCTGCTCCATACTCTGTGAATTCTCAGCACCTGAGCTTGTGCATGTACTAGTAACTATACTCGAGCTTCGCTGTCCTTGATCTGGTTGAACGATCCTTGGAGCTTCCACTAACTGCTCACTCTGATCATCTGCTGGCAAATCTCTGGACCTCCTGAATGCCTTGTCCTCCATGAACTTGACATCACGCCTAACTATAGTCCTCCTGGTCCCTGGAATAAATATCCGATATGCCTTTGAGGTTTCACTGTACCCCACAAAGTACCCTCTCTCTGCAGTCTGATCTAACTTGGAACGTGTCGCACCTAGAATGTGACAATATGCCAAACTCCCAAATATCTTGAAGTGGCTGACATCTGGCTTCTTCCCTGAGAACGCCTCCTCTGGTGTCATCTTGCCCAATACCTTATGTGGAACCCTGTTTTGTATGTACACTGTTGTACTGCATGCCTCTGCCCATAAGTAACGTGGCATATCCTGGTCATACAACATAGCCCTTGCCGCCTCTGATATAGACCGATTCTTCCTCTCAGCAACCCCATTCTGTTGTGGATGGTAAGGAATAGTCCACTCTCTCTTGATTCCTTCCCTGGTACAGAACTCCTGGAACTCTTTCCCTTTGTACTCGCCACCATTGTCTGACCGAAGAACCTTTATCTTCCTCCCTGTCGAATTCTCCACAAGAGCTTTGAACTCTTGGAAGCGCTGAAAACCTCATCCTTGGTCTTCAAGAAGTATATCCAGGTCTTCCTAGAGAAATCATCAATAAAAGTAACAAAGTATTCATATCCTCTAAGAGACTTCGTCGACATTGGTCCACATATGTCTGAATGTACTAGATCAAGAACACCCTTAGATCTAGTGTCACTCCTTGGAAAAGTTGCTTTCGCAAACTTCCCCAACACACATCCCTTACATACATCATCATGCCTGTGCTCACCTCAGGAACACCTGTCACAGCCTCACGAAGCATTTTAAGTGCTCCATGATGTATATGGCCCATCCTCCTATGCCATAGCTCTCCTTGATCTCTAGCATTACTGCTGCTCATCAGTGCCTTATGAGTATCAAACTGCAACCTATAAAGCCACCGCTCCTAACTCCAATAGCTGTGGGTGATTTCCAATCCTTGTGCTTGATTAACACACTTGCCCCTCTAAAGAGTACATTGTAACCTTTATCCTGAAGGATAGATATGGAAATCAAATTCATACCCAAGCCTGGCACATGCAACACATCATGAATGGGAATCCGCTTACCATTCTCCCTCTGAAATAGAACAGTCCCTTTTCCAACTGGATTGAGTTTGGACATGTTCCCCATAGAAATCTGCATTCTGATGTCCTCCTCCTTATAGCTAGAGAAGTACTCTCTAACTCTTGTCATATGAAATGATGCCCCACTGTCTATATACCAAACACCCTGTGAGGTTGAGCTAGCCATACAAGCTATGAGAGCGAACTCATCCTCCATTCTGCTAGAGAGCTCATCTGCACTTGCTGAAGCTGCTGTCTGCTTCTTGCCTTTCTTTCTTTACGGGCAATCGCTGACATAGTGGCCAAACTCGTGACAACCATAGCACTTGACTTTAGATAAGTCCTTCTTCTCACCTTGTGGATTTGATCCTTTACTAGACCCCTTCTTTGCTTTCCCTTTTCCTGCAAGGGCAACGTTCTCCTGTTCCGCCTCACTTTACTGACTCTTGCTACTGGTCCCACTGACAAGACTTAGTCTAAGCTCCTCCTGAGTGAAGTCACTCCAGAGTCGATCCCAACTCAGCAAGGTGTCTCGTCCATTAATAACTTGAACAAAGACATCCCACTACTTAGTAAACCCATTTAGGGCTATCCACACTAGCTCGTCATCACCTAGATTATGTCCAACAGCAGCCAACTCATCCTTGAAAAGTTTGAGTCTGGTGAGGTAACTTGTCACGTCCTCTCCCTTGTTCATCCGAGTATTCCTCAACTTTTCTCTGAGAATCAGCTTCCGGTTAGTGGTAGCATTCTGGTACAGATTCAGAATGGCATCCCACATCTTCTTCGCTGTATCTAACTCTGCGACATGTGGAACAATATGATCCTTGACACCATCAAGAATCATCCTCCTCGCCTTGGCATCTTCCTTCTTATATGCTAAGAGCTGTGCTGGATCTGTAGGTACAGGTACAACACTAGTCACATATTCCTTGATCCCATTCTCTTCCAGCAACAAAGAAATTCTGGCTTTCCAGACACCAAAATTTGAGGCTCCATCCAATCTGTCCTGATCTCTTAAACCTGCTGAGGCCATCTCAAAAGATAAAAGAAAACAAATAATAATAATAATTCTGAAGAGGCAGGATCTTTCCTTCCTGTGTTGAGCGTAATCTGCCCTTAGATCAACTTTGATACCATGTGAAAATTCTATTGCAGTTACTGATTATTAATCTCCTATCTAATACATAGATTATTTGACTCTAAAAATTAATTCTCAGCAAATATCGAAAAATAACACAACTGCAACTTCACCAATAAAACTCACAAGAATAAAGAAGAAAACATTCACAATAATGAACACAATATTTTTGGACAAATTATCCGTGGAAAAACCCCGAAGGGAAAACCACTACTGCAGATGAGGAATTATATTAAACTTTAGCAAATTAAGGAATACAAAAACTGCTTGCCTCTTACTGGTAGAGCTCCGGCAATATTCTTCTCCGGATATTCTTCCCTCAATTTCTCCTGCTGAAACTCCATAGCTGCTATCCCCAACGCTATCACTGCGCCCTTGCTAACACTGCAAGACTATTTGCTCTCACTGCAAATCTACTTGCTATCACTGCAAGTCTTTCTCAACTCTATACTTGTGTGTTCTCCAAATGCCCATTGATCCCCTTTTATACTTTTCTCATTGGAAAACCAATGGCCATGATTTAATCTCAATCAATGGCTAAGATTAAATAGACTCTAACAACCCTAACTAACTGGATTCTAGAAGTCTCTAGGGAAATTAATTTATTTAATTACATAATTATCTAGACAACTCAGCCCTTTCTGGAAGTCTCTAGAAAATAATTAAATAATTAAATAAGCACTTCTTGGGAATGGAGACACCTGTCCAAGCTACATAAAAATCAACAGAAGCTTGACAAGCAATACACAATACTTGATGACTGAAAGCGAACTAAGGGAAGGACAGGCTATGAATGTTTCAGTTATCATATAACAACGCCGTAGCGAATTCTGGACATTATACATCGCAGCAGCAGTAACATAGGCAAGACACACACTTTGTTTCATAGAAAACTTCAAGTACTGAGGTCACAGGGACAACAATATACCAGAGGCCAAAAAGGGCGGACCAAAATACGCGACAGGAGAAGGGGAATGGCGATGTATACTTCACCACTGGTAACCCTTCTGGCTAAACAAGCAGTTGATTATGTGGCACGTATGGTTGTGTGTATAAAATGTACAGACTTTTAGATAAGAACCAAGTAATACCGGGTTTAAAAATAAAACTCTTTAAGCAAGACAATGAAAGATACGCATAAATATGGAAATCACTTTAAAACGCCCCACACACAACCTTCAAATTTAGCTTCTCCAAACCTAGCAAACATATAATAAAAGTATTCTCACCATAAAAATCAAAGATGCATGGGTCAGAATTCTATAGAGTGGAAGATATATAGGCAAACAAGGCAGCGACAGGCAGCACCATGCAGATTTTGCAAGGCAAAAGAATGAGAAGATTGAAACACACAGTGTTAACAAGGAACAAGCTAATGATTTAAATTGCAGACCCAAGGTAGGAAGACGCCATTTCCAATGAAGGACACCGGGGAGACAATGCTAATTGTGCAGAAATCGAGTTACCAGGCATACAGACTCTACACAAAAAGATTGTGCAAGGAAGCTCTCAAAAACATTGAATCAAGGGTGCACTCAAATTCACATTCTAACACTGTAAGGTTTGCTTGTGTCCTAGGTGCATGCAGTCACGCTGGTTAAGCAAATGGGGACTACAAATGCCTCACACACTAGTAACCTTTATTGCATTACAAATTCAGTTGATCAAAAAGTGCACACAACTGAAGGGATAAAAGTACGCCTACAACACACGCCACATACCAAGCAAATATCGATACAAGAAGGTGGTTTTTTTTATTATCACTGCACACAGAGTTTTGTTTTCAATCGGTTTTAAATAGATATAGAACTCTTGTGGAGAATATCGATGGTGCTAAATAAAGAAATCAGAAAGATGGGCTCACACACCATTAATGGGAAAGCTATATCAGATAACCAACTGTAATGAAGAGACGTCAAACAACAACAACATGCAAGGGAAACCACAATTTGGTTTCATGGAGAGTTATATCACATGCTAAGGGTAACCCTCATGCTACAAACAATTATGGTAACGACAAAACCATGCTTATTGACATGTATGGTAAACAAAACTCGCAGGCATGCTAGAACAGAAGAATTTTGAATTCCGATCAAGAACCAACAATATACAATTCAACCCATTCATTATCATCACAAAATTAAAACTTAGAAATGACGGAACCTGGCTTTCGTGGCTTGGCAAGTTGGAGATCCAGCGCTGAGATCACGCCTCCCTCTCTCCACCGCAAGCTTCCTCAATCTTTCTTGCAGAGCAAGTTTGTTTTTTTTTTCGGTTTTGGGGGATTCAGAGATTGTTGGAAGAGAATTAATTCCAGACTGATCAAGATCGAAGGAATTTTTCACAACATTATTCTGTAATAGGTAGTGATTGGGTTCTGGAAGAGGAATCACAAGCTGTGGAATAGTGGTCTTCAGCTCGTCTTCGTCGTTGGTCAAGTGAAGGAAATTCAGGTGTGATATATTCTTGAACTCATTCTTGCAATTTTGATATCCTTGACCCGCATTATTGGCTGGAGGTGGCTAGTTATAATTTGATACATGTGTTTGGTACTTGGCATTTATTCACCTTTCACCTTTGGGGTTTTGAGCTATCCAATTGAATTCCCTTTTGGAACTGCGAAGTTAATAACATGTGATTCATATTACTTGAGTTCATTCTCTGCATATAAATCTCTGCATCTGATGGTTTCCTTGCTCCTCCCTCTATAGATCACTTGCAAGAAATAAATATGTTCATGTAGGTTACAAATACCTGTGTAGTTGTGTTGTCCTCCTCTGTGGATCGTAATCCCCTGTCTCTGCATAATTGAAATGTGCTTAATCGTTTCTTGCAATGATACCTTCCATAGAATTTGATGTGGCTACTAAGTATGTTATCCAATGTCCATTTCATTATATAGTATTCCATGTAATGTTTATGTATAAATTCTGTATTCAAACTTTGTAGGTACTTGTTTGTCTTGCATACTCATTTATATATATATTGATAGATATGTTGTTTTGGTATCGATTTCATCACTAGGAACTTCATTCAAAAATGCTAGGGTGCATGTTAGAGTGTTTTAAGTAATTCAAGATTTGAAAGCTTCCATGCAAAATTCTGTCCTACAACAACGTCTGACAAAATTGCCAACCATTATGCTTTGGTGTGAGACCTTAGGCCATCCCAAATCTTCCGCTTCGCATAGTCAGGGCAGACTTGGGCAATGAATCAGTTTCATACCTGCCAATTACATTTGCTTGAAAGTTCCTTGAAGCCTTTCTTCTTTCTGTAGCGCGCCTTTTCCTCCTGTCTCTGGCCGTTGCTAGCAACCTTTTGTTTGTTGGGTTCTTTTGATGCTGTGTTGCATTCTTGGATTTGATGTTCTTTTAGATCTATACTCGGCTTTGGTTTGCATGAAGGCTTTTCAAAGTCGTACACCACTAATTTGGGTATTTGATGTCTTGGAACTCCCTCTGGAATTCAATGCCATTATTGATTATGTTCAAACTTAACTTAGATTCTTTCCATTGAGATTTGGGTGCAACAACTTAAACTGTGCACTTTGGCTTTATAATTAACTTTTAATCTGGTCAGTAGACTCTTGAATATGTTTACCAAAGATTTCCCTGCCAGAAAAATCTGTACGTTGCTTGACCAAGCGCTGGTTTTCAGAATGTTTAGATTTTAATATCCTTTCTGATTTCGTAAATATTTGGTTCACTGATAATGCATGCTATAGTCTGAAGAAGTTATTTCCTTATAGCCGCTGCCTTACATCGTTTTCTTTTGAAATTACTGATGATTAGGAGTCTTTGCCTTGCAATCGATAAATATTGAATTTTCCTGGTATTTAGTTAAGTTTAGGCATAAGTCTTCCTTTCAACGAATATTCATTATGCATGGAATTTTCTTCTATACCAGAGCAAATGACAGAAGTAATTATTAATCTTCTAGTATATTTTGATATCTTCTCGAGCCAAATCTTTAAACCGTAACAAACCTTTGCTTGAGAATGTGCGCGACGTAGCTAGGGATCTAAGAATTCGTCTATAGAATTTTTCCTGTGCAAATTACTCTTTATTCAAAGTTCTTTAGTTCTAGATTGGGGAATCTCCATTCTGTCACCGCAATCTCTCATCATTGTTTTCCTGCGTCCAGATTGGTTTGTCTGAACTTGTCATTATTTGGCAATACATAATCTCCATTTTCTAAAATTTCCAATCCTCTGTATATTCCTCTTAAAGGAATGTTTGACTAACCATGGCGTTTAATGACCATTTATTCTATTTGATCTCTCGGCGGCAGTTGATAAGTCTTCAATGGTTTTAAATCTTTCTCGTAGTAATAAGGGAACCTTTGTGCATTAATATAGCCTGTAAAATTATGTTTAGATTAAACCTTCATTTACTAGAATTAATCCTAATGACTATAATAAAGTTATTGCCTACAACTTATATTCGTGATGAATGCATGGTGACTTGTCTCATGCTTAAGTTGAGTTGTGTTTTTTTTGTGAGAGCGTATACCTTGGTTTTTAGCGATTTATCTTTGCATGCATTAGACAGGCAGAATTGCTTAATTAGAAGATCATATTTTATAAATCTATCTAATGCTAGATATTTATTATATACATGTGTTAGTTAAGTATGAAACTAAGAATGAAAATAAAAGAAAAGATAATCATTTAAGTTGTAGCTGAGTAGTTGATTAGATAATCAAATGATCTAAAGGATATGTGTACAATTCAATGCTAAATTTCTTATTGCCAATAGGAAACTCAAAATTAATTTGTCATAGGATTCCTAGTCTTATTTGGTTATGGTTTAGTCCTTAGGGGAGTCTCTTAGAAGTTTCAAGTAGGTGATAATTTTAGACACACTTGTATTCTAAGTTCTCTTTAACAATAATTCTTTCAAGTATTATGATATGATAACCTCCTAATATGCAAAATTAATGAGAGATGGTTAATAAGGCAATATTTGAATTAGCTATAATTAACATATGTTTCTATGTTTTCTTTAAATCGTTTTAGATGATGTCTCAATAATTGAAGCCTTAAATGCTAGTTTAATGTTATCACCTTATGTGGATTATAAAAAGGTAGTCTGTTAATTATTAGATATAGTCTTTTATATGAGTAAGTCAATTAAGAAATTGATAGATTATTTAACTTAAAACACTTTAAGTTATTGGAGATTACTTAGTAGTTTATGTGTGGAAGGAATATCTTACTATTTGTTTGTTAATGGGAGGTTGCTTCGAAAAGTGAAATTCATGGATGTTGTAGTTGCTTGTTCGTGTTGGTTATTATATGATTTGATGTTTTATCTTGGCGTGACTTTTCCTTGAGTTGATTTTGGTTGGGATTCTTTTCGGTGGAGTTTTAAAAAAAAAAACAAACTTGCTCTGCAAGAAAGATTGAGGAAGCTTGCGGTGGAGAGAGGGAGGCGTGATCTCAGCGCTGGATCTCCAACTTGCCAAGCCACGAAAGCCAGGTTCCATCATTTCTAAGTTTTAATTATGTGATGATAATGAATGGGTTGAATTGTATATCGTTGGTTCTTGATCGGAATTCAAAATTCTTCCATTCTAGCATGCCTGCGAGTTTTGTTTACCATACATGTCAATAAGCATGGTTTTGTCATTACCATAATTGTTTGTAGCATGAGGGTTACCCTTAGCATGCGATATAACTCTCCATGAAACCAAATTGTGGTTTCCCTTGCATGTTGTTGCTGTTTGACGTCTCTTCATTACAGTTGGTTATCTGATACAACTTTCCCATTAATGGTGTGTGAGCCCATCTTTCTGATTTCTTTATTTAGCACCATCGATATTCTCCACAAGAGTTCTATATCTATTTAAAACCGATTGAAAACAAAACTCTGTGTGCAGTGATAATAAAAAAAACCACCTTCTTGTATCAATATTTGCTTGGTCTGTGGCGTGTGTTGTAGGCGTACTTTTATCCCTTCAGTTGTGTGCGCTTTTTGATCAACTGAATTTGTAATGCAATAAAGGTTACTAGTGTGTGAGGCATTTGTAGTCCCCATTTTCTTAATCGGCGTGACTGCATGCACCTAGGACACAAGCAAACCTTATAGTGTTAGAATGTGAATTTGAGTGCACCCTTGATTCAATGTTTTCGAGAGCTTCCTTGCACAATCTTTTTGTGCAGAGTCTGTATGCCTGGTAACTCGATTTCTGCACAATTAGCGTTGTCTCCCCGGTGTCCTTCGTTGGAAATGGTGTCTTCCTACCCTGGGTCTGCAATTTAAATCATTGGCTTGTTCCTTGTTAACACTGTGTGTTTCAATCTTCTCATTCTTTTTCCTTGCAAAATCTACATGGTGCTACCTGTCGCTGCCTTGTTTGCCTATATATCTTCCACTCTATAGAATTCTGACCCATGCATCTTTGATTTTTATGGTGAGAATACTTTTATTATATGTTTGCTAGGTTTGGAGAAGCTGAATTTGAAGGTTGTGTGTGGAGCGTTTTAAAGTGATTTCCATATCTATACGTATCTTTCATTGTCTTGCTTAAAGAGTTTTATTTTTAAACCCGGTATTACTTGGTTCTTATCTAAAAGTCTGTACATTTTATACACACAACCATACGTGCCACATAATCAACTGCTTGTTTAGCCAGAAGGGTTACCGATGGTGAAGTATACATCGCCATTCCCCTTCTCCTGTCGCGTATTTTGGTCTGCCCTTTTTGGCCTCTGGTATATTGCTGTCCCTGTGACCTCAGTACTTGAAGTTTTCTATGAAATAAAGTGTGTGTCTTGCCTATGTTACTGCTGTTGCGATGTATAATGTCCAGAATTCACTACGGCGTTGTTATATGATAACTGAAACATTCATAGCCTGTCCTTCCCTTAGTTTGCTTTCAGTCATCAAGTATTGTGTATTGCTTGTCAAGCTTCAGTGGGTGGCGATTTCAGGATTTCATTTATATTTACATATTGGGCGTAGTAGAAACCAGATTACCAAGTTTTGCATTTTAGGTATATTATTATCATACAAATTGTAAGAATGCTATTTTAAGTGGAAGGTGGTTGAAATAAAATGTTAGTTAAATGAAGTATTCTAAAAATTCTGAATTTCTTTTAATGTGATTGCTTTCAATATTTAGAAGCTAAATTAAGTAAATAGGCGTATATTTAAGTGAAAATACCTACGAATAGAGGAAACAGAAACAAAATAACAGATTTGCTTGTGTTTAGATAGTGGGAAGAAAATATTAGTAATTAAAGAATTTTGAATTGGAACTTTATTCTTTTAACTGTATTGTATATATATATACACACATGTAATCGTAATATATATTTGTTGTATTAAAATTTCTTTCTATAAAAACAATTATATATTGAATAGTATATGGGAATTTGGTATTAGTAAATGCTAACCCCATTGTAGCTATTCGTTCTTAGTTAGCTGTGTAGGAAAATGTTATTTAGTTAAGAAATTTTAAGTTGGAAGTGTCTTCTTCACTTAGACAAATTTGGTTACCATATATTGTTGAGAGGAAATTGCTTTATCTTATTTGTTATAAGTTGTGTGAATATTGACGGATTGGTTTATTCTTAATATAATTAGTTACAAGTGGAATAGTTATGTTAGTAATAGGGAAAAATTGGAGTAATTAATATCTTTATTTGATTTTATTTTGGTAGTTTATTGAACTTAAACAAATGAAACATAGTATTTTGAATAGAGACTTCATTCTTAATTATGTCATAGTAGGATTGTTAATAAGTGTAGTCACATGTCGCGACGTTAATTTTAATGTGTTGTTCTCAAGAGTGGGACTGAACTTTGTAATTGTGCTAGTAGGAGTGATGACTTTTATTTACAGAAGTTGTGCTTGATTGCATGAGTTGATTTATCTTGCCAACACATGACCCCAACAAGAGTAATGAAATGTCCAACAAGAATCAATCGCCAATATTATAGATCAACACTAAATAACCATAAGAGGTGCCGACAACAATAGAATCCAAGAACTCTCCAATTGAGATTGCAAAATCAAGCAACAATAAATATAGAAGGTACCTACAATTGTACAAATCACCCCAAGCAAACAGGAATATCTCATTTTCTGGGAACTCAAAAATTCGTCTGGCAATATCCATAGATGGGTGCCGGCGCCTCAGTTGGAGGAAGGGCCAGGAGAATCCCATGAGAGCTATGCGATGACACTCTCCACTTGACACCCTTGTGCGTTGTTGTTGTTGTCTCTGGATTTTATCTCTTTATGATGTGTCTTTGAACTCTTGTGATTTTGTTTCATGATTGTTAATTAATAGTACTTCACGTTATTGCGATGAGTTTCTTGGTTTTAACTTGTTATGTGATTTGAGTACGTTGATGGTTGTGCATTGCATACTTGAGTTGTACTTGTTTGTATCATGTTGTTGTTGAGTCGGTTGACATTCATGGTCAGGTTCACTTCCTCATCACCTTTGAGCACGGGGGGTGAGTTACTTTTAATTCACATGGTTGGGTGGAACGTGCTCCGCACCTGTTGGGTTCCGCATCAGCGTCTTGTCTTCTCAGCTTTCCATAGTGGAGGTGTACCAGTGATCAGTTGTACTTCATATTTCATTATACTTGTATCAATCCCCATGTTGGGAAGTTCAATGTAATTCAGTATCAAAGATTGTAATGTAATATTGAAACAATGATGTAATAGTTAGGTGTAATTGTATCTTGTTAAAAGATTTATCATGGATGTAATTATGTGATGTTTATCATACTCGCATCATGGCTATCGGATGTATCATTGTATATGGTTATCATAAATTAAATGGTTATGTTATATTCTTTATCTTTTCTTATGTTTAGTTGTTGCGATGTTACCTCTCGTGCCCCAGAGAACCAAGTGTGTTAATGCTATGTAATATGTTATGTGGTTATGGTTTAATGTCATTGCATGTTTAATTTAATTGTTTTAAAAAAAAATAAAAAATTATTTGCATTGTGTGTGTTCTCTGGGGTTTGCAAGGCGGGCATTACAACTTGGTATCAGAGCATAGGTTCATACACTGGGCACTATGTGTGCTCACTATGCAACCTTGCGTTTAGTCCCTAGAGTCTGGAGTTTCATTTTTTTTTGTTGTGTTTGTTGTGAACCTAAGTTTCTTCCATTAGCCGGTCTCAGGGAAATGGTGCAGGAAACTGATGGGAATGGATAGGACCCTCGGTGTAGTGCGCAATGCACCGATATCCTTCCTATCCACTTCCTCTCCTGTTATTCCCTAGAGTCTGGAATTTCACACACCAAAGAAAGATACAAATGAGCTCATAGTCTTTCTTCGAGTTTCCTCTCGCTGAATAATAGCACAAACACCAGCAAGAGTGGGTAATGTGGCATCCATCAGAAGATTGCGCCTTATGTATTCATACTCAGGTTTTAGGCTACGAATTAGTGAGAAAATTTTATCCTCCTTAGCTCGTTTCAAAAGAGTTTGGGCATTAGTGGTATGTGGACGATACAGGTTCAATTCGTCCCACAGTTTTTTAAGATTCCCAAGGTGTTCACTAAAGGTTTTCTCACCTTGTTGGGTTGCAGCAATTTCAAGGGTGAGTTCAAAAATACGGGCAGCATTATTTTGGTTCCCATATAATTCAGCGATTGAATCCCATAGTTCTTTTGCTGAATTAGAAAAAGTAAAAATTTTGGCAATATGAGTTTCCATCGAATTGAGTAACCATGATCGAACAAGCTAATCATTGGATATCCAATCCTCATATCCTGATTCAGTAGTTTGAGGACATTTTTTATCACCATTAACGAAACCAAATTTTTTCTTGCCACCAAGCGACAGAGTGACAGCTCTAGACCATGCTACATAATTGATACCATTTAACGGAACTGATGAAAGTCTCCAACTAGGATTTGAATCGAACTCAGCCATGAGAAAAGCAAGAAAGAAGACGCAAAAAAACACTTACAATGAAAAAAAACTCTGCAGCAGATTCAAAATACACCAGATTTATAAGGCAGATCACAGGGCTGAATAAACGGCACCAGAAGAGAACCAGAATCATGGATTTTAGAGGCCAGAGAATACAAAAAATAGCACATACAAATCTGCCCATACAAATCTGCCCATACAAATCTGTGAATCCTTGCATACAAATCTGCCAGAAATCGTGGAACTGATGTGCTGGAGGAAATCGCGCGGTTTTAGAGAATGATGAAAGTCGCGCATACAAATCTGCCAGAAACCCTAGCAGTGTTGGAGAAAAAATGTGCCCAGAAGTCGCGCCCAGAACCAGCGCACCAAGCATACAGATCGCATGCCCAAAAAATACTGCGTATCTCAAAGAATCTGGCAAGAAAAATGACACGTTTTTTAGATGCGAATCACCCACGAAGTTTGCAACAACCAGATTCTTCTTTCAACCTCTACGAAATTCATGAAAAGACCAGAGAATAATGTTTTTTCTGCTCTGATACCATGTGGAAACAAATCAAATAAGGCACAGAACACAGATGTACGTGGTTCGGCCGTAGCCTACGTCCACTGGAGAAGGGAGAGAGGATATTGCATTCATGATTGTTACGAGAGATTACAAAAGCTCTACATATAGAGATACATCAGTCTTAATTAGAAGGATTAAGACGAATCCCACAAAGTATGCATTCTCCAGAAATAGCAACCAACAGATAGAAACAAATCTGCATAAATCTCTCTTCTCCAACACCTACATATGTAATGGGTGTCGGAAAGATGGTTGTGCTTGGTCTTTCTATTGCAAAGAATGTGATTTTGATCTTCATCCAGATTATGCTTTGAAGGATGAGCATTCTGATGGAAATGACAAATGACAGACATAGGGTAAAGATTCTTATAATGAGGACAAGGCAGCTAAAGTCGTTTGTGAAGGAGATGCTTGTCGAAGGGTATAAGCAGAAGATGGTTGTGCTTGGTCTTTCTATTGCAAAGAATGTGATTTTGATCTTCATCCAGATTATGCTTTGAAGGATGAGCATTCTGATGGAAATGACAAATGACAGACACAGGGTAAAGATTCTTATAATGAGGACAAGGCAGCTAAAGTCGTTTGTGAAGGAGATGCTTGTCGAAGGGTATAAGCAGGCAAGAAAGTAAGGCTTTCAGAGGGTTGTTTTTAATAGGCTTCTGGGTAAAGTATGTGGAAGATTATATAGGCAGTTTGAACATAATATCCCTTTCTTTCTATTGTTGATCTGAAGCTTATTAACTCTCTCCCTCTCTGGTTGTGCACACAAGTTTTATTGAGTAAAACTTGTTTAGCATTTTTATGATCTTAACATATCATTACTAAATATATTTCAACTGCTTTTGGATGTTTGTTCTGTGGGTTTCATGTCTATACTTTGGTGTTTTACGTATTACCTGTGGTTTTATCATGCAAATAACTTACAGCTTGGGAATTTCAGTAAGAATTATGTTTTCATTTTTAATCCCACTTGTGTTAGGGGAAACACCGTAAGGGAGGAGTACATTATAAAAAGGCAACTTACAGTGTGTGCGACCGTTCATAGAATATTTTAACTTTCGTATTGACAGCTTTTAATCCCTCATGACTATATCTAGGCTATATCCTATAAGAGTATTAGTTTTAGTTTTTTAAGTTTTTAGATTTTATTAATTATTAACAAATAAATTATTAATAATTAATATTATTAAAAACAATCAAATATTTTTATTTTTATTTTAAAAATAAATCTATTAATAATAAATATTCATAATTGATTTTTTAAATTTTTTTTAGATGATGATAATAATAAATAATCAACAACCAATAATAATTAGAAATAAAAAAATTAATTGCAATTAATAAAAAATTATTAATTAAAAATGAATTTTAAATAACAATTCTAATTAAAATTATTAAATATAATAAATAGATTATTAATTATTTAAAATTAAAAAATTAATTACACAGAATAATAAAATTAATAATAAATTATTAGTTAAAAATCAATTTTAAATAACCATTCTAATTAAAATTATTAAAAATAATCAATAATAAATTATTTATTATTAATTATTTAAAATTAAAATTGATGAATAAATTACAAATAATTAATAATTTGACATTTTAGATTTTGACAACATGATCTATGATTTTATTAAAAAATTATCATTTTGGATTTTGACAAACTTAACACACAAATGGAAATTGAGTTTCAAATTGAGTAACACAATAGACACTAAAACAAATTGAGAGACTGTTACGAGGGTATTGATACAACTTTTCTAATTAGAATGTCTTCCATGAGATTACAATTCTTTAAGACATTTTGTTAAATAGTTCACAAGCTTTGTCTATCCTCCCACATTTTACATAGATTTCAAAAGGGCATCTACAACCACAACATTTGAGAAAATTCATCTTCATATTATGTTTTCATTATGATTGGTTGACTCTTATACTAAATTTGGGTGTTGTTTGTGTTTTGACTAGATTAGATTAATATTTTTTTAGTTTTCTCTATCAAGCTTAGAATTACATGCACATAGAATGAACCATAGTTTAGTTACGAACCTTGGTCTCTTCAAACTAATTAGACAAGATTAGGGAGAAGAAGGAACACACACCAAACTACAAAATAGGGGTAGTTGTGACTTCGTTGGTTTGCTTTATATACTCTACTGTTTCCTATAGGGAGAAATTAATCACTATACAAATGAAAGATGATTGAATATGATCTATTGAATATTATTTTGTATGTTTTGAAATGGAAGAGATCTACATCTCTACAAAAATTGGTATATGCTAATAGTCAACTTATTATCTTATTTATAGCATTTCCTTAGCTTTGTTTACTAACAAATTCAAGGTAGAGGGTAACATGATCCTTTCAATTGGATACTACATAAAATTTTATGTGCTACAATCATTGCTTCCATTGTTGGCATTTTTACATTGGGATGCATGTATTTTTAAAATCAACAAACTCTTTTAATGTCTTGCCAAAATTAATATTATTAATAATATCAAACTTATAAATATGTATGCAAAATAAGAACATAAATAAGAAATATATGGTAATAGTTTCTTCAACAAAGGATTCAAAGTGATGTGGACTACAAGGACTATAAGATATCCACAAAAGAGATCTACATTGAAAATTTTGTAGGAACATACAAGAAAATTCAATTGGTAGATGCAAAGCCAAATAAATGTGAAATTATGTACTATACTGATTTTAGAATATACACATAATGAATTTTCTGAAAAGGTTTTAGAAACTTTCAAGAAAATGCAATTGTTAGATGCAAAGACAAATTCCACAACCTTCACCAAAATCCTTATTGGTTTTCCTTAATATGGGAGATTTGGAACATGGTATAGGCATCCATCAAAACATAATATGAAGATGAATTTTCTCAAATGTTGTGGTTGTAGATGCCCTTTTAAAATCTATACAAAATGTGGAAGGATAGACAAAGCTTGTGAACTATTTGACAAAATGTCTCAAAGAATTGTAATCTCTCAATTTATTTTAGTGTCTATTTTGTTATACCCAATGTCCCAAATTGGGTATAACACAATAGACACTAAAAAAAAATAAGAGATTGTTATGACAGTAGTGATGCAACTTTTCTAATTAGAGTGTATTCCATGAGATTACAATTCTTTGAGGCATTGTGTCAAATAGTTCATGAGATTTGTCTATCCTCGCACATTTTGCATAAATTTCAAAAGGGCATCTACAACCACAACATTTGAGAAAATTCATCTTCATATTAAGTTTTCATTATGATTGGTTGACTCTTACACTAAATATGAGTGTTGTTTGTGTTTTGACTAGAGTAGATTAATATTTTTGTAGTTTTCTCTATCAAGCTCAAAATTACATGCACATAGAATGAACCATAGTTTAGTTACAAAACTTGGTCTCTTCAAAATAACCATAGAAGATTAGGGAGAGGAAGGAATGCACACCAAACTACAAAATAGGGGTATTTGTGGCTTTGTTAGTTTTCTTTATATACTCTACTTGTTTCCTATAGGGACAAATTAATCACTATACAAATGAAAGATGGTTGATTATCTACTGAATATTGTTTTATGTGTTTTGAAATGGAAGATATCTACATCTCCATGAAAATTGGTATATGCTAATAGTCAACTTATTATCTTATTTATAATATTTCCTTAGCTTTTTATACTAAAATAAATCAACACTCATTCTTATTTAAATTATATTATTTGGATACTACATAAAAATTCATGCGTTACAGTCATTGCTTCCATTGTTTTCATTTTTACATTGGGATGCATATATTTTTACAATCAACATTCTTTTAATGTCTTGCCAAGATTAATATTATTAATAATTTCAAACTTTTATAAACATGTATGAAAAATAAGAACATAAATAAGAAATATATGGTAATAGCTTCTTCAACAAAGGATTCAAATTCATGTGGATTGTACAAGGATTGTAAGATATACACAAAATGGATCTACATTGAAAATTTGGTAGGAAAATTCAAGAAAATACAATTGGTAGATGCAAAGCTAGATAAATGTGAAATTGTGGACTATAATGATTGTAGAATATACATAATGGATTTGTTGAAAAGGTTTTAGAGACTTTCAATCAAATGCAATTGGTAGATGTATAGAAAAATTTCATAACCTTCACTAAAATCCCTATCAGTTTCCTTAATATGGGAGATTTGGAACAAGGTATGGACATCCATCAAAGCATAATATGAAGATGAATTTTCTCAAATTTTTTGGTTGTAGACACCCTTTTGAAATCTATGAAAAATGTGGTAGGATTGACAAAGCTTGTGAACTATTTGACAAAATATCTCAAAGAATTCCAATCTCATGGAATACACTCTAATTAGAAAAGTTGCATCACTACCCTCATAACAATCTCTCAAATTCTTTTAGTTTCTATTGTGTTACTCAATTTGAAACTTAATTGTGATACATTAATTTCATTGTCAAATTGTCATTTGTGTGTCAAGTTTGTAAAAATATAAAATGATCAGTTTTTAATAAAATCATGGATCATGTAATACTAAGATGGGTGAACTCCCAAGAAGGCCTAGTGCTTCATCTCTATGAGCATCATCTAGATGTAATGAGTGCTAAGTGGACCATTCATTATATAAGAGATGGGTTCTTGTGAAACACTACTCATGAAACATGGGTCAATGGGTTTGACTTGTAAAACTACACAGTTGAATCCTAATAGCAATATCACAATTTGACACATTGTGGGAAATACCTCCTACTTGTCAATAGATCATGTTGTCAAAATATAGAATTTCAAATTATGAATTCTTTATAATTACTCATGAATCTGTATTGCTTCTGGATTTTATTGTGTTTGAAGATTTTTGCATCAACGTTTTAGATCACACTCCATGATCTATCATCAGGATGAAAGAGAGCAAGAGGAGAAGAAAAATGGATAATTGCAAACTTAGACAAGGTAAAAAAGTAAAGAGGAGGGAGGAGGGAAGGTTACATGAAGATCTTCATGTAACCTTCCCTCCTCCCTCCTCTTTGCTTTTTTACCTTGTCTAAGTATGTAATTATCTATTTTTCTTCTCCTCTTGCTTTCTTTCATCCTAATGATGGATTACAGAGTGTGATTCAAAATGTTGATGCAAAAGTCTTCAAACACAATTGAATCCAGAAGCAATACAGATTGATGATATGGATTGTGGAAACTTATTATCATTACTCATCAATTTTATTTTAAATAATTAATAATCAAAAATTTATTATTGATTATTTTAATAAATTTAGATAGAATTGTTATTTAAAATTGTTTTTTAACTAATAATTTATTATTAATTTTATTATTATATGTAATTATTTTTAAATAATTAATAATCAATAATTTATTTTTAATAATTTTAATTAGAATTTTATTTAAAATTGATTTTTAATTAATAATTTATTATTATTTTTGTAGTTAATTTTTTTAATCATTTTAATTAGAATTGTTATTTAAAACTCATTTTTAATAAATAATTTATTATTATTTGTAATTATTTTTATTTTAATTATTATTGGTTGTTGATTATTTATTATTATTATCATCATCTAAAAATCTTTAAAAATCTAACTAAATATCAATTATGAATAATTTATTATTAATAGACTTATTTTTAAAATAGAAAATAAAAATATTTAATTTTTTAAAATAATATTAATTATTAATAATTTATTTGTTAATAGTTAATAAAATCTAAAAAGTCAAAAAATAAAACTAATACTCTTATAGGATATAGATATAGTCATGAGGGATTAAAAGAATGTCAATATGAAAATTAAAATATTCAATGAATGGCCACACACACTGTAAGTTACTTTTTTATAATGTACTCTCTTGTGTTGTCTCCCCCAGCACATGTGGGATTAAAAATGAAAAAATAATTATTTTGGGAAGCAGAGAGGGTACTCGGTAATTGACATCAGTAAAAGTGAAATGAACGAAAAAAGTGACAGGTTTAAAGGGGCTGTGGGCCCGACCACCTAAGAAGTGTACCCTTAGAGTGTGTCGGATAAGCTCGGCCCCTTTTAGCTCATCAATGCTATGCATGGCATTATGCTGATATTTCCCATTTGAAGTCCCTTCAAAGCATACTTACCAGAGAAATTATTGTCTAATTGTCTTCTCTCTCGTGTGAGCAAGGTCTTCAATATTTCATTTCAGCCCAATATCATAAGTATGATCTTACCTCTTGAGCTTATCTGATACTCATTATTGTGTGCACAAAACAACCCCTCAATATTATTTTACATGTCATTTCCTGTACATCACAATATGAGAAAAATATGCTACTCAACACTCATGGAAACCTTGTAAAATCCCTTAACAAATATGACTTGATTTTTCACTTTTATTGCCTTAGGTATTTTGTCGAACTGTTGTCTTGTAAGGTGTCTACTATTGGTGTTTGAATTTTTGTTTGTATTTTCTTGATTTGTATGAAGTAATGATGCTTAACTAGCAATGCCAAATGATTACTAACCCTTTAGGAATGAAATGCAAGTCTTTATGATTTTCCAATGCAAATAAGACTGAAAACTCATGAAATTTGTAGCTACAACAACTCAGACATTTTGTCAAACATATTGTGAGAAAAATCCAACTCCTCATATACGTTATTATGAACTCAATCATTACAACATTTGTTGATTGATCAAGAATTTATTTTGCAACTAAAGACAACTCTGCCTAGGTTGGAAGCCCCCCTAATATACATATTTAATGAATGCTAGTATTACAATGTGAAATCATTGCTAAGACAACGATTAGTTACAACTATAGCAACAATGCAAATACTCCTAAAGTATGCAAGGTTTCAACTAGAAAGGAAACCTAGATATGCCACCCTAGACTGTGGTGATGGTCTAATGTAGATTATGTCTCCTTCAATATAGAATTTATCTTGCTTGGAGGACAACAACCCAATGGACGTTGATGGATTGCAAATTCGTCCAACACTATTGTTCATAAATGACACCTCGAATCCCCAAGACACCTTGATCACTTGCTATGCCAAAGTGACTAGAATCAACCTCTTGATTGCAATGCTTGCCTTAATCCAAAAATCATGATTTTCCCAGTTGTATTGATGCTCCAATAATGGAGAATTTGATACCTCCAATTAAACACCTATAGAAACCTTGGATGGATTCCTCAACACTTCTAGCTAGGGTTGATCTTTCACAACCAAACCTGGTACTCTAGAGTCTTCAAACCCTCGAGCAATGCAAGCCTTAGCTTTTACCACACATGTATGGAAAATAGAATAAATCAAGACATGATCAAAATGACTTGCATTCAGCTCCTTATAAAAAATTCTCTTTCACCTCCAAGAAGCTTTTAGAATAAAATATTATTTTATTCACTTAAGTGACTTTATGATTTATTATTTTATTTAGTTGCTTTATTAAATCAATTAAATATAAATTCATCAATTAATTTATTGGAAACAATTAATTTAATAAATCTACTTTATTTTAATTAAAATAATTAATTAAGCTATCCTTTTAATAAATTATTAATTTGGACAACTTAATTAATTAAATTAATTAAATCATGATACCTCCAATTTGGGGACATGACAGTCCTTCATTCCCAAAGATTTCTTTCCCTCAAGCAATCCACAACTATCAAACCATCTCAACTACCACATCACTTGAAGTCAAAATGAAAAACCAATTGCATTTGTCCACCAACCACCTAGATCCTAAATGATCTTGAAATATGTGCAATCCATAACCTTTGTATCCAACTAGAACCCAAGAGGCTGTCAAACTCTGTCAACCAATGAACCAACCAACCAGTGGAATCTTTGGATCCCAACTCTGTAAATCATCTCCATCATGCCAACTCCAAGTACTATGCTGGTATGCCTCAAATGTCATACTCTGTAAATCAATTTTGTTAAGACCTTGTCTTGCAAGGCCGCCCACGTGTATATGCCAACTTTTGGTAAGCAAGCTTTGTCCTAGCACAAATGCAACAATAGAAGAGATGCCTCATCGTTCATGCATTGCAACTTGTATCCTTCCCTGGATATGTATTTCCTCGATGTTTAGCTTTCCCACACTAGTTTGTCCATCCACATCCTAATTGCAAAAACTCTCATCCCCTCTTCACTTCATAGAAGAGCCGTGTCTTCCAAGGAAATGAGCCCTGAATCAAAAATTTTCCACTCAAAAAATGGTGTGCCATCCACCCTTACCTCCTACACATAATCCCACACATTATGTCCCCACTCTCTTTTTAGGATGTGCTTGACTTGTGCCAACTCCATATCAGCCACCAAATTCAAGAGCCCTCCCCACAAATCTTCCCAGAACTTGACCATCCCTTCATCATGCACATCCCAAGTTAACTGCTCTTGTATGAGTGGGAAGAAAACCCACATAAAATTCCAAACTCTAGATCCATTTGGGAGTCCCTTTACTAACAAAATGCTAGAGAAGCATCACCATCAGTCATATAATTGCAGTGTAGTATCCTGGCCCATTTTGCTTCATTGCGTGTATATATGTTCCATATCAACTTCACCCTCAATGCTTTGTTCTACTTGAGCAAATTCCTAATACCCACACCCCCAATTGCTTTAGATTTGCAAATGTTTTCCAAAGCTATAAAGGGGAAATTTTTCTTGTCTGAGGTTCTCTGCCAAAAGAACTGTCTCATGCTATTATTCAATATTACAGCACTGTCAGTCGACATTGCTAAGAAAGACATTAAGTATATTGGTAGAGTTGTGATTACTGCTTTCAACTTTATGACCCGTCCTGCCAAAGACAATCAATTCCCACCCGATGAAGCTAAATGACTCTTGACCTAATCTTGCAATGGGTCCCATAACTTACTAGTTCTTACCCCTTTCTCTAATGGTAGCCCAAGATATGTCATCGCCAGCTTCCCAATCCTAAATTTTAGGATTGTAGCCACTTCCCTAACTACCCCTTCATCTGTGTTTAGAAAGAGAATTTCAAACTTTACTTCACTTACCCCCTGACTAGAAGCAATAACATATTTGGTAAGTGTCCTTTTGTAACCCAGAGCCTCCAACCCCCTAGGTTCTCCAAATAGTAGTGTTTCATCAATGAATTGTCAATGTATTACATTGGGTAAACCACTTGTGATCTGTATGCTTGAAATTTGTTGACTAGTTGTAGCCTGCGAGATTGACCTTCCCAATGCTTCAACCATTCCAATGCAGAGAAAGGGGTATAAGGGATTCCCTTTTCTCAAGCCTTTGGAGGCCTCAAAGAACCTTGGTAGTTCACCATTAACAAGGATAGAGTACTGTGGTGTGGAAATGTGGTTGAAGATCTAGGATATCCACCCCCTCTCGAAACCAAAACCTTCCATAACTTTTTAAAGAAACCTCCAATCTACCATGCCATAATATTTTTTAATATCTAATTTCACCAACATTCCTTGTTTCTTGCATGTTTGAAGTGAGTGGATTCCCTCTTGGGTGATGATCACCCCATCAAGTATTGACCTCCCTAGAACAAAGCCCATCTAGGTATGTGCAGGATCATCATGGAAAAAATAGGACCTTAAGTGGCAATGAAAATTCAGAAAAATAAAAGTTAGCCAACTTGATGTAAAAATTTAAATTTAAGTTATCTATATTATTTCAAAAATATGTAAGAATAGAATCTGTGGAAAATTGAATGTAATTTCTAAACTACTAGGTTGATTTAAAAAAAAAAAACTATTTCATGAAAATTTGAAATTTCAATGCAATAGTACTTAAATTTTAGGGAAAAAATAAGAAGTAGGTGTATGTCTAACCACCCTAACCACAATAAAATGATAATATTTTAATGTTGAGATTTGATATAAGAGGACCTATGGATGTGATGCATATTTTTTTTGTAATTTTTCCTAAATAAATAATTAATTATGATTTTTATTACAACTTTTAAAAAATATAAAAATTGTATGTCTCCACCACCTTAATCCTATCAAACTTGAAATTCAATTTTTTCTAATCCTATAGTATGTGAAGCATATAATGTGATGCATGTTTTGGATTTAGAAAATATGATATTGTTTGAAAGCTATAGATGTTTTTCTATCAGCCTATTAATCAGAACTTTAGTCTTAATTCTAATAGAAAATGAATAATAATAATTTATTAAATTCAAAGTAAAGCATAATTTATATTGGTGGAAAATTGAGAAGCTCCTTTACAAACCCTTTTCATTTCATCAATTTTGGGTTCAAAAAAAGTCGTCAGCCACATGGGCAAAGTCTAGAAAAGCGAGGTAAGTTGTTAAACACATTT